>QEPC01014166.1:2104464-2120340 GCA_003113815.1 Sphenodon punctatus | reverse complement strand
CCCCCCCCCCCCCCCTTTCTGTAGATATTGTAAGACCCGGCTGTTCTGCCAGGCTTTTGGAGAGGGGGATGGGTGAATGGGTGGGGGGGAAGGGGTTAAACTCTGCCTGTGGTTTTGTATTGATTTTATATTGCTGTGTGTTTAAATATTGATTATTTATTGTTGCTGTTTTATATGATTTTATTGCTGTAAGCCACCCCTGCCTTGGCGGGGGGGTGGTATGGCATAGAAATCTAAATAAATAATAAAAATGTTCAGAAAATAATTATCTAACTTGAAATTGGGTTTACCATTGCTATTTTGTAAGAAAATGAAATGGATATTGAACTCCAAGTTGCAGACTTGTGGGGGGCAGGATGGGGGTGAGTTTGTGTACATTAAGTCTCTTAAATTAAGTGTCATGTTCCTTTTGTGGAGGGCTTCTCCTTCGTACATGTTCAATACAATCTTGATTTTTTAATTTAAATATTAATACTTTTGATATTCAAGCATGACTCAAGCAACTTTAAGTTAGTAAATAAGAAAGCCTTATTTACAACAGATAAAATTATTCTTCAGACTTCACATTTTAACAGCCCTTCTTAGGTATATTAGGCCTGTTACTATTGAGGTGTATGAGGCCACATTTCAACAAACAGGTATGATCAAGTAATTGCATCTGAAGCATTCACACATGAACAGAGCACACACACTGAGTTTATTGGGCAGAAAGAAGAGAAGTATGAACTTGGGGAAAATTAGTATACACTCTCCTTTGCTTGTTATATTGAAATAATTATCACTTCAATTTATTTTATTTATTTATTTATTTCAATTTATATGCTGCCCTTGCCAGAGGTTCAGGGCAACTTACAATTCATAAAAACATTTATAACAAACCCTAAAATCCCTGCACAACCCACACCCACAAAACCCACCCAAAACCACCTACCCAACCAACCCCCTCTTTATGCCTCTACCCCAAAACCACTCTCCAGACCCCACCCCTATCCAAGAATGCCCCCCTGTGAGCCCTTGTTCTATGAACAAGGCTAACAGATGGTACCCATAGTGAGGCATTCTCAGCTGATTGCAGGGGCCACGATGGAACATGGAAGGACAGGTGATCTTTCAGATATGTGGAGCCTACACCTTTTAGAGCTTTAAAAAGGTCCAAACCAGCACTGTGAATTGTGCTCAAAAACCTATACTGAGCCAGCACAGCCAGTTCAGAGCACCATGGTGTGTAATATGCTCCTGGCAATTCATCCCTGAAAAGAGGTGAGCCACCACATTCTGCACCACCAGCAGCTGCCAAAAAGTCATCAAGGGCAGCCCCACGTGGAGTGTATTGCAATAGTCTAGCCTCGAGGTAATGAAAACATGGATGACGGTGGCCAGATCTGAATCTGGAATGAAAGGTTGCAGTCTCCGTACCAGATGGAGTCTGTGAAAAATGCTCCTGACCACCGTCACAACCTGACAATCCAGGTGCAGCAAGGGGTCCAAAGCACTCCAAGACTGCGAACCTGATTGACCAGAGAGGGCTGGACTCCATCAACAACAGAGTACCAATCCCCTCCAGGTCATAAGGCTGACTAACCATCATCAAACTCAATCTTGTCTGGATTCAGCTTCGATTAGCTCATCTTCATCCAGTCCCCAACAGCAGCCAGGCACTGGGTAAGCACAGACTGCAGGGGCTAGGTCAGATGAAAAGAAGATGTAGAGTGGAGCTTCATCAGCATACTGATAGTACTTCACCCCAAACCTCTGAATGACCTTGCCCAGCAGCCAAAATTACACATTGAGCAAGAGGGGAGACAGAATAGAACCCTTCAGGACCCCACAAGGGAGGTCCTAAAAGGACAATGAGCAATCACCCATCAACATTCTCTAGGATCTCTCCAAGAGGAAGGAGTGAAACCACTCAAGAGCCGTCCCACACCCCCACTCCATGTCACACAGTCATGTCAACACCACCTCATGGTCAACTACATTAAAGGTCTCTGAAAGATCCAACAGGATCAACAGGGCAGAATTCCCCTTGTTCATCTGCAGGCACGGGTTATCAATCAAGGCCACAAGCAGTGTCTCTGTGCCATACCCAGGATGGAAACCCAATTGAAATGGGTGCAGGAATCAGACAACATTGAGATGAGCCTGGAGCTGTCAGGCAACCACCTATTCAATAACCTTCTCTAAAAACGGAAAGTCGGAGACAGGCTGATAGCTGGCTGGGAAGTTAAGTGTCCAAAGATGGCTTCTTAAGCAGGGGCTGGAGAACCGCAGTTTTAAGGGCATCTGACACCCTACCCTTCCGAAGGGAAGTACTGACAACCCCACCAGCCATGGCTCCCAACGTCTCCTGGCTGGCTTTCACCAGCCAAAATGTGGCCTAGATCCTTGCCCACAACTGGTTGCCCTCATCACCCCAAGCACCTCGTCTACATTGGCAGGTGAAACAGGCTGAAACCGATCCAAACAAGTCAAGACAAGACTGGGCTTCCATAACCCCAAACACTGATCGTGCAGATAAAGTGCCAGCACCCAAGTCATGGTGAATGAGAGCGATTTTTTCTGCAAAGTTATTAATAAAAATGTCAGAGCGGGCATTAGATGACTCCATTCCCAGGCAGAGGCAGACTGGATTAATCAGACCCCTCACCACCCAGAACAGCTCCGCCAGATGAGACTTTGCAGATGCTATGATAGCAGAGAAGAATGCAATGAAGTGACTATCAGGAGGATCTCCCAATAAGGGGAGATTGGAGAGTAACTAATTTGGTCTGGAGATGCAGTGTGAATTCTAAGTGGATTAATTACTTTGATATAACTACCACTGTTCATTGGAATGAAGCCTGAAAGCATATAAACTGGGCCAGCCTATGCATTGGGCAAAGTGTGTAGGTGTCCTGAGCAGCAGAATTAGAGGCTCAAGAGAACTACCCTTCCTCTGACATTTGAAAGTCAGAACTACAGACTGAGCAATGCAGGCTGTTTCACATGCCTGCAGTCACTTGGGATGGGGCAGTTAGGGAAACAGTTAAAGAAAATGGTAATTAGGAGTTCAAATTATTTAAATATAATGAAGAGAAAACAGTACGCTTAGTTACTTACATATTCCCATAGTGGTTTATAAATTTTGATTTAAATGTCCAAGTCAAAAGTCAAAGTCCATCCTGAGTCATGTGGCCCATTGAGCTGGTGTGGTTAAGGCAATCCCGTTTCTGTGGCCTAGATGCACATGGGAGTGATGTGCCAACCAGCACTGCATCCAAGTGCCTTGACTTCCCCAACCCAATGGATCAGGTACCCAGTTCACAGCTGGATGAACTGGATGTGGCCGTTCAGTGCGAGACCAAGTAGGACTTGAACCCACAGCCTTTAGAGTGGCTTAAGCACTCGGCCACCACACCTCTAATACGTATTCTATTGTTTTTGGTATCCAATGTACCTATGGATTTTAATTCTCTGGCCCATCTTTACAAGGTGTTGTACAGGTGCTCAGTCTGCAGCTCTGACTTTTTGCATGCCTAAGGAGGGGCCCTTTGTGGGCTAAAAACTTGCATATTCTTATCAACAGAAATTGGTCCAATAAAAGGTATCATCTAAACTACTTTGTCATCTCATATTTGGGACCAACATGGCAACCAGTAGAAAAAGGGCACATCTTTAAGTGGTGATCAAATAATTCAAGCTATACCCATACAAGATTTCCTGTTCTGATAGATTGCCTGAGAGGATGGCAAGAAATACAAGTGCCATGTAAATAGTTATCCAGTGGAAGACGGACTGAAGCTACCTACGTGTTTGACATTACCAAAACCTAAACCAGGCAACTCAAGAGTACTTCTTTCTCCCCCTCTCCAAAGAGTCCTAAGGAAAGGGAATAAAGACAGATCCTGCTGGCATCCCACTCAGATTCTACTCAAGCAAAAAGAGGCTTTTTTCAAGGAATTACAAAGCGATTGTCTTTCCAGGTGTCATACTTCTTTCCTTATTAAAGCGTTAGTGAAGAGTCTCCGATTTGATGCTCTTAGTTACACGATGCTGTAATAAAGTGGTTCTTCAACTGAAACTTCATATTAGACCACAATTTGCAAATGAGTAGTTAAAGTAATACAAACAGCTACCAAAAGCCAAAAGTAAATCAACAAGGGCTGAGCACGAGCAAGAAAAACCCCAGTAACTGGGAAACTAAATATGGAGAACTAGTTTTAAGGGTTTTTTGTTTTGAAATTACAAGTTTTCCCCTTACAAGCAATTTCATTTAGATCAAACTCTGAAGGCATAGTAGGAAACTCTTTGCGAGTGGTCCGGTTACTCTACTTTTGGAAGACATCCAGTTGGGTAGTGGATTTTTTATTTTTTTTTAATGTAAACACTAAAAGGAAGAAGCTGCTTAAAGAACTGCAGTGCATGCACTTATCCATTGTAAGTTTTCCATCCAGGATTAGTTTTTAACTCTAAATTTAAAGGGCAAATGAGCAGAAAATAGTTTATGAAGTTGGATAAAAGCCAGAGTTACACAAGGAGTTTTAAGATTTATACCTCAGAAATGAGGTGTCAAAACCACACTCTACATTCCAGACACCGTGTACTGTATGTTGTTGCTTCCTCAAGACTCAAAACGATCTATGAAGTCCCCATCTTCTCAGTTATAATTTACGAGCACACTATCACTGTGCATTTAAGATATTATGTATGTTAGTATGGCTCGATGTAAATGATATGCAAAAGGGCAGACAAGGAAAAGTTGATATTTTTGCCAAGTTAAAAAGCCTCATGCTCCTTATCAAAATTTTACTAAGCTATTAATTCCTGACTAACTTGTCTTTTCCATTTACTTCTTTTCGACAGAGGATAACCTGATAATTGTTTTCTCCAATTTAAGACACTCAAGAAACCATGGAAAAGAAATGCAAAAATCATAGAGATGTAGGGAGACAAAGATTATTCAGCCCCATGCCTTGCAGTGAGTGAGGGTTCACAGTCTATTCTTAAACCATCCTTGACAGATTTGTATCCAGACTCTTAAAAACCAGATGAAGTTGGTTCCACAACTTCAAAAAATAGACTACCCCAAGTAACAGTAAAAAGCCTCCCCGCCCCCAAGGACTAGATCCTATGAAGCCGAGTGCACAACAAAAGAAAGTAGGACAGTAGAATTGTAAGTATTTAATAATATAAACAACTACAATTAACAAAATGGTAACCACCCAAACAAATATTTACAATTTAAGGGGAAATGACACAAAGGATCACAAAGTGGAATCACATCAACATATCAGTTAAATATGGCATATAAATACTAAAAAGCCCAAACACTGATAGTTGCCTGATCAATATAATTCATGACAATTATCCAAAACCCAATAATCCATGGCTATTTTAATGGATTGATTGATTGATTAATTGATTGCATAATCAATTAAGTAATTAATTAATTAAATTAAGGGAGTAGCTTTCGCCATTTCCCAAAAAGAATGAAAATAAACATACTTACATAATAATACATAAAAGTCATAGAATTCATAAAATCTACAAAGCCAGAATCCAGATAAAACATCTCAAATAATGTGACGACAGGGCATAGCTTTGTAATCCTTATTCTCAATCTTTGAATGATCCTTATTAGGTTTCTTAGCTCTCAGTTCTTATTTTACATAACAACAAAACAAATGTTGCAATACAAAAATAATTATCCTTATCAGGTTTTTAATTTTTTACCATTTTATGTGTGTCCGTCAAGTAATTAGCATCCTTAAGAATAAAGGACAGCCATACTTCTCTCAAGTGCTCATATAATGGACAGTGTAGTAACATGTTCGGTTGTTTCCACCTGACCACCTCTACGGGGACATAGACGAGCTTCTCGAGGAATGGCAGCATATCGTCCTAAGGTTACTGCTGACTTTATCTGCTGAAACTGCAGCACGGTGTAAATTCTTCATGAAACAGGATTACTAAGATATCTAAATAGCATTCAAATCCAAATGCTTGCTTAACTTGCTTTTAGCCAAGGAGCCACTTTCCAATCTGCAACTAATGCTACATCTTCTTGCGCTGCAATATCAGTAAGTCTAGACTTCAATAGATTCTTCTGTTGTAATGGGGTCTTCCCCCAAAACATAGTGGTTGATAACCCTGAACGAGCTAGACCAGAGAGTAAACCGGACAACCAAGGATAAATCTTTGCCCCAGTATTCTCCAGTTGTTCCTTTAAACATAGTAAAGGCCAAGGTCTTCATTCTGATTAATTAATTTAGACCAATATTTTAGGAGGGCCAGCTTTCCCAAGCATTCAGTAGAGAAAAACCCAAGTTCAGCATGCACCACAGCACCTGGGGTAGCCTGAGAGGCCCCAAGCATTCTTCTCAAAAACTTATTTTGGACAACTTCCAGGATATAACAAGTTTTCATTGGGGCCACCTTCAATCCATATGTCAATATTGATTGTACCTTGGTCTTATATAGTTTGAGAATTACAGAAAGCTTTGTTGATTTAATATGTGTATATATATAAATATTTTAAACAGCGTGACCAGAGGTCATTGCTCACATACAAACATAAGAACAAATGTTACAAAACTGAGTATTCCCTAGTAACTGAATATATAATTTTAAAATTCCCTAATTGTCAACATTAAAGTCTAGAGTTGATTAAGGGTTAAGGGAAAAAAGAAAAAGAAAAACTCAGAACCACACACAATCAAATAGCGTTGGGACAAAAGTCCTACATACATCCTAAAATACCCTAGGAGTGTCATGAATCCACCTAAAAATCACATATAACCAGTTTAAATTCCAAAAATCTGCGCCTTTGTTATTGTTGCTGTCAATTTCGTATCTGCAGCCAGAAGAGTTATTTCTAAAATAAAACAATCTGTCCTACCTGTCAGATTATCCAAAAAGGGCTTTAGTAGTTCCTCTCTAAGGTTGTCCTACAAATGTCACCTAAACAGCACGTGTTCTGTAGATTCTACTTCTAAGCGGTCAAACAGACAAAGTCTCTCCACATAGGGGATTCCTGCTTGATGACCCTCCAAAAGTTGAGTCGGGAGAACATTAAAGCGGGCACACAAAAAGAGTCGCTTCGCTCTAAAAGAAATCTCAGAATTCAGATAGCTAGCCATATTCTCCTTGGGAGGTGCCAGGGACAAGTATCCCACAATGTGCAGGGAGGACCTAATCTTCGCCTGTTCGATTTGATAGTCCATATCTTCCCACCGAAGCAGAATTTCTGTGCAAACTGACTGAAAGTCTCTCTCGGACAAATATTCCATAGACAAGCCCATTTTTAAAAGGTGGGTTTCAGTGTTAATGCTCCACTGGCTTCTGTATTGATCTAACCTCATCCAGCAAGTGAGCCCAGTAGCCAATGTTATATTAACTTTAAGCCATAGTTTTAAGGCCAAGATCCAAGCCTTATAACAGGACCAGCTTCTCTGGCCCAGTTCCAGTCTAATGGCAGCTAAAGGCGTGCCTCTAGGTGCATTAATTAGGGACTGTACAAATATGGACTGTTCTATATCCAGATTGGATGTAATTATGGGTGCCCAAAGTTCTGCCCCATACAAGAATTTTGTTCTTGCCTTAGCATTAAACACTTCCAGGGCAAGCTTAGTCCCCCACATTTTCCCTAGTGCCAGCAAAAAACTTCAAAAGTGCTGAAGTTATGCCCTTAACTTCTGAGAGGGCCCTGTTGTAGTGCTTTCCAAGTGCCTGAGGCATGAAAGTACAAGCCTAGATATTTAAAAAGACATACTTGTTCTATTATATGGCCATCTACCGACCAGCTGTATACCTGCCTTCTTTTAGAGAAAACAATCTTCGATTTCTAAAGTTGATAGTCTGTTGGTCTTACAATAGAGGAAGAAGGCATTCAACTGCCTAGAGAGACCTATACGCTTGTGAGAGAGAAGAGCCAGGGCATCTGCATATAACAGATAACCTAATGGTGATCTGCCAAACGAGGTGGAAAAAACCTTAGGTCCACCATTAGGGGAATGATGTCGTTAATGTAAAAGTTAAAGAGGGTAGGGGCCAGGACACAGCCTTGGCGTACCCCAATGGGCGAATCAATTACCTTAGAGACTGTGCCAGCCCTGCTCGTCTTAACTACCAATGAGGTATTTCGGTATAGGCTCTGCATCAAAAAAAGAAGTCTTAGAAATAGAGGTCAGAGCTAGTTTTGCCCAAAGTGTCCTCCTACTGACTGTGTCGAAAGCCAGCTTCAGGTCGAGGAATGCCACAAAAAGGTGCCCATTGGAATCCATGTACTTTCCTATAAGGTGGCTTAAAGTTAGACAATGTTCCACTACCGAGCAGGCCTTCTGAAAACCAGCCTGCTCCGGGTGGATAATGTTTTTATCCTCCATCCATCGGCCTATCCTTGTTAGTAGAGATTTGGCATACATTTTGCTGATGCTACTAAGCAGGCTGATGGGCCGGTAATTAGCTGGGTCCTGAGGTGAGCCTTTCTTGGAGATAGGCACTACAACAGCCTTTCTCCAGGAAAGGGTTACAAACCCTGTGTTGTTAATGGCTGTAAAGAGAGAGGCTAAAAGGGGGATCCACCATTCTGCGTAGGTTTTAATAAATTCAATTGGGATATGGTCCATCCCTGGGGCTTTATTGTTTTTAAAAAGGTATCTATCAGAGATGACACCTCAGAATGGGACATTGCGGGCCAAGGGGGGAGTCCCAAAGGGTCCTCCTCTGACGCCTGTCCTCTCCAGGCTCCATCTCTGCATAGAGCTGTTGATAAAAGTCCTCCCACACCCACGAAGGGAGGGCCGAATGCACTGAAGACTTAATACCAGAGAGAGAACTATTAAGTAATCTCCAGAAAGTACGCAAATCGCTGGCATTTAGCTGCCACAAGAAGGTCCTCCCATCTGCACCTAAAATAAGTTCTTTCCTTAACCTTAATTAGTTCTTTGTATTCGTTCTTTGTGCGGAAATACAATGCGGGCAGAGAAGAGGACTGATCACAACGATAACCTCTATAAATTACTGCTATCCTAAGCTTTGCCCTATGGCATTCCTCATCAAACCAAGATTGCTTCCTTCCAGAGAAAGCAGAAGATTCAGATATATGCGGAGTCAGGGCTACCAGTTGTTCCTGCATAAAATCAGTCATCCTATCATATGCCTCAATAGGGTCAGAGCCAGCATTATTCAACAAGACAATCGCCCTCTCCCTCTTGACATGATCATTTGACAATAGAGTATTCAAGGCTCCAGGGGGTAACTTGCTCCATTTCACAGGGCAGTGTTTCCCATTTAAGAAGGCCTCTTCATTGTCTACTGTTGGCAATGGCAGGGTTTCTTGAACGACGAAAGTAAGTATAAGCAGCAAATGGTCACTAAGTTGAGACCATCCTACCGAAAAACTCCGCAAAAACTCTGAAGAGTTAGATAAAACTGTTAGATGTAGGCCCTAGATTACGATATCTTGGAGGATCTCTGAATGGTATGGGAGTGGCCGACCAGATCATCCGGAACCTATTTAATCCGATAGACTCGGAGCTGACCAGGGCAGTGGCTAGTTGTGTGCAGGCCATTTTACGAATCCGCCAGGCGCACAACCTCTGAATGGATGTCAGTGCGGTAACCCTGACAAGGCTGGGTAAAGATTATATATTAACTAAGAGGAGCTGAGTACTACCAGGCGTCGGGGTTGGGCCAAGCGGGTGCTCGGGGATAGACAAAGGATAGCCAGGGAGATGTGAGTTATATTATAGGCATACCGCAACTCAAGTGATTAATAGTACCCACCTCATAGGTGAACCGTGGGACATTTTAGTAGGGAGGAGGAGTATTAGGTGTCCGTAGCCGGGATTTTAGAAGCAATAGATGCAGTTAGTATGTTATTGATGTGCATTGATGGTATTTGTATTTTGTTAAGGCCTTTGGCTGAACAATAAATTTGATTTACTTTCTTCATCCCCCTCCCAAGCAAAAGCTGGTAATTCTGCGCTGGGGGAAGCGGGGCAGGAGATTCTGTGGGGGGGATGGGGATTCTGTGGGAAATCCTGGGCCCTGATGCTAGCTGCCTGGCCACTGGAAGCCAATGTGATTTTTCTACTTTTCCTATATTACATCTGTAAAGTCTAATCCCAATATCTGAAAATAAAACCTAGTTTCAAATAACAGCCATTAGCAGGACTCCATATCCTCACTCTGATCAGAGGCTCTCACATGTATAATGTACAACGTCTGACTTTCAGAGCTGGGAATGATCATCAGGGAATTAATCACTCCATTATGACCTCTTGGGAACTTCTCCAAACTGACGGAGCAGACAGTAGCCACTGTTGGAAACAGAATGCTGGGTTAGATGAACCATTAGTCTGACCTAGTATGGTACTTCTTTTCTTAAATGTAAAGTTAAATATTGAGGAAGAGGAGCTCAAACAGTGTCTTCACATCTGTGTCTCTGCTGCACATCACCACTAAGAGCTGCTCTTTCCTTACTGTCTCCCCTGCTAAAACTAGTCTTTGCTCTAGTCATATCTTGCCTTGACTACTGCAACCTCCTCACTGGCCTTTCCCACTCACCTTGCCCCCCTCCCCCACAACTTCTTCCAGCGTTGGTCTTTTGCTGCCAAGGTCATCTCCATCGCCTTCCACTTTGATTGTGTGCAGCAAGTTCCTCATCTCCCTCCTTCACTTCCTCCCTCTAACTGAATGAATTCAGCACAAGCTCCGTGAGTTTAGTACCTACAAGACTCTTCATGGCCTTGCCTCCTCCCATCTCTCTGCACTCCTTTCCCCTGTCCGGGAGTTCAGCTCCTCCTCTGCTACTGCCCTCACCTGCTCATGATTCCAACACATATCCACCTCTTCTTCCTTGCTGCCCCCATGCCTAGAATTCCCTCCCCAAATACATTTACTCTGCTCCCTCCCAACCTTCAAATCTGTCCTGAAAACCTACTTCTTCCATTGGGCTTTCACTAGATCTTCATTCCCGTAGTCCCCTTTCTGATTTACTCAGAGTCCCCTTCACTTGTAATTTCCTTTCTAAACCTGATCTCCCTTCCCTTCTCTCTCCTGTAAGTGCTTTGGGGAAGGGACCCTGTCTATATTTAACAATTGTAAAGCACCAGGTACACTGTTGGCACTATATAAAATAAGATACTAATATAGCTCCTACTGAATTTCAATGCAAACCAGAGTCTTTTGCTTTTGCTTGTAAGTCCCATTAATTCCAATGAGAGTTATTCTTGAGCAAATATGTTTAGGACTGAGGTCTAGGTAGATTTATTCCTTTAAAGTCTGGCAGTATCTTGCTATTAATAACTAAGACTTTATCTAAACACAAACATGCACTAGGTTAACTATTTTTAAATATTTTAAAACTTTATTTTAAAATTGTTTGATTATTTTAACTTATTTTAAAATGCAAATTTGTACTGATTCCAGAAATCTGTTAAAACATTTCCCAAGTAAAAGCAAAGTCATTAAGATGGCACTGACTGTGGCAGAAGAGACAGTTGAAAAGCAAGTGTCACAATAGGTAGGAGAAAGCCGTTTGAAGTACCAAAGACCAAACCATTCCTGCAGGTAATGGTACGGATAAGTTGCATTTGCTGTGCACTAGCTTTGCAATGCTTATACAACATTTGCTTAGTAGAATTAATCAAATTGGCTTCCTTAAAGAAAACTTGAATAATTCAAATTCTAAATAAAGTCACCTTTGATTAAGATTTGTGCTTATTATTGGCACAAATTGTTATATTGATTAGCAAGGATATAACTGATTATATAATTGCTATATTAATTTAACAAGAGCCAGTGTGGTGTAGTGGTTAAGAATGCACTAATTGGACCGGAGGGTAGGGGGGAGGCCCCTAGTTCAAGTTTGACCTTAGCCATGAACTCACTGGATGAAGCCAGTCACAAATGTCTCAGCCTAAACTGCCCCACAGGGTTGTTGCAAGAATTAAGAGTTATTTAGTTGTTAACATTACAGTTAATAAGTTAAAGAATTGTAAGCCACTCCGAGCCTAAGAAATGGGGTGGGATAAAAAAAAAATCTAAATAAATTTAAATTGCAGGACAGCATGGATGCCCAGCAAATGAGGGTTAGTGGATGAAATGTGGCTGAACGTTCACATGTTAATTATTACAGCACTGTCATGTTACACAATTTCAAACAGTTCTATCCTACTTGTGTCTTCCATTTTCCTGAGAACTAATTCACCCTTTTAAACTCCACCCCCCAAAAATATATTATTTGTTTGGGACGGGTAAACAGTTTAAGATTACAAAACCTAACAACATGGAGGATGATCTGTACAAAACCAAGAAACCCTTATTTCATGCTGAGCTCTGTTTGGTGATCCTTGGATGATGGGCAGCACTCTAGAAATCTGTACCACCATTGCTATATAGCTTTTTCTTCGGTCCATTCCATATCAGTTTAAGGTGATCAACTTCAGTGATGCAGACTACTAGCATTGCAACCAGGATCCAACAGTTTCAGGACTAAATTGGTTAGCAGCCAATTCAGCCCAAGTAGAAGGGAAAAAAACAAGGAACACACACCCAGACTTCAAATCAAAGCTTTCTGTGTATACCAATTTTGGTACACTAGAGTAATTTGAGTATTTTCATGTGAAAAGCACTCATAAGAGAAGGAAGCCTACTCTTGTGAATTTGTATAGGAACACAATGGTTCTACTTAACATTAGGTCTATGCTTTCCAGGGTCATTCAACTTGAATTCGGATACTAAATTCTGAAGTTTAAAGCAAAAGTAGCAGGGGTGTTTTTTTCTTCTTGCTGTTATGAAAAATCTCTTAAGTAGACATTATCAAGTGTTCTCATTCTTCCTGGTTTTCCCTGCTTCTCTTTCTTCTCATATGTCTTCCTGTTACCTCTTCATTTTCAGTTACTGATCAACATCCTCCTGCAGAGCATTAATAGCCACAGCAAATCCTCTCTAAAGAATGCAGGACACACATCTCAGCGTACGAGACAAAAGCTGCTCTTTCACATTACCCGGGGGGGGAGGGGACTTCCGTGAGGGCAATCGTGGTTATATTCTCATGGGAATTAGCGCATGCAGAAATGAGCTATTCCACTTGTCTCCCAAGAGAATATTTGCACATAGAAGTGCAATAGCACATTCCTACGTGTGCTAAATACCGTGAGAATACAGCCATGATTTGCCCTCATGGAAGTTCGCCCCTTCCCAGGTAACTGAATGTCAGGCTTAAATTTTCAGATAGAAATGTGATTTTTCAGGTTAACTATCCTTTTAATGCATTATTTAAAGTCATCTTCATGATTCCAGAAAGGTTACATACTAATCACAACACTCTAAATCAGTATCATTTGAAGTAACAAGTGCATTCATTATTAGGCAAGATATGATAGTTTGTGCATAAAAACCCATTTTGGATTGTTATAGTTGAATCTGATCTTATTTTCAGAATACAAACGTGTAACAACATCCTAATGTTGCAGTGATGGGTACCTCCAAAGTTAATAAAAGTAATTTTCAAATACCATGGTAACAGAGGTAAGAAGCTGGCCCACTAACAATGTGCATCAAAACCAACATTGTTTGATTAACCGTGTCTATCTTGTTTTTTGTAAAGCACCAGGTACATCGCTGGCGCTATATAAATGCTTATAATAATAATAATAATAATAATAATAATAATAAAAAAATTAGCCTACTTTTCCAGCAATCTTCATGTTTAGAAAGAAGCACAACATGAATAAGTTGTAAAGCATCGTTGATTAAAATGGTTTAAATATAGTTAACTTTTCCTAGTCTGGTGCTGGAGGCAGCCACCTTACTGATAAGCAGTATGTTGTATGCATGTGTAATTGTGGAACTCAATATAAGATTCTGTCAAATGCATGTATTTTAGAAAGGGACCAAGTCAGTTCAGATGCAACTCATTTCTTAAAATCATAAGGTTAAAATTAGTTGTATCTATTGGATTGTGCAAATGTGGAAGGTTAATTTTAAAAAGTAAGATTTTCCAAGAGTATCCAAATGCCACAATGTGGTGCCAGTGCATTAGCACTAAAAGTAAAAAATACATTGAAAAGAGTGACTTGCCTGCACTGAAAGTTTAAAAAAAAAAAACAAAAAAAACTGAAAGATTCCCAGTTTTAACGGATTTTTATTATTTTTAAAGTATTTAACCTGACATTTTATCTTTACTTTTCATTCCAATGTGCAACACAAAGTTTCTCCCTCACACTGAACAAATTTACAGTCTTTCATACCAAGTTCCTCAATTGCCAGTAATACAAATAGCATCTGTCCTTAGCAAAATGGCAGATGAAATTCAAAACTGATTAGCGGAAAGCAGTGTCAGTGTCATGCAACAGAGAAATAAAACCTTAATTATACACAGTGTTATGTTCCAAATTAGGTATTCCCACTCAAGAACTGGATTTTGGAGTCATTGAGGATCCTTCATTGAAAACATGAGCTCAGCTCAGCAGCAGTAAAAAAAAATGCAAACAGAATATTGGGAATTATAAGACGAGGACTAAAAGCAAAATGGAGACTACATAAATCCGTGGTGCACCTACATATTGACTATTGAGCGTAGGCCAGTCTCCTCATCTCACGGAGAACATAACAGAAACTGAAAAAAATGCAAAGAAGTTCAGCCAAGATGATCAAAAGGCATAGAACTCTCATGCGGACTTTCCTTCACTTCAAATTCTCTCTTTTCTCCCTTACTTCTGCTATCTTCCTCGCTAGACAGCATTACTACACCTTCCGCATTGACTCCTGTTCTCGGGACCCCTCGCCACCCGTTCTCCACCTTTGGCTCCCTCCTCAAGCCCCCCTGTCCTCCTCCTCCCTCTTCCCTTTCTGCTCAGGATCTTGCTTCCTTCTTCAACTCCAAGATAGACAAGATCCACCTCGACATCAAGATCCACCTCAACATCACTTCCCACTCCTCTCCTCTTCCTACTCCCTCCCCTCTCCCTCCTCCCCCTCCTTCTCTCCTGTCCTCCTTCCCTCCCACCTCCCTTGAGGAAATCTCCTCCCTGCTCTCCTCTTCCAATGCTTCCACTTGCCACCTTGACCCCATCCCGCCTACTGACCTCCATTGCTTCCACTGCCGCTTCTTCCCTCCTTCACATCATCAACCTTTCACTCTTTACTGGCTCCTTCCCCTCCACCTTCAAGCACGCCACTGTCTCCCCTATCCTCAAAAAGTCCACTCGACTCCACTGACCCTTCTAGCTACCATCCTGTCTCACTCCTTCCTTTTGCTTCCAAGCGACTTGAATGTGTTGTCAACTCCCGCTGCCTCGACTTCCTCTCCACCAACTCCTTCCTTGACCCCCTCCAATCTGGCTTTTTCCCCCTTCACTCTACTGAAACTGCTCTCCCTAAGATCACCAATGATCTTCTTGTGGCTAAACACAATTGCCTCTACTCCATTCTTGTCCTCCTTGACCTCTCTGCTGCTTCGATACTGTTGACCACTCACTCTTGCTGAACTCACTTCACTCCCTTGGCTTCCATGGCTTCGTTCTTGACTGGTTCTCCTCCTACCTCTCTGACCGCTCCTTCAATGTGTCTCCTGCCAACTCCACCTCCTCCTCCCTTCCCCTCTCGGTTGGTGTTCCCCAAGGCTCTGTCCTTGGCCCTCTCCCTCTTCTCTATCTATACCCTGTCCCTAGGCAAACTCATTGCCTCCCATGGCTTCCAATATCACCTCTACGCTGAAGACACTCAACTCTCTCTCTCTACTCCCTCTCTCTCTCTCCCCATCTATCCAAGCTCACCTCACCAGCTGTCTCTCTGACATCTCTACCTGGATGTCTCAACTTCAACTCAAACTCAACATGGCTAAAACTGAACTCCTTATCTTCCCCCCTCATCCTTCCTCTCCTTCCT
>QEPC01014166.1:2082851-2097461 GCA_003113815.1 Sphenodon punctatus | reverse complement strand
AAAAAAAATCTTACTTGGCATTAAAACCTATACATTTATAACATTTGAATGTGTGATACACTTCTGTGATTGAGAAAAAAATGCTAGCTTAAGGGGCAAATTAGGACTCATTTACTAGAAACAGACCGCAACATATGATGAGCATTGAGCACTACTATCTTGTCTCTCTGCTTTGATTACAGTACCAGGCTTAAAAAAGGTTTTCATGCAAAGTAACATTAATATTATGACTCTGCTCACAAAAACATACATCGCACATGTCTACAAAGCAAGAGCTCAGAACACTGGGAAGATAGGATGGACACTGTCTTTCAGCCACCAGCCTCACATGTAACTCTGGAAATCCAAGAACACGAACATCTGACAAATGCTGTGACAACTTTCCTAGAAGAGCTGATGTTTTCAGAATCATTATTTCCTAACAGGATATTAATGAGTGCAGCAGTAAGTAAAAGCATTATAATGGAGTATGTGCAGTATCTGTGCAGGAAGCTGGTGAAACTATAAAAGATTAATGGGTATTTGAATGCTTTAAAAAAAAATTTAAATAATGAAATTTACTAATCTATTCTAACAGTATTTTCTCATTTTATTATTCTACATTTCTCCTTATTCATTTGTAAAAACTGCCTTCTTATTCCAAACTTTTAAGGAACAGAATCTGCTGTAAACATCTTTAGCTGTCATAAGTGAGCCAAGCATAAGAGGCTTCTGAATGTTTCAATAAGTTCCTTTTAAATCATTTTCAAACTGGAAAGCATCTGGACACTGGACCTGTTCACACGTTACCTGGGGGGGCGGGGAAACTTCCGTGATGGTAATCCCGGCTCTAGTCTCATCAGAATTAAAGGCATGTGCGAATGTGCTATTTTGCTTTCATCCCACGAGAGCATCCATCAATGTAAATGCTACCCTGGGGGACCTGGTCATGCGCAAGTGTTCTTGCGGCATAAAAGCAGAATAGTGCCTTCCCACGTGTGCTAATTCCTGTGAGCATAGAGCCACGATTGCTATTATGGAAGTTTCCCCCCCTCCAGGTAATGTGTGAAAGTGGTCACTATTATAAGTTAATAAAAAGTGATAAACACTCTATATACAATAAGTCAAATTCATCCCTAATATCATGAAATAAGAAACTGATAATGCACTATGGACCGAGAAACTCCTCTTCAAAGTTATTTACCTGAACTTGTTTGTATTCAATAGTGTCATCCTAATTGCGTTTTTAAAATAGTGTTTGAAAATTAACTTTGGCTAGAAAAAGCACTTTAAACTCATAGGCATAAACTCTTCTTTCTTTTCCTTTTAGCATTTGGCTAAAATAGCTCTCTTCCCTATGACCACTTTCTTTATGGGAACTGTGTTTGCTCAAGCTGATTACATCATCTGTCAAGTCTCCTACTACCTACCATAATAGAAAAAGCCACCTCAAATACACATACGAATTAACAGTGACTCTGTGGCTGTTTTTACACAGAAGTCCCCTGCCAGGTGTGCAAGCAGGTGTGCAATGCGGGGGGTGGGGGGTGTCCACGTAAATGCTGCGGCGGTGGGTGAGGGGATGGGTGTTCATCTGTGCAAACAGCACAGGCAGTGGGTGGGGCTGGGTGCACGCTTCCGTGTAACACCCACCTCCACCCATCTCAAACCAACAATGGAGCCATCCGGCAAACTAGAGGCGGCTCCATGGGTTGAGGTTCTCCACCCACTGCAGCAGCACACTCATCCCCTGATGGGTGTGCTGCCATTACCTGTGTAAAAAGGGCTGTGTAACTTACATTATAACCTACTTTGCTCTATTTAGGGGGCTACAAATTCCCCTCAAATTTTCTACTAAGATCAATCAACAGGTTTGACAACAGCGCTCTATTACTATTTGTCCCCTAATTTCATAGCCCAAGGACCTTGCTGGTTCTCCACAACGTTTGAAGAGCTTAATACATACATTTAACAAGGAATCACAAACCATTTGGAAGTTGATCTACACAACTTCCTGCTGACTTGAGATTAAAGCGATTGCTTTGAAGTTTCACAGAGTTTGGATCCCAGCTATCCAAGTCAGCTTCTCACTTAATATGGTACCACAGGAGAGAACAACCTTCCCACCAACACACTCTTGGTATTAGAAGGAGGAAGCCTATGTATGGCAAGAATTATTTTGGAAGAGCCTAGATTCTTAGCTCTGGAATTTTTCATACTCTATTTAGCAGATCTGGTAACCCTCAGACGAGGCTATACCACAAGCTTACCTATCAGAAGACAACAAGCCTGATCAGTACCTCAGAGTTGTACTAGCTTAGCGTCTTTTTTTGTTATTGTTGTTAAATCAAGTGGTAATACTGATGCAAACACATGAGTGGAGAGAGCCTGGAGACAAAAAACCAGCTACGAACCCATTAAAAATCAATTTAACTTATTAGATGATACANGTAGCATCTAGCCTAAACTGGTCCCTCAGATGTAACATTCAATTACTCACAGCTTTAGGTGCACCTTTGCCTTGCAGCAAAGGGGTTCAGTCCTTCGGTTCAGTTTAGTCCAAACAGGACGTGGCTTTGGTCTATCTAAAAGCCCCCTACTCTTCTTTCATGATTGGTCCATGGGAGGTTACCTGGCTGTGCTTATTCCAATCAGAGAAAGATCCCCTCAGCCATGCTGGCTGTAGGCCCCTTCCCCCAGTATTGGAAGCCAGAGTGTCAGAAGGTCACATGGAAAGGCAGGGTTGCTCCTAGCAGCTTCTGCCACATATGTAACAGCGGTGGTTTTATCTGGCATTTTCCCTCCTGTGAGTATGTCAAATTTGATTATATTATGTTCACTATTGCCCAGTGACTCCAGCACCATTACCCCTCGCACTAAATCCTGCATTCCACTTAGGACTAGATCCAGAGTGGCTCCTTCTCTTGTTGGTTCCAGGAGGAGCTACTCCAGGAGTCATTTATGACATCTAGAAATTGTATCTCTGCATCCCTCCCTGAGGAGACATTCACCCAGTCAATATGAGGGTACTTGAAAATCGCCCATTATTACTGCATTTCTGACTTTATTAGCCTGCCTTATCTCCCTTAGCATTTCACAGTCCGTCTCACTGTCCTGGTCAGGAGGACGATAGTATAAGACGACTGCTATACACTTCCCCATTATATGGTAGAGGAGATGGGGAAGGCTTTTGGTCCGCTTTTTAGTAATTTTATGTTTTTAAATATTTAGCTGTAATTTTAATTGTTGATTTTATTGTGATTTTTAAGTGTTGTGAGCCACCCCAAGCTGCTGTTGTGCAGGAAGGTGTGGCATAAAATGCCACAAAATAAATAAATGGAATTTCTATCCACAGAGATTCCAGAGTACCATTTGCTTCTTTTACATATTAATCCTGCTTGACTCAATGTTGTGTCTGACATATAGCACCACCCCACCACCAGCTCAATCTACTCTGTCATTTCGATATATTTTGTATCCTGGTAATACCGTGTCCCATCGGGTGTCCTCATTCCACCAGGTCAGATTCCTATGATGTCTATATCCTCATTTAACGCAATATACTCTAATTCTCCCATCTTACTTTTTAGACTTCTAGCATTTGTATATAGACATTTAAATGCATCCTTTCTATTTTTAACCTGTTTATTGTAAGTAACTGTTTTAGTTATTTGGGGATCAATAGAGTTTGACTATTGTAAACGGATTTCCATCTGAGCTCCCTGGAGACTTTTCCTGTCTTCTATATTAGGATACTCTAATTTCCCTGAAATAACAGCATCATTTGCCAGATGACATTGTAAAGACCAATAGCATACTGGATACATTTTAGATAGGTCCATGAATGGCTATTAGTCAAGTTGGTCATGGTATGAAACCTTTGACTGTTGAAAGACGGGGAGTGAAGAACAAGAGATGGGTCACTCTATTATGAGCTGTTCTGTACTTCTCTAAAAGCAACCAAAGTTGGCCACTGTCAGAGACAGGATGCACTGGCAAGATGGATCATTAGTCTGACTGAGCAAGGCACTTATATTTCAGATGCCCAATTCCTGAACCAGATTGAAATCACCAATATTTACATGCACACAGTTCCTCTGAAGTCAGTGAGATTATGTGTATAAATGTTTTCAGAAATAGGGGCCATGCAAGGCTGCAGTACTGAAAAGAATTAAGCATATGGCTAGTCTGACAGAGCTAAACTAAATAATTCAAACTTAAATAAGCATATAGACATCTACAAGATCTGAGAAAATGCCAGTTATATTTCTGGAGACACTATGAACTTCTAGACTGAGCATAAGCGTTTCCAAGATACTTTTGTTGCCTGACTATAGTCAGAGAGCAGTAAGCCTAACATCTAAAGTTTAACTAACTATTAGTGAAAGTAAATTTTGGTGGGTAAGGTTAGAAGATAGGAAGTACCATACTAGGTCGGACCAATGGTCCATCGAGCCCACCATCCTGTTGCCAACAGTGGCCAATCTCAGTTGCTTGGGAGAAATACTCAACAGGTCATAATGAGGCAATCCATTTGTTGTTCACTCCCAGCTCCCAAAAGTACGAGGCCATGTCCCGCAAATCTAATTGGTAAATAGCCATTAACGGACCTACCCTCCAAGAATTTACCCAATTCTTTTTTTAACCCAACTATACTACTGGCCTCGACCACATCATCTGGCAACAAATTCCACAAGTTAATTGTGTATTAAGTGAAAAAACACTTAAAATTTGTTTTAAATCTACTGCCAGTTAGTTTCATTTGTTGTTCTTCCATTTAGCTGCCCAGTCATCCAGTCTCGTAGTATCCTCCTGAAATTCTTCACAGTCTGCTCAGGTTTTAACTACTTTGAATAACTTTGATCACCTCACTATACATCCTCTTCCAGATCATTAATGAATATATTCAGAAACCAGTCCAGATCCCTGGGGCACTCCACTATTTACCTTTCTCCATTCTCTCCAAACTGGCCATTTAGTCCTACTCTTTGTTTCCTATGCTTCAACCAGTTACTGACTCATGATAGGACACAGCCTTCTATCGCATGACTATTGTTTCCTCAAGCATCTCTCATGAGGGACCTTATCAAGCAGTTTCTGAAAATCCAGGTATACAATATCAACTGACTCACCCTTATCCACATGCTTATTTACACCTTCAAAAAATTTCAACAGATTAGTGAGGCACAGCTTCCCTTTGTTTAATCCATGTTGACTCTTCCCCTTTATGTCATATTTATCAATATGCCTAGTAATTCTGTTCTTAAAACGGTTTCTACCAGTTCACCCAGCACCGACACAGGCTCACCAGTCCATAGTTTCCAGAATCATCTCTGGAGCCTTTTTTAAATATTGGTGTTACATTTGCTACCCTCCAATCCTCAGATACAGTGGCAGATTTATTTTAGCTATAGGTTACAAATTACCAATAGCAGAGTTGCAGTTTCGTGTCTGGGTTCCTTTAGAACTGTGGGGTGAACACCATCTGGTCCTGGTGATTTCTCACTATTTAGTTTGTAAGTCTGCACTAGAACCTCTTCCATAGTTACATTGATTTATGAGTCTTTGCAACAGTCCTTCAGATTCATCACCTACAAAGAATAGTTCCGGCGTGGGTATCTCCCCAACATCCTCTGTAGTGCAGACTCAAGCAAATCATTCATTCTGCTTCTCTGCAATGGTCCTATCCGCCCTGAGTACCTCTTTTACCCCCAGTCATCTAATCGCCCAAAGGACTCTCTAGCACGCATCTTGCTTCTGATATACTTGGAAAAGTTTTTATTATTAGTTTTTGCATTTTAGCAAGTTGCTCTGCAGATTCCCTCTTGGCCTGCCTTATTAACATTTTACTTCTAATTTGGCAATGCATATACTCTTTCCGATTTTCCTCATTGGGACTAGCTTTCCATTTTTTTTTTTTTAAAGAACATCTTTTTGGCTCCAATAGTCTCCTTCACCTCACCATTTAGCTATGCTGGCATATGTCTGGTCCTCTTGCTACCTTTTTTTATTTGTGGAATACATTTAATCTGGGCTTCCAAGATGGTGTTTTTAAATAGTGTCCATGCCTCTTGTGGATATTTAATCCTCAAAACTGCTCCTTTTAGTTTCTTTCTAATTAGTTTCCCCATTTTTGCACAGTTCCCTTTTTTAAACTGTTACTGCGGTAGTTTTACTTGTCATCCCAGAAGTATGTTGAATCGGATTATATCACTATTGCCAAGTGGCTCCCCACCATTATCCCTTGCATCAGGTCCTGTGCTCCACTTAGGACTAGATCCAAAGTTGTTCCACTACTCCTTCTAAATCTAAACTAGGTTATATCTCCTTCTGTCTTGATTAATTCAATCTAAATGTTTGTGTGTATCTTCCCCACTACAAGAGGGGGGAATATATTTTAAAACAGAAGGTTATCATAACATTTTGTAGAGAAAGTCAGTGTCCTGCTTGGGCCAGTAATTTGGGCCTGACCCAGGTCCAACATAGCTGTGTTCTATTGCGTCAGGACCCTATGTAATGAGACTCTGTAGGGAATGTGGCCTCCCACAGCCATGGAACCCGGCTTGAGCCCAATGGGCTAGGGCAAAAGTGCGCCAAACTCAGTCCTAACAAGTCCTGTCAAGTCTCATTGAGATTGGGTTGGGTTGCAGGCCTATAGAAAAAAAATAATTACATAAGACCACATTTTGTTTTGGTCTATAATACAAAATGTTTATTGAAATAACCGACCGCTAATATGTGGCAGGAACTACTTCTTTCATTATAAATTGTCAGCTTTCCAAGAAAACAGCTTCCTTTTATTACAGGGGGAAAAATATATCCACATTTCACCTTTCACTCTGGTTATCTGAACACTCAGAGATACAATTCATAATGGCATTTGTACATGCATCAAGACTGCCCTGAAACATTTACTAGTGCAGTATCAGAACTTGCGTCTCCCAACACCCATGACAGAGGAAGCATAAGAAACTTCTCCTAGGATTCATTTTACAGGGGCAGAAGTGACAGGCGATTAAGAACGACAGTAAAATTTTATATTCCTAGTTTATCAGGCAAGTCAGATATATCGTTGCTGCAGCAACACTAGTGTGGTCAATTTGCACATCAAGGTATTATAGTTAACGTTATGTAAAGTACAATTTTTTTAAAATGCCAATATTAAAAAGTGGCTTTTGGAACCATAGACATTTTTTATGCATGGACCAGAAATTTCAACTAGCGATTAAAACCCTGCAAGTTGGGGGGGAGGCTACCAAACTTTGGTGTTTTAAAAATAAATATTTCAGTATGAATGCATCTATTCAGACACTTTATTAAGATTAATGTGTAGATGCTGTAGTTCCTGTACATAAAAAAAAAAATCTTACTTGGCATTAAAACCTATACATTTATAACATTTGAATGTGTGATACACTTCTGTGATTGAGAAAAAAATGCTAGCTTAAGGGGCAAATTAGGACTCATTTACTAGAAACAGACCGCAACATATGATGAGCATTGAGCACTACTATCTTGTCTCTCTGCTTTGATTACAGTACCAGGCTTAAAAAAGGTTTTCATGCAAAGTAACATTAATATTATGACTCTGCTCACAAAAACATACATCGCACATGTCTACAAAGCAAGAGCTCAGAACACTGGGAAGATAGGATGGACACTGTCTTTCAGCCACCAGCCTCACATGTAACTCTGGAAATCCAAGAACACGAACATCTGACAAATGCTGTGACAACTTTCCTAGAAGAGCTGATGTTTTCAGAATCATTATTTCCTAACAGGATATTAATGAGTGCAGCAGTAAGTAAAAGCATTATAATGGAGTATGTGCAGTATCTGTGCAGGAAGCTGGTGAAACTATAAAAGATTAATGGGTATTTGAATGCTTAAAAAAAAAATTTAAATAATGAAATTTACTAATCTATTCTAACAGTATTTTCTCATTTTATTATTCTACATTTCTCCTTATTCATTTGTAAAAACTGCCTTCTTATTCCAAACTTTTAAGGAACAGAATCTGCTGTAAACATCTTTAGCTGTCATAAGTGAGCCAAGCATAAGAGGCTTCTGAATGTTTCAATAAGTTCCTTTTAAATCATTTTCAAACTGGAAAGCATCTGGACACTGGACCTGTTCACACGTTACCTGGGGGGGCGGGGAAACTTCCGTGATGGTAATCCCGGCTCTAGTCTCATCAGAATTAAAGGCATGTGCGAATGTGCTATTTTGCTTTCATCCCACGAGAGCATCCATCAATGTAAATGCTACCCTGGGGGACCTGGTCATGCGCAAGTGTTCTTGCGGCATAAAAGCAGAATAGTGCCTTCCCATGTGTGCTAATTCCTGTGAGCATAGAGCCACGATTGCTATTATGGAAGTTTCCCCCCCTCCAGGTAATGTGTGAAAGTGGTCACTATTATAAGTTAATAAAAAGTGATAAACACTCTATATACAATAAGTCAAATTCATCCCTAATATCATGAAATAAGAAACTGATAATGCACTATGGACCGAGAAACTCCTCTTCAAAGTTATTTACCTGAACTTGTTTGTATTCAATAGTGTCATCCTAATTGCGTTTTTAAAATAGTGTTTGAAAATTAACTTTGGCTAGAAAAAGCACTTTAAACTCATAGGCATAAACTCTTCTTTCTTTTCCTTTTAGCATTTGGCTAAAATAGCTCTCTTCCCTATGACCACTTTCTTTATGGGAACTGTGTTTGCTCAAGCTGATTACATCATCTGTCAAGTCTCCTACTACCTACCATAATAGAAAAAGCCACCTCAAATACACATACGAATTCACAGTGACTCTGTGGCTGTTTTTACACAGAAGTCCCCTGCCAGGTGTGCAAGCAGGTGTGCAATGCGGGGGGTGGGGGGTGTCCACGTAAATGCTGCGGCGGTGGGTGAGGGGATGGGTGTTCATCTGTGCAAACAGCACAGGCAGTGGGTGGGGCTGGGTGCACGCTTCCGTGTAACACCCACCTCCACCCATCTCAAACCAACAATGGAGCCATCCGGCAAACTAGAGGCGGCTCCATGGGTTGAGGTTCTCCACCCACTGCAGCAGCACACTCATCCCCTGATGGGTGTGCTGCCATTACCTGTGTAAAAAGGGCTGTGTAACTTACATTATAACCTACTTTGCTCTATTTAGGGGGCTACAAATTCCCCTCAAATTTTCTACTAAGATCAATCAACAGGTTTGACAACAGCGCTCTATTACTATTTGTCCCCTAATTTCATCGCCCAAGGACCTTGCTGGTTCTCCACAACGTTTGAAGAGCTTAATACATACATTTAACAAGGAATCACAAACCATTTGGAAGTTGATCTACACAACTTCCTGCTGACTTGAGATTAAAGCGATTGCTTTGAAGTTTCACAGAGTTTGGAACCCAGCTATCCAAGTCAGCTTCTCACTTAATATGGTACCACAGGAGAGAACAACCTTCCCACCAACACACTCTTGGTATTAGAAGGAGGAAGCCTATGTATGGCAAGAATTATTTTGGAAGAGCCTAGATTCTTAGCTCTGGAATTTTTCATACTCTATTTAGCAGATCTGGTAACCCTCAGACGAGGCTATACCACAAGCTTACCTATCAGAAGACAACAAGCCTGATCAGTACCTCAGAGTTGTACTAGCTTAGCGTCTTTTTTTGTTATTGTTGTTAAATCAAGTGGTAATACTGATGCAAACACATGAGTGGAGAGAGCCTGGAGACAAAAAACCAGCTACGAACCCATTAAAAATCAATTTAACTTATTAGATGATACATAGTTACTAATGTTAATTATTTTTTTTAAAATCAGTCAACAAGAAAGTGTCTATTTAAAAATTTTCCCTCCCTCTCTATTTACTTACTTAAAGCAGGGTGCATTCACATAACCTGCTGTTAACTGCTACAGTAGATCAATTTGATTATTTTATGCTAAATAGATGTGATAATTCTTTCTGATGACCAGGAAACACAACTGTTACTGTACAACTTTGGTCAAGTAACTGCAAAGCATAATATTCAATTGAATTGAAACGAACAATGTTCTATAGCTGCAGTTCAATTGAACTGAACCAAACAATATTCTATAGCTGCAGTCCACAAACCACTTACTCCAAGAGTCATCCCACTGAAGCCCTACAACTCCAGAGTAAGCGCCATGTCTGTTTAACACTGTTTTAACGTTTCTTATGCATGTTGCAGGGCTGTATTGGCACCCTAGGCAACCCTGCAACATGCTTAAGAAATGTTAAAGTGGAGTTCGCGTCATGTCTGTTTTCACCCAATGTGGTTTGTGGATCGCAGCCTTAGGGTACAGCCACATGAGACGTTACCATGATTTGGACAGCCTTTCTCCAATGACCTCATGAGATTCAGTGGCTCATGTGCCTGGCAGCTGCCAGATGTTCACTCCACCACAAGCAAGCAGCTGGCTGCTATGCCCTGCGCCCTCTGAAAAAGTCTGAAGACAGAGCATAGTGGTTTTATCCAAAGTGGGGTACAGCTGACCAAATCATAGTAGTGCGCTGGTCGTGGGCCCAGTCCTCATCGGCTCTGTGTTGAGGTCCGCCAGAGGAGGGGGGGCTTTGAGTGGTGGGTGCTGCTGCCATTCCCTCGCAGCCACCTCATGGCCAAGGGTTGGATAGTGGGTGGACCATGGGAAGGTGGGTGGGGCAGGGCTTGGCTGGGGCACCCGTGCATGTGGCTGGCACCTTGACCGACCCTGGGGTGTGGCCATCTGCCGTGCTCTCCGCACTGGCTCCACGGTGTGGCAGCTGAAAAGACCCGGGGTGTGCAGGGATTGGTGCTGGCCCGTGGCCAGGCTCATCTGGCTTTACCCTTAGTTTCTACACATTTAAAATGTTAGACATTCTACTTATTTACAAGATAATTAATTTGCGTGAGGATGCATTTCAATGAAAGGTTAACACAAGTTAAAAGACATGTAGTATTTTAAAATTACTAGCTAAATTAAGCCGCTTTAAAGGTGTTAGAATTGTAGGAGAAATAAAAGATAAACTTAGACCATTTCTGCTAGCCTGAAACACAAAGTAATTAAGACCAAAACAAATTCTATAAGTACTGATATTATCTCCACTGCTGGGCCATGGCGAAAGCCAGTGCCGTCAATAAAGTAAAGTATCTCCACTGCAGGACTGAAAACAACAGAAATAGCCAAGACCGTGCTTATTGCAACTGATGCCACATATATTCGGCTTTACTCAAAAATTTATATTTTCCTTGGCTCTATCACTCACTCACAAATAAACTCCACAGAACATGAGTTAAGGTTGCTGAACAATCAACAATATATCAATCCAAATCCCCAGAAGACTGGAAACACAGTTATGGTTTCCACAACCACTGCAAATAACCTACCCAACAACTTATCTCATTGACTACTTCCTCAAATGCTCTACAGCAACACCTCAACATGCGACAGTCACCATCTAACTCCGGAAACATTCAACTACATCCTTGGAACCTAAGTTAGGAAACTTTTATTTAAATAAAGATCAGAGGAAAACTACACATGGATGTTTATTCATGTCAGCTTAAGTTGATATATGAATATGCATTTAAGTGAGGCCAAATAATATCTTGAGTTCTTTGTTGACAACAATGTTGAACAGCATTCAAATGTATGCTAATTTTTACTGAAAAAAGCTTTTGCACTTTTTATAAGATTTTGCACTTTTTATAAATTTATATAAAAGTGAAAAATGGAATCAGCCTAAAGCCATCATGAAAATGCATTTTCTGGCTGTGGCAGCAACCAGAAAGTTAAAGGCAGAACCACTCTCCATTAAACAGGGGATTTAAAAACCCTTATATTGAAGAAACCGCTTGAGCTACAGTTCTGAAAATTTAACAATGACTTTTATTTCTGGGGAAAAAATTGAAGATCTNTTTTTTAACCCAACTATACTACTGGCCTCGACCACATCATCTGGCAACAAATTCCACAAGTTAATTGTGTATTAAGTGAAAAAACACTTAAAATTTGTTTTAAATCTACTGCCAGTTAGTTTCATTTGTTGTTCTTCCATTTAGCTGCCCAGTCATCCAGTATCCTCCTGAAATTCTTCACAGTCTGCTCAGGCTTTAACTACTTTGAATAACTTTGATCACCTCACTATACATCCTCTTCCAGATCATTAATGAATATATTCAGAAACCAGTCCAGATCCCTGGGGCTCTCCACTATTTACCTTTCTCCATTCTCTCCAAACTGGCCATTTAGTCCTACTCTTTGTTTCCTATGCTTCAACCAGTTACTGACTCATGATAGGACACAGCCTTCTATCGCATGACTATTGTTTCCTCAAGCATCTCTCATGAGGGACCTTATCAAGCAGTTTCTGAAAATCCAGGTATACAATATCAACTGACTCACCCTTATCCACATGCTTATTTACACCTTCAAAAAATTTCAACAGATTAGTGAGGCACAGCTTCCCTTTGTTTAATCCATGTTGACTCTTCCCCTTTATGTCATATTTATCAATATGCCTAGTAATTCTGTTCTTAAAACGGTTTCTACCAGTTCACCCAGCACCGACACAGGCTCACCAGTCCATAGTTTCCAGAATCATCTCTGGAGCCTTTTTTAAATATTGGTGTTACATTTGCTACCCTCCAATCCTCAGATACAGTGGCAGATTTATTTTAGCTATAGGTTACAAATTACCAATAGCAGAGTTGCAGTTTCGTGTCTGGGTTCCTTTAGAACTGTGGGGTGAACACCATCTGGTCCTGGTGATTTCTCACTATTTAGTTTGTAAGTCTGCACTAGAACCTCTTCCATAGTTACATTGATTTATGAGTCTTTGCAACAGTCCTTCAGATTCATCACCTACAAAGAATAGTTCCGGCGTGGGTATCTCCCCAACATCCTCTGTAGTGCAGACTCAAGCAAATCATTCATTCTGCTTCTCTGCAATGGTCCTATCCGCCCTGAGTACCTCTTTTACCCCCAGTCATCTAATCGCCCAAAGGACTCTCTAGCACGCATCTTGCTTCTGATATACTTGGAAAAGTTTTTATTATTAGTTTTTGCATTTTAGCAAGTTGCTCTGCAGATTCCCTCTTGGCCTGCCTTATTAACATTTTACTTCTAATTTGGCAATGCATATACTCTTTCCGATTTTCCTCATTGGGACTAGCTTTCCATTTTTTTTTTTTTAAAGAACATCTTTTTGGCTCCAATAGTCTCCTTCACCTCACCATTTAGCTATGCTGGCATATGTCTGGTCCTCTTGCTACCTTTTTTTATTTGTGGAATACATTTAATCTGGGCTTCCAAGATGGTGTTTTTAAATAGTGTCCATGCCTCTTGTGGATATTTAATCCTCAAAACTGCTCCTTTTAGTTTCTTTCTAATTAGTTTCCCCATTTTTGCACAGTTCCCTTTTTTAAACTGTTACTGCGGTAGTTTTACTTGTCATCCCAGAAGTATGTTGAATCGGATTATATCACTATTGCCAAGTGGCTCCCCACCATTATCCCTTGCATCAGGTCCTGTGCTCCACTTAGGACTAGATCCAAAGTTGTTCCACTACTCCTTCTAAATCTAAACTAGGTTATATCTCCTTCTGTCTTGATTAATTCAATCTAAATGTTTGTGTGTATCTTCCCCACTACAAGAGGGGGGAATATATTTTAAAACAGAAGGTTATCATAACATTTTGTAGAGAAAGTCAGTGTCCTGCTTGGGCCAGTAATTTGGGCCTGACCCAGGTCCAACATAGCTGTGTTCTATTGCGTCAGGACCCTATGTAATGAGACTCTGTAGGGAATGTGGCCTCCCACAGCCATGGAACCCGGCTTGAGCCCAATGGGCTAGGGCAAAAGTGCGCCAAACTCAGTCCTAACAAGTCCTGTCAAGTCTCATTGAGATTGGGTTGGGTTGCAGGCCTATAGAAAAAAAATAATTACATAAGACCACATTTTGTTTTGGTCTATAATACAAAATGTTTATTGAAATAACCGACCGCTAATATGTGGCAGGAACTACTTCTTTCATTATAAATTGTCAGCTTTCCAAGAAAACAGCTTCCTTTTATTACAGGGGGAAAAATATATCCACATTTCACCTTTCACTCTGGTTATCTGAACACTCAGAGATACAATTCATAATGGCATTTGTACATGCATCAAGACTGCCCTGAAACATTTACTAGTGCAGTATCAGAACTTGCGTCTCCCAACACCCATGACAGAGGAAGCATAAGAAACTTCTCCTAGGATTCATTTTACAGGGGCAGAAGTGACAGGCGATTAAGAACGACAGTAAAATTTTATATTCCTAGTTTATCAGGCAAGTCAGATATATTGTTGCTGCAGCAACACTAGTGTGGTCAATTTGCACATCAAGGTATTATAGTTAACGTTATGTAAAGTACAATTTTTTTAAAATGCCAATATTAAAAAGTGGCTTTTGGAACCATAGACATTTTTTATGCATGGACCAGAAATTTCAACTAGCGATTAAAACCCTGCAAGTTGGGGGGGAGGCTACCAAACTTTGGTGTTTTAAAAATAAATATTTCAGTATGAATGCATCTATTCAGACACTTTATTAAGATTAATGTGTAGATGCTGTAGTTCCTGTACATAAAAAAAA
>QEPC01014166.1:2050243-2073657 GCA_003113815.1 Sphenodon punctatus | reverse complement strand
CCCCCCCCCCCACACACACACCCCGAGTGCAGGGAGGGCATGCGAATGCCACAGCGGGTGGGGGGGTACGAGTGGGTGCCCGCGGGAACACCATGGGCAGTGGGTGGGGGTGCGTATGTGCTCCCGCGCTCCATCCATCACTGAAGTACAGAGCAATGGACACCAATGCCCAGTACTCCATACGTGGAGATGGGTGGAGGCGAGTGGGGGTCAGTGGGAACACACCCCCATGTGCTGCCCACCCATACTCACCGTGGCCTGTGTGAAAAGGGCCTTAATTTTAAAAATAAATTTAAAAGTCACCTTACTGCTTTACTGCTAAATTGCATAACAACAGTAGGTGACTTTCAGGCAGTGTAATTTTTTTTAATGAGGTAATCATGGGTCAATACGCAACAGATCCATTGTTATAATAAATTTGTAACATTTACTACATCTAGTGATAGTCGTCTTCCAGAGTCTGAAACAAATAGAATTTCAAAGTGATACAGAGCCATTGCCAAAACTTGATTTTCAGAACTGTAGGAAAACTGCAGAAGCCTATTTATATTAATAGTGCTTTAATTTGTATTGATATCAGCAACTGCACAGCAAATCATATGTTCTGTAATAATGCATTAACCTAACATTGGAAAACTTGTAATCTGAAATGCCCAATTTACCACCATTAATTAAAATAAAATCACATTCAGATGGATTCATGACATTGACTTACCCTAAAATTCCCACAAAGGGTATAGATCTTTGATCAGTGTATGAGAGCTATTAAAATCCCTTTCCTTGTATATTAAAATAATTTCAATAATTTTATTAGTTGTTGCACTAATGAATGTTTCAGTTTAAACACCAACAAATGGGCTGTAGCAAATTGCATGGAATTAATTCTATGTTGGAGTTTAGACAGCATGAAAAATTACTCAACCATCACTTTCACTGCAGCCCATCCATCATTTTTCTGTATGATGACCTGTTTAAACCGTTTGAATTACTGTAATACCAGGCACTAATATAATTATTATACCACTGCAGTGGAGTTCTGGCCACAAGTCTCAAATTTTGACTTGTTTTCTTATTTTCCAGCTACAGACATTTAGTCAGCATTGACACGCCAGTGCCTGAGAACAGTTATATTATTAAGTTGTTTCTCTGGAATGCAATTAGAAAACAGCACTACAACAGGAGAACAGAAAACTAAGTACGGTCAGAACATAAAAGATTACGTACCATGCACATTCTAAAAGACCGATAGCTTCTTATTGTCTTAACACAGTAATCCGTTAATCAGCAGGTGGAAAAGTTATTATGCTGGAATAGTAATCATGATGCTGTGTCTATTTCTTTGCTTTCCATTTCAATCAATCAATCAATCAAGTTTTATTTGCTTGGCCGTAGGCCATTACAAAAGGACATATACAAACAAAAAGGAGAAACCAAAATACAATGCACCGCACAACTACAATCCAGGGATCCTGCCCTTAACAACAAATTGGGGCACCCATAACCCCCCACACAAACAAGCAACCAACATGTAGTGCACTAGGTATCTCTACTAAAATCATACAATAATAGACTAATAACATAACTTATCAAAACATATCCCTCCAAAGTCGGATTATCATAAAAATCACCAATCTCTCCCCCCATCATAAGTTACTACTCTGGGGCCACTATAGCTTCAAACTCCTACTCAGCCCTCTCACCCTTATTCCTTTTAGCCCAATATACTCTGATCAAAAAATTTGCCACACTCTTTGAGATTCTAATATCTTTATCCCGCAAAAGAGCTTTCTCCATTATACTCCTTGTAATACTGATCAACGGAGCTATATAAAGTTCCCTCCAATATTGGTAAGCCGGACATTCTAGGAGGATATGCTTAATCGTCTCCACTTTGCACATACCACATTATTGGCAAATTCTTTCCTCCCACGGGATGCCGTTACGTCTACCCTCTGTGACTGCGGATGGGAAGCTATTTAATCTGGCCAGAGTGAAGGCAACTCTGGTCACCCGCATACTTATCTCCCCCAAATATCTGGGGCCTTCTGGCACAATCGGCCATTCCCTATACAATGCAGCTACCTTTTGCGACATGAGTAAATCATGCTCTGTTTGAAGGTCCCGATTCCAAATCCTAGTTCTCACCTCTCCCCAGGCCCTATTGTAGGGGAGATTCATAAGGTGTGCCTGAGACAATCCCAGCAAACTCAGTTCTCGCTGCACCCACTGGTACCATCTATCTGCCACTGATGGAACAATTTGACAGGCCAATGAACCAGAGGTTGCAAGATTTAGCCGCAGCCAGTATTTTAAAATTGCTGCCTTAGCATGAGTTGCCACGCACTTTACCCCCGCTTCTGCTCTTAATAAAACTGCTGGAGTTGCCTTAGGGGCCTGCAAGATTACCCTCGGCATCCTATTTTGCTCCTTCTCCAGTTTCATAACCTTGCCCACCCCCCAGACTTGAACCCCATAGAGCAACTGGGATACCATTTTGGTCTGTAGAAGTCGCCGAGCTGGTTTGAATAACCTTCCCTCTTTCCATTTAATCTTTGCTTACCAAAGTGAATCTGTTTACAACGTATGGCATAATGTTTGAACCTGCTGATAGAGTGTCCAGCAAAGAACTTAATTACTTAGTGCATATATAAAAAATAGATTATAATTGTAAAATTTGTATTCCATTAATATTAAATGCTAGTGCCGAAGAGCTATTTAACTTCAGCTCATAACATTTTTATTAGTCTAATTCTATTTGCACTAAACAACATGGAATGAGACCCTATAGCCTCAGTGTAAGAGTGTGAACTCCATGTAATGAAAAGAGCACTCTCCTTTAAGATGGTATTAAAAAAAAAAGTGATAGTTGAAAATACTTTGACTAGGAAAGTAAACTGGAAATTGTAAGAGCCACTTGCTGTTTACACAAAGGAACATTAAAAATAATTAATATTTTTTTAAAATAAAACTCAGATGTTAACTTCCAAACATATATTTTTATATCTATCAAGTTCTGATAACAGGGGGAAATGGGGGTACAATTGTACCAGGCCCCCAGGTTTGGGGAGTGGGGCAGAAAACGACAAGCATTTTCTTTACCATACATTTTAATATATTATTGAGTAAAATAAAAATTGCTAGTAAACATGTGTAAGAAGATTGCTAGCATGACCACCAGAGACTGATTTCAGATTTTGGGATGGAAGTTAACAGGCTCCAGCTACTAGCATGCACTTATACCAGGGCCTCAAATGTCTCTCAACAGGCAACAAAAGCAGCATATATTATAAAATATTCAGATACATGCTGAAACATCTTCTGACAAATGAATACCATATGCCACTAACTTGCAAGGTTGAGCCCCCTATCCCTTTTCTTTTTGAAGGGATTTAGATCTGATTCTTTGTATGTATGTATTTCAGACTCCTCATCTTGAAGCTTCAGAACTCTAAGTACCAATCCTCAGCATCAAGCTTCAAGATGTGGGGGTCCACACAATAAGCCATACTCTGGGGTCCCCCTTCCAAGGGAATTGCGTACCTATTGCATCTGTGCCTAACAGCCCCTGGTCTGGTTCAACTCCACCCTTAAAGTGCACAGTTTCCCTAACCTAAAAATGCCTCTACAACATCCTCAACCCCATCCCAACTCTGATGCAGAACATGCGGGAAAGAGGAGGGTCAGACATCATACAAGTTAGAGCATGACTGGGAAGCAGTTGTGCTAATGCTGCCTCTCCGGCTGGGCTGTGCTTGTACAGCAGCCTCAGTACAATTCTAGAAGCACTCAGGCCAGGCAGATGCTGCAGCAGCAGCAGCAGCAGCAGCAGCACACACACACACACACACACACACACACACACACACGACACACCGAGGTTGGAAGCCTCACGTTGTAGTAGTCAGCATAATGATCAATCCAGCGCTGTCTGTTTCCACCACCTTCTCCTCTGTTGATTTCATCTTGGTCCCTCACCCTCCCGTTTTTGTGCTTCACCCAGTCTTGTTTTAAATAGGTCCCTTATTTTCTCCCACCAATTTCAGCTTTCACCATTTTCAAACACACCAAAAAAATCTTCTTCCACAATTATTCTACAAACCTCCTTCAAAGCAGCTTTAACTCCTGTCAAAATTGTCCACTTGCAGATGCAGACCAAAATCATGAAAAGGCTAATCGCAAAAGGTATTAATAAGATTTGAAGTTCTTCCTGGCACTTCACACTAAGACAAAAATCACTACACCATGATTCCCAATGTAATTTCTAGCCCTTTTAAGACCTTAAGACAGAATGGCTTACATCCCCAAATTAATTCATGAACAATTTTTGCATAATTCTGGAAACGAAGTTGGTCTCAGAGCTTTTCGATGCAGTATAACAAAGTACGTAGTCTTCTTAGAAGACAGATAGAACACAGTTTTCCACCTTTTAAAAAAAGGATATTTAGTGAGACTGCCAAGAAGTCTAAAATTTAAAAGATAAAAAAATCAAATCTTCTAGCAAATACTGTTTGATGTCATGAAGGAAATACCAACGAAGCCATAAAGCATATAACTGGTGTGCATGTAGTCATTTTACTATTAGAGGTCATTTGAACTGTTTTTGCATATTGCTACTGTGCAATGGCCTTCTGATTCCATCCAACGAACAGTCTCCTCTAGCACAATTTCACTCAATGAGAAATACAAGCAGTGATTTATTATAATATACCTACCACAAATTTGGGCTCTTGACAGATGCCAATTTAATTTTGATAATGCAAGACTGGACATCCTCACAATGTTTGGCATGAACAAGGCTTTCATCATAGTGGTAGTTAATTATAAGCAGCAGCCTTAAAAAGCACGAAAGTGACTACAGAACATGTCTAATATGCAGGACAATGCAAACCGAAATTGCTTCAAAGCTTTCACAGTCGATTATGGTTTTTCATATTATTTCTATCAGATTTGGTATGCTATGACAATTCATATGACACCTCACTTGGGTCGCTTCTAATCATAGTATTTACCCACTACAAATGGTAGGATACATGTATGTTGATTCATATTTTGACAGAAACGTCCCTGTTAACCCATATGGTAAATGCCACAGGCTATCAATTCTAATAATGAGTTTTTAACTGTTCTCTGGAACAATTTGGTTAGTTTCTATTAACAGGCACTGTCAGTATAAAACTTGTAAGCCTAACAAAAATAAATAAGACTGAATTACAGCTTCTAAGTTGGGGATGGGGTTTTATATTGTTTTAATTGTAATTATTATTATTTTAATGTTTAAAATGTTTTAAAGATGTTGTAAGATGCCCCAAGATGCCTGAGGCAGGAGGGGAGGGCATATACATTTGTTTTTATAAATAAATAAAATTTTCTTAACACCAAAGAAAAAACAGATTACAGAATTTAGGAAACTAATGGACATTAACAAAATATTGAGTTACTCCATCCAGTAAAGTCAATGGCCTAGTTCACATGGACTTTCAATATCAATAGACTCAATCCTCCATGTATTAAAGTGTAAGTAAAAGACCACTAAAAAAAAACAAAAGTCTTACTTAAGGTGACCATGTGTGCATGCACACACTAGGGAACATGACAACCATGTTTCCCAATACTCCCAACAAGTAGAACTTAATGTGTTAACATGTTGCCCAGCCAGGCAACTAGATACAAAAATAGCAGCCAACTGATAAATGAGCTGTCATTTGAATCTCCTGCTCTTAGTTAAAGTTCATGAAGACACAGAATCTGCCATATATAACCATCTGGGCTACAGATAGCCCTCTATATGCCACAGTATGCTTGCCAGGCCTTCCGCCCCCCCCCCCCAGACCCTCTCAAGTCCACCTAAGATGTTGTATCATGTCCTTCATTGTCACTATGGTGAAAAGGTTTACAAGCTTTTGATTATTACATTTATCTGCACAAAGTAATTTCTTTTAAGTTATCCTAGTTTACTACCAGATCAAAATCATATTGAAAAATATTTGCATCACCTAACCTCTCTTGCAGCAGCCAGCACCTCAGAGTTTCCATATTGGATTTTTAGTAAATTACTGAAGCCTGGAATACAGATGCCCTCTGCGTTCTGAGTGAAAATAGTAGAAAGATTTTATAACAAACTCTTATTTATTTTTATTTTAGGATATACCTACCTTAGCATAATGTTGCAATGTTTGGGATGTAAATAGTATTTACTAAATACTACAAGAGGGCTTTTCCAGTAAAATTAACTAGGATCAAGGGAATACTACTATTGGTCCTTGATTTAGGAAAGAAAAATAAGCATTTAAAAAATGAACACAGAGTATCCAGGGCTGAGGCCCAAACTTTCACCATTACCACCCCTAACAGTGACTGGCAAATGCATCTATTATTAGTAGTAGTAGTATTATTATCAGCTTTTATATAGCGCCAGCAATGTACCTGGTGCTTTACAGAGAATAAGCCCTGACCTTATACAAGACACTAGTATCACAGTTTCAGCAAATAGAATATCTCCAGAGTAGTCCCCTCCCCAGCTACCTTTAAACGGTACAAAGACCCAAGGACCGGCAGCTTAGAAAAACCAGCTCCTCCTTCACAGAGGACAGCCAATAAGAAATAAGCAGCTCTCCCTTTAAACAGAATGAAGCAGCAAAATTAAGTCTGAAGGCTCACTTCAAACACCCCTATTTTAATGGTATGGAGCACACAGAATTCACAACAGTTCAGGTGTATCCCTCGCCGCTCCGTTTACATGATTCCTATCATATCTTGTACTAGGTGGTATCAGACTGTCATTTCTTGTTTTACTAGTAATGTGTTAGAGAGTACAAGAGGCTGACTTGCACCAAGAAAGCTCCTCTAAAACTAGAATATAAAAATCATACAACAATACTTCAGAACAAGAACACTAATTGATCTGAGGCTAGAAACGATAAACTTGTGATAGCACAAAATACTATTCTCTTCATCTTCTTGTATAATAGGGAAAGTGCACGGGCTAATCTATTCCATTTTTAAAAAAAGAAGGAATTCAATACCAAGACAAGCTCCACTCTACATTAAAATTTCAAAGCTTCTATTTTCCCCAGTTTCAGTTGTTGTAATAGATCTGCCTTGCTGTCTAAGGTAACATAATGGGCGAAGGACACTGCAGCTTTAAATATTTCAGAGCTATGTAGCTAGTAAATAGACTCCATTGCAATATGGCTCTGAAGGTCGTGTCCTAATGTCTCTTTTCTTTGCAAATGTAAAAGAACATTTTTTACATGATAATAAATAGGTTCCCACCATTTCTAGACCTTATTGCTATTAGATTTCTTTATTAGGAAGAGCAGATCCTTCAATCATTCCATACATGCCCATCTTCCTTCTAGCTGGATTGACCTACACCCTGAATACAACACGGATTACAGCTGAGAAATTTCATTTTTTAATACGTGTCTAAATAAGGCAGCAGTCTTCTTAAGCCTCATTTCTCAACATTAAGAAATTATAACATTTTTAATGCAGAAAAGTAGTTAACGAGTTCATGGTCAGAGCATCTTTGGTTAAATCCAGTGTAAAATGCCATTAATGGTTTAGTTGTTGGATCTATATTTCTCACCTTTAACACCAAATGTTTGAGAACACTACATGAATTAAATGTCTATGAGAACATAAAACTATAAAGGGAAAGAGCGTGGAGAGGAGTGGAGGTATTCTGGCATCAACTATTTCTGACCTTTAAAGAACACCTGCTAGAATAAAATAGACTAGTAGCAAACCAGGTCTAATCCCCACTCAGGAGTCTGGATCTTTATGTGCAGGTCCCCAGAGCAGCTGGAATGATTTCAGAGGGGGTGGACAGCAATGCAGGCTCAGGCTGCACTGTGGGGAAGGTGAAACTGGCATGTTACCTTCTAGGCAGGACATTGGTGCAGAATGGATTTCAAGCAAAATGAAATATCTGACAGCAACATTACCTGAAAAGGCAACAGACTGTTGCCATTGTCCGTCCTGAAGGCATTGTCTTCCATCCAGGATTTGGGGGTGAGGGGGGCAGCCCGTGGGAACTTCGGCGGGGCAATGACATTGCTGGAGAAGGGTTTTTTGAGGGGTGAAATGGGATTGAGGGGAGAGGGCACTCCAACCCCTACTCCTACTCCGACCCCCACTCCTACTGCCCTTCGAGGGTCCCTGCCAGCTTGTAGCCCACCCCAGGGATTGGAAGGTGTACTCCAAGCTGCGTTTTGGTGGTTATTCCAGCTGGAAGAGGAGGAAGAAGAGGCCGATGAAGAGGAGGGTTTGCTGGTTATGATGGGCTGATGACTGTAAGCGGCATTTCTCTGGGCAAAAGGCGCCTGGTTAGGGCTGACCGGAGACCTCCTTTGCTGCTGTTGCTGCTGTTGGGCTTGCTGCTGCTGTTGCTGTTGGTGGTGCTGAGTCTGAGCTAGGCCGATCTGGGGGGAGAAAGTGCCTCCAAAGACAGGATTGACATGGTGAGGGAAATTCTGAAAAAGCATTGTTCCATTGACTGGGGTAATCCCTTGGAAAAAGCTATCATCCACTGCGTTCGTGGTCCCCGTCGACCAGGTGCTGCCGAAGGAGGGAGACAAGGAGGTGCCGGCTGCTGGTTCCTGCTGAGGCTGGTGAAAACTCAAGCCCGGCAAGATGGGGGACTCCATCTGCATTTTTTCCTTGCTATTTTGGGCAGGCGCTGCTGTGCCTATACTAGTCACTGGGCTACTGTCCTCCGGGTTGGAGGGCTCTGAGGAGATGGGTGTAGAAGGGGCTTCTGCTGCGTTTGGATCTTGCTGCTGCTGCCGGGGCTGGGGCTGGGCTTTGCTTTTGTCCATCAGTAAATCATCCTGCATGGTTTGCGCAGCTGAAATGAAAGGGGAGAAAAGCAGAGATTATTAGGGCTCTCATTCCTAGCGCTGGCAGGGCTTGCTGGAACCCGTGCCCTTGCTCTTAGTGCAAGTGGTAAGGCAAAGCCATAGTCCCCCTCCCCCCTTGAGGAGCAGGCAGGGTTCAGGCAGGGTGATCGCACTGCCTTGCCTCGAAAACCAGATTGAAAGATGCTTCACCCTTCTCGATGCCTTGGTTCCCTTCAGTATCAATGAAAGACGGGCTTATAGGGCAGAGAGAGACAGCAATTCCGCCACGTCTCTTTCTCTTACACCGGAACTCAGAGCTCTCACTCTGCAATGAGAAACTGATTCTGGTTCCTGTTTTTCCAAGCACCCTCCTCCTCCTCCTCCTCCCCAGTTATTTGCATACGTCAATAAATACTGCTGCGTCCTTCAGCAAGGTTAAAAAGACACCAGCCTTTACTCTCCCCCACCCCCTTTCCAGCAGGAGGCTTTTAAAGGAACACGATGCCTATTTCCCTTCAGGAACAAACAGCTTAAGCTGAAATCATTTTAAATAGCAGACTAGAGCAACCAATGTTCACTTCTTGAATTAAGCATCTCAACTACACAGTTATTTGGGGCTGCTTCTTTCCGGCTCGCTTATCGATTGCTTAGATACAGAAATAAGCAGCAGCTGTCATTGGGGTGGAAATCCTATACTCAATATTGGGGGGCAATTATACTGGCCTCGAACAACCCTAGACTTTTATTTTACTGTTACATCCTGAAAAAGAGACCGTTTTACACAGCCAAAGACATTCCCCTGACTGGTGCATTTCTATAATCTCTGCAGACATAGCTCTATGTGTCAATATTTTTAGAGGAATAGGAGAACAAAATTATGGACTAGGTCTTGAGTTAGTGTTTAAAATACAGAAGTCTTTCACCATTTATAAAACTGACAAATACAGAAACAGCCAAATGATTTAATTCACCTATACACATTAGAGGCTTTAAACGCTACTTTCCCTCCATAGGACTGAGTGGCTAAAATGTAGTTTACAAGTTCTTCACTAGACATTAAGAAGCTGAAATATGGCATGTGCATTGTATGGGTAATTAATATAAAATATCAGGTCAGGTAACAGCGTTAACGCTATTTTGAATTGCTCTATGAACATTTGTTGGAAGAAACTATCACAGCGAACATCCCTAGTTTTTTTTTCTAAACAAGTACACAATCACATAGGCAAACAAAAAATAATCTCGTGATAATATTTTTAAGCAAGGTGACAACAATTAGATGGTTTATTTTCATCGACTACTTATTTCAATCAATATTGGCAGCCTCAACACCAAATCATACAAGTGGTTTTCTAGCCATATGGCATTTGCATTCCCTCTCCCGCTGCTTCGCCCCCAGTCACTTGCTTTTGGGATTGCTATTAACCACAACAAAGTCAACGTGATGTCAGTTTAACTAGCAGCTGCTTTAACAAGTGTATCAGAGTATGCAGATGACGGCAGCCTCCCTTCTTACATTAGCTATTTTTAAGTGTTCTATGTTTTTCACAGAAGATTTTACTTTAAAAAAAAAAAAGTAATATCAAGTAAAACCTTTAACTGAAGGTAAAGCAAACCAATTCTATTGTAGCTACAGAGATCATTGGCCGGACAAGTCCCAGCTAGCAATAAGTTGTTGTTGTTTTTTAATTACTTCTCTATGCACATAGGTTTAAAAATGATGATTGGTGGGTAGTACATGTAGCAGTGAGAGAGCATTAAGAAGCAGCAAACTATTGCATCTGTAGCACGCAGCTCTGCTGCTGCTGCTGCTGCTGAGGGTGCAGGCAGCCTTTCGAAGCAGTTTAAAGCAGTACTGCAGTAAGCCATAACATTACAGCTTCTGTGTAGCTTTCCATTAACTGCACTTACATTCAAGTCACTCTTCACGATTGTGGGTAGACCATACCGAAGGTTGATTCCATATGGACAAAGGAAAAGCTAGATAATACTTATTCCCCTGCTTCCTGAAGTTCCCTTCCTCATTTAGAAAAATATTCAGAGAACAAAGACCAGTCGAAAGATTAAAATTCTGTCCATATTTCACTACAGTCTGCTTGATTTGGTAAAACCACCAAGTCATCATGCAAGGGGGGACCTAACAGTTTGTTTCAGAGACATTTGTTTGCTTGTGAACTTTATCCCGAGACACAACCCACCAACATTCGTTTTCACTTTACTCCTAAGAAAATCAGCACAAATCAAATGAAATCCTTTTGTCAAGGTCAAGACCTACCTTTAATGAACGAAGCCAGCCTGAATGGAGAAACTCTGGATAATTAATTCGTTTTTAAAACAAGACAGCCAATATCTAATGTTGGGCTAACGTGCTTGCCTCTTGATTTTTTTTTATTTTTTTTGCTGGTGTATGTATTTGTGCAAATATACAGTCTTGTTCGGAAACCTATATGCCCACAATACCGGCTTTGATTGCATGCAGTAACCGAAGCAGTCAAGACAGAAATTCTTAGCAACAGTTACCTTTGAGTGTTCTGGGTTTAAAGATCAGTAAAGGAACAGTGTGTCTATTTTCTTCTTTCCAGCTTGGTGTATGGCAAATAGACGACCGCTCTAGCAAGAGCACTTTGACAACTAGAAGCTGAAGGCGCATGCTCACAAAGAATTATGGGAACTGAAGTCTCTTTGTACATACAGCCCTTGACTTGGTAGGTCAGGAGAACTACAGCACTGGAAGGAGGAGAGCTGAAAGCCATTGGTACTCGAGGGGGAAGTAGTTGCAGCCCGGACAACATTTATTAGCAATGCGGCTCCAAATCAGCTGTTCAGAAGAAATACTGGTCTAACAGGTTGAGCTGGAAACCAAGAGTAGAAGTCTCTTTGATGCTGAGTTGCTGCACTGCTGGAGGCTTTCCTTTATAGCTATCCAAAACAAAGAACCTGTCTCACTAGGCAGTTAATTGTGCCACTCCAGTTAAGAGTGACAAGAGACTACAATTATGAAAAGGACAAAGCTGCTTTTGTCAAATTAGCCATATTTTCTCTTGGCTGTAGACATGTTTTATGTTTAGCCAGTCGCTATATTCTTCAGTTTGATATTCTTAAAGCCATCCATCTATATAGCCTAATGGGTTTTATGAAGGGTAATTAAAAACACCACCTAGATACTTCCATGCCTATAGAACAGGGCTGGAAACCAATCAATGAATAAGACACTCACTAGACATACAAGCCTACTCACCAGGCTGTTTGTCAGGAACCCACCTGCATTGCAAGACCTATGCTGGCACTTGCAATTCATATGGGGTGCTGCTCCAGTTCCCTGCCAAGAAGCTGATTGACAGAATACAGAATATGGGGGGGGGGGAACCTCTGGCCAAGGTTGTTTCCCAAAGATTGCTGTCCTGGACAAGGGCTACACAAGTTAATTTACCAACTCAAAAATATACTTGCCAGAAGCAAGCAAGCAGAAGGATTTTTACAGCCCTGCCTAACAAAGGACCGTGTGAGGTCTGAAAGACAGCATACTTCCATCAACGGTAGTTGGATAAAAGATATCACTGTACCGTGCTTTGTCTCTATTACCTATACATTCCTAAGAGAGTGTTTGCCGTGTTGGTCCCAAAAATAGGTACATAGAGACAAAGTAGTGTAGAGAGATCTTTTATTGGACCAACATAGGTTGGTGGAGGTTTGCAAGCTTTCGGACCTCACAGGATCCTGCATCAGGCAAGTCAGAAATTCAAGCTGTACACTGAGCAAACCGAGCCACGGGAGTTATATGCAGAGACTGGGGAACCTTACATTGTGGGAGGGTAAGGACCTACACATTCCTAAGACAGATTCACATGTGCTACCTTAAGGCCTGAGTACAAGGGGCCCAGGTTCCCAGTTTGAAAGAGTTCCCAAAATCCATCCACCAGAACTGAAACAAGGCATGTAAGACATGTGTCCCTGCACAGGATATAAATGTTCAGGTGTATAAAACAATGAGAAAGCCAAAGCATGAGCACACAAATGCACCAACATTCCCACACACTGTTTGTAGTTTAGGATCTTTCTAAATTAGTCAAACGGGTATGTGGCTATTGTACCTAGTGTGTACATGCAAATCACTGATGTTTTGACTTGCAATAAAATTTTGGATTAAAAAATGACTAAAATATTTTCTTTCTCTCACAGCATAGGCTTCCAATCAACACCGTCTGTACTCAAGGCCAGTAAAGTTCTCAAGATGGCCCTGCAGACTGGAGAGACAAGTAGCAGGTGCAATAAAAGGTATCATCTTAACTTCTGTTACTGAGTGTGCTCAGGTTTTCAGACTTCACAGACCTTTCACACAACCAAGTTGGCCCGGTTAAAAGGTATCCTCTTAATTACTTTGTCTTTGTCATGCTTGTGACCAATACAGCAACCGCACTCTAAACAATAGATTCATACACACAAGAACTTTATGGGGGTTGAGTTAGATTGCATAGCCCATCAATTAAGTCTACACCCCTGCCTACACCCACATATCACCGCCCTCTTCATCCTCAGAAACCAATTTAGGCTGACACAAACAAACCAACAATTAACACAAGGCTGGTGTGGCTTTCATAAGCTGAAATACAGGACGCCCTGTGGGTTGTTTTGTACTGACATGAGTTATCAAAATAAAATATCAGGTTGAAAATAAATGGTGGCCACAAGCTGCTTTTCAGTAATGTAAGTTACACGAGTTAATGAACTATGCTAATGACTGTTTTAGATCTGCTGGACACTTTCATGTAGGTATTACAGAACAGAAATCTGCATATTGTGTTTATGGCTTCACAAGCATCCTTCCTCTAGCAAGATGGAATATGTAACTTGGATGGAAGAAAGATAGCTGAAGCTGTGAAGAGTGGAAATGTGAGTGGAATTTTAGATAGGATAAGAAATTACTTTTCTGCTAATTTCTATGCTTCCTACCATTTACCCTGGTGGGCAACGTGGTCTCAGATGTATACAGCTATGTAACTTAAAGCTGATCAGATGACATTTTCAGACTCTGAGCAGGAAGCAAGAAAGCAGCAGCCTATCCTAACTTCTATATCTTTTATAAAATAAAGACTCGAGTCTTGTGCTTTGGTGATCCTTGTTCCTGCTGTTCTGTTCCAAGCAAATATGGAGCTGGGCAACACCTGAGACTTCTCTAACTTGAACCAGTGCCAAAACACCTGCAGACTACTGGGGACAAAGGCATCCTTACACGTGTGCTGCTGTGCAGTGCCCCATTATCGAGTCTCTGAGCATTAACCTGCAACATATTTGCTTAGCTTCCTGCATGTCCTAAGAACATCTTCACCTGAAGAATGTACCAGCAGAGCCCTGACCTGCATGACTATCAAAATGTGTGTGGTGACACCCCAAGCTTTAACTAATTATGTATCAACGTCAGTAGTCATTCATATTGACAACTAGCATTAGAGATCTGCATTATGACCCGTGTCCCTTCAAGATAGCCAAAGTCTGCTTTACATCGCCCTCTTTTCTTCATGCACATTGCCCCACATTTCTTCCTGTCATTCATATAACTGAACTCTTCTAACCTTACGTGGCCTCGTTTTTCTATTACTGTCTCACAGCATGCTCTATGAGAACGTAAGAATTGCTACACTACAGGGACAGTGAAGAGGTAGATAATGTTGGATTGGAGATTGTGAGCTAGTCCCCAGTAGACCATGGTATGGGGAAGGGGACCAGTCCCCTCTGGGGAGGAGAGCAAGAATGATGCCTCAGGGAGTGTCTTGAGGAGGCAGGCGAAGAGAGTCCCTCCCAGTGCAAAAAAAGGCAAGTTCTCTTCTCTACTCCCCAAGCCCAGTTGCTGAGGTGCCCTAGAGCTGGAAGCATGCAGGCGGGGTCCTGCTAGATCAACCGGAGCTTTTCACCTAATCAAGTGGCTCTCATGCACCACAAGTCTGGCTATTCCTGCTCTACTGGGTCAGATCAACAGTTAATCTAGCCCAGCATCCTGTCTCCAACAGTGGCCACTTTGAGAAACAGAGAGAATTTATTTACAGCTTACATGCCAAATAAGGCCAGTTTGAGTTAGGTACTTCAGAGAAATGCACACTAGGTCATAACTGAGTGACCCATTCCCTGCTATTTACACCCAGTATTTTGAGAAAGGATGAACAGCTCCCCCCATTTGCTTGCTCCACACCTCTCATGACTGTCAACATCTATAATTTTCTCCATCTGTCATCTCTTTCCTAAGCTGAAGAGCCCTACCTAGCAAGCCTCTCATTATACAGAAACTGTTCCATACTTTTTATAATCTTTGTTACAATTCTCTTGCTTTTCCAGGTCTTCTATGTCCTTTTTGAGATGTGCACATGATATTCAAGGCTCACCATGAATTTATAGAATGGTGTTAAGATATTTTCCTTTTAATTTCCATCTGTTTCTCAATAATTTCCAACATTTTGTTTGACTTTTTGCAACAGTCCTGTGAACGATCCACAATGACTCAACTTTCCTGAACAGTAACATCTAATGTAGAACCCAATATTGCGTATGTATAGTTAGAATTAATTTTTCCTGTATGCATCACTTTGCACTAGCATATTCATATCTGTAATATAATAACAATTTAGAAAATGTGCAGAGTTTGCTCCATGTTGTATCGTATTCAAGTAAAAAGGTGCCTTTGCAGTTTCTTGTCTAAAAAACCTTCAGGGCCTCATACCATTTCTGAAGCAACATCTTCAATATTAGCCATAAAATGATGTTTTGATGACGTATTGTATACAATGTGAATTCATCTAGCCCAAATGTACATGGACACTAGATACTCCAGAAACTACATCAGGTGAGTACACAACAGCTTAAAGAAAATATTTTTATCCGCTCATCTTTGGCTGATAGATGTTCCGTTTTCAAAGAGGTTAGAATCCAGGTTGCCATGCAGACAATTTCATTCTGTAGTTCAGCCAAGATTAATGAAGTCCATGCAACCTGAAAAGTACTATGTTTGTGAAGAGAGCAGAGATAATAAAGACCCCCTCCGTAAGAAAAGCATGACTCAAATGGGGAAGCCATTGCCCCACTAAAAATGGTCACTAGGGAGAAAAAGAAGCTTTCCCCTACCAACAGTGAAAGCCAGGAATGGGAAGGATAACAGGAAGCGAGAACAGTAAGTGACCAATGTCAAATGCTTAGGAGGTGCAAACCTCAAGAAGCTACCTAACTTTACAGTATTTTGAAATAAATTTTTAATCCATTTTTGGGGAAATTTTGTAGTTCCTTCCTATGTAATTCAAAAGTAAATATTTATATGAGGTTTTGTGGGGGACTGTACTAAAGTTAACTAATGCACAACAACATTATGACACTACTGATACCCAATGCACAAAATATTTATTTTATGTTCCCCTTTTTTACATTTAAATTTCATCAGATGCTATACTGTCCTTTAATTATGGCTAATGTAAACAATAATGATCTTTTCTACAGCACATATATAAAGTAATGCACGATACCCACTGTGTTGCATCCTTTTTCTCCATACTGAATTTTAACTATCATATTGCCAATTATGTAGAGAAAGTAAGTTTGCTATGTTGGTCTCAAATATAGAGACAAAGTAGTAACGTGATATCTTTTATTGGACCAACTCCAGTTGGTGGAGGGATGCAAGCTTTCAGACCTCACAGGGTCCTTCATCAGGCAAGTCAAGAGTTAGACCAGCTCTCTTCAGGAAAGCTAACGCCTGACAAAAGACCCTGTGAGGTTCAAAAGCTTCCATTCCTCCACCAACTATAGTTGGTCCAATAAAGTTATCACAGGTACTACTTTGTCTCTATTTCCAATTATGTAATTATACTGATATCAGTCCTTTGCAGTCTGGACTAACCAATATTGAGATTATCATCACTAATATTCTGTCCCACTTTGAAGCCTTGATTGATCAAAACCAGTTCTAATATTTATTAACAAGTTTCCCAGGGAGAAGGGTGCAAGTCTCCTTCCTGGGTAGCCACTGCCAGTCCTTGATTGTTTGTTTGAGTGAATGAAAGATGGTCCCACAAGGAGGGAGGATATCCAGAGTGGGTAAGGGAACTGAACTAGCTTATTTTAAGATACCCATCAGGGTGACAATCAGGGGGAGGGGAGATTCACAGCAGCTGTGGAAGGAGCTCCATTTTAGATGCCTTTGGAAAATTGCTGTGGAAACCACTGAGAGTACCTCGAACAGCCAAGGGAGAATGGGTACGTTGGATTCCTCCCGCATGCCAGGTCTATGGTATGAATAAAGCCAACACTCTGTGATTCAACTGCAGAGCATCACCCAGACCTGCCATGTATCACTGAGACTTTGCTGGATGCTGCTGCAGGCCCTGTTTTGGCACCACTAGTCCCACCAGGCTTCTTGGTGATCTACCAACCTCGAGCAGAACAAAGAGGTGAGGTGCAGCTTTGAATTTTTCCATCCCGCCTGCAATGCACAAGGTGGATTTGAGTGCCTGGCCATGTCCTGTGCCTCTGCGGCAGGACCAAGATTTATGGTCCTGCTGGTGCACAGACCCCCAGGTAACATGGAGGTATTTGGCGCCGAGTTCCTGGAGCTGGTGTCAGTGTTGCTGCTGAGAGGTGTCCCAAGATGCTTGTCCTGGGGAACTTTAATGTGCATGGCAGTGGTGGCTCTGGGGGTCATGCTTCTGAGTTCCTGGATGCGATGGAATCTATAGGTTTTACCCAGAGCAGCCAGGAGATCACCCACAGCATTAGCCAGACACTTGACCTCATTTTTGGGCTGGGTTTTCCAGTTTCGGATGTTTGGGTCACCCCTGTTGGGTGGGCCAACCATTACTTTGTGTGTTTCAGTGCAGGTGCTGCCCTACCCGGCCAAAAGTACCATAGCCGACTGATTGTTGTATGGCCACAGAGACTGCTGAATCCAGTGGATTTCATCAATCTCATTATTAGTGCTGGAGTCAAGACATTTGTCCCTTCCAACCAGGGGGTTGACCGGCTCACTGACGGCTGTTTTCAGCTGTTAGAGGGGGTCCTCAATTCCCTGGCTCCTTACTAGACCCTCATTGTCTCTATGGTCTGTAGATCATGGTGGTATAATGGCAATCTGACTGACTTAAAGAGGCTGAGGCATGGATTAGAGAGGCTATGCCTGAGGAGCAATCTAGAGGCCAAACTTCAGTTGTACAAAATAGTTTATATGAGTGTTCAGAAGGGCTATTACTGAAGCCAAGCATTTGTGCTTGTCCTCATACACAGACGCCGCAGGGAACAGACCAGCGCAACTGTTTTGAGTTGTGCGTGGCCTGGTGAACCCGGCTGTCTCAATCAGTTTACAGTTTTGTCAGTAGAGCGCTGTGAGAATTTTCTTTATTCTTTGCAGAGCAGACAGAGGAAATCCAGGAAGGACTCATTGGGCCTTTTGATGTGGAGAGCCATCGAGTCCCAAGGAACTGTATTCCCTTGGTTGACCTTGGCGTGGTTGATGAAGAGTAGGTCCACACGCTGTTGGGATCACTGAGACTCACTAAGTGTGCCTCTGAACTGTGCCCATCCTGGTTGCTGAAGGCGAATGCTGAGACAGTGGAACCTTTAATGACATGTATTGTTAACGCCTCCTTTATGAAGGGGAGGGTGCTGGCCATCTTCAAATGTGCAGAAGTCTGCCCCCTCCTCAAGAAACCATCTCTTGATGTTTGAGTGCTTGCTAATTATTGCCCAGTACCCAATCTGCCTTTCTTAGGGAAGGTGACTGAGAAAGACGTGGCTGTGCGGCTACAGAGACACCTGGACTCCAACAATATTTTGGGGAAATTCCAATCTGGGTTCAGGCCTTCCCACAGGGTAGAGACCTCACTTGTCAGGGTGCTGAATGAACTGATGATCTTGGATCAAGGACAGCTGGAGTACAGTCATGGACCAAGACATTTGAGCAGAGCAGCCATGCTGGACCTTACAACAGCTCATGGGTTGCTGCTTCGGCAGCTGAGGTGTGTCGCTGGTGTGATGAGAGCTGCCAGTTGATGGTTTCAGTTATACCTGGAAAGGAGGAGCCTATCAGTGGTGATGAATGGATATGCGTCATCCCCGAGATGCCTGAAATGTGGTGTTCCTCAAGGTTCTATTCTTTTGCCCATGTTGTTCAGTATATACATGCAGTCCTTTAGGGATGTCATCATGATCAAGCATGGGGTTGAATATCATCAGTACACTGATTAAACACAACTGTATATCTCTTGTCCCATGATCCTGCCAGCTTGGAGGAATGCTTGAACGATATAGCCGCCTGGATGCGTTGGAGCTACCTCATGCTCAGTCCCAGGAAGACTGATGTTGGTGTGAAGGGGCAGCTGATACGAGGATGCCTGTCTCCCCCTCAGGCCCCTGAATGTGGATGGGGTCCAGATGGAGGTAGTGGGCCAGGTAAAGAACTTGGGCATTATTTTCAACCACACTCGGTCCATGAAAATCCAGGTGTCTAACATGGTTCAGAAATGCTTTTTTCAACTACACAATTCGCATAAGTTACACCCTTATTTATCCCAGGCTGACCTTGCCACAGTCACCCATGCCCTGGTGACTACGAGGCTTAATTTTTGTAATTCCCTCTTCTACCGGCAGTGCTTATCTGTTGCTCACAGCTTGTTCAGAATGCGGTAGCGTGGCTGCTTAGTTACTAGTTTGGGGAGCTGTGATTATACTACACTTGCCCTGCATTCTCTGCACTGGCTGCCTATGGAGCAACAGACTGAGTTTAATATTGCGCTGCTGGTTTTTAGGGCCCTGGACAGTTTAAGCCCTGGCTATATTTGAAACCTACTCTTGAAGCCGCACAATGATGGGTATCTGTGCTCAGGAACCACCCACTGTTTGGAGGTTTCGCCATCGCGTCTTAAGTCGGTGGGCGATTGGGCTTTTGCTGTGGCAGACCCCTCGGTGTGGATCTCGCTCCCTCTGGATGTCTGTCTCAGTTCCTCCCTCCTTACCTTTAAAAAACACCTGAAAAACATATTTATTTTCTAGGTGCTTTTATTGCCGGTTCCCCCAACGTATTCTCTCCTCCCTTTTTCCTTCCCCTATTTTAAAGTCTTATTATTATTTTAAATAGTTTTCTATTGTTTATATTTTATACTTATGTAATGTGAAGCACTCAGTGCTATATAAGGCAGGGGGGTGCTACATAAATACAATATATTATATTATTATTATTACTTTTACTGACTCCTAGAGCCACCTTCCCCACACACTGCTCTGTGGGCCAGCATTTATGTGGAGTCAATTTTTCCCAGTCCAAGTCTAGAATGGACCTAGGACACATATGCATATATTTCTCTCTCATTTTTCCTTGTGCAGCATCTTCCTTGGCACCCTTCTCTGTCAAAAGGAGAAGAGATGGAAATAAGGTCAGACTTCCTCCTAAGCCTCTGTTCAGTCAAATCTAAAGTAATCTGGAGAAGCCAGCTACTCCTGTTTTCCAGCTACTAACTCATCAGATCTCCATGGGCAGGACTGACTTTAACAGTTCTGCCAACGGATGTAAACAGATATATTAAAAAATACAGGAAAATTCATCCTGCATAGAAGTTGACAATGCCATCCCACGTTCATAGTGGTTGGACAGACATTGGGTGAAAACGGACATGATGCTAACTCATGCTAACTCCACTTTAATACACCACTTTAACATTTCTTATGCATGTTGTAGGGCTCCTGCAACATGCATAAGAAATGTTAAAGTGGAGTGTTAAAGTGGAGTAAGCATTATGTCTGTTTTCACCCATTATGTCACTTTGTTTGCAGCTACTTCTGCCAGCTGAGAGGTGAGAGTTGGACCACTGTCAGGGGCCCGACAATAGCAGGGGGGCGTCATCTGCACACTGCCCAGCTCGAAAGGTGCCCGAGCTGCTTCTCTGCAGGAACTGGGGAAGGAGAGGGGCTGCTGCTGTTGCTCCAGTCATTGCCCAAGTCATTTAAGCGGAGGAGCAGCCATGAGCCACCACCAGCTGCAACTTTATCATCCTGGGCTGGAGAAGAGAGGGACTGATCTTTCTCTCTTTGCCCAGCCAGACATGGTATTTCTCTCTCAGGGTAGTTCTGGAGCAGTTGCTTGGGGTTGAGAGACGAATCAAGTGAGTGAAAGGGAGAAGATGCAGAGGATGAGAATTGCATAATGCTTGCAACACAAACGGTGTGTTTGCAACCGAAATGAGGTGACTAGCATTACAGCCTTAACACCCACGGATACGCACAGAGGGATTTTTAACGACCTGTAATCCCCAGCACCACACACCTGGAGATTAAATTATATGTATTAGCCCTGAGGGCAAATGTGAGGGCGCCACACTGGAAGGAGAGCAAACATGGAAAGTTTACCATTCTGTTGCTACTCTGCACATTAAAAATTGTGTAGACAATGCATTCCATTTTGTTGAACCTAGATCTTCACCTCGTTACCACTGCCTTTCTAGCTCCCAGGAAGAACTAAAATCTAGCAAACATATACAAAAGCGAATACAATTCTAAGGTATTTAAGTATATCTTACTGAAGCATTTACATGAAGTCTTAAGAGCATGGTGCATTAGGAAACAATGTACCCAAATGATTTCCTGTGGAAAAACAAACTTAAGAACTCTCAAGACTCCTAACATGTTTTATAAATAAAAAGGGCATTCCCTTACAAATAAAACAGATCAAAGATTGCTAGAAATTAATGTACTCTTATGCAGCAAAGACAGAAGACTACTTCTCTACCACTAAGAAGTTTAAGCATTTAGAAGACTGGAAATGACTATGGCAATTGACATTAAAATTCCTCTTTATTCTTAGAGTTCATGCTTCTCATTTACTACAATATTTGCCAACAGTGGAATGGAGGAAGACCCAAGGGGAAATGAACACAGCTAAAGGCAGAACGGAGACAGCCAGGGATTAGCAGAGAATGGGAAGGTTAAAAATGGAGAGGAGAGGGGATCTGCGCATGCGTCTAGGCTAGCGGCTGGAAGTCGCCTGGGCTCCGCACCCCCCAGCTCTAAAAGCAAGCCGCAATCCAGTTCAAGAAAAGGAAAAAAAACCCAAATACTTTAGAGATGACTGCGAGGAATAAACCACGTCAAAAGCTGTCACAGGCAAATGCCTTGGAAAAGTATTGCCATAGAAATCAAGCTGCTGAATTGCTAAAAGAGAGGGAGGCAAGCAGTGGGGGGAAAAAAATGACGGCGGCAGCAGAGGCTGAGCGGGAACCTGAAACTGACCATGCCTTCTCGGGCTCTGAAGGTGAGGAGGGAGAAGGGTCTATCTTGAAAGAAAAGAGACCTGGAAAAGAAAAACCCTGTGGCAAATTAGTGCAGGGGAACTCCCCTGAGCGGCATAACAATAGCAGGCTGAAAAACGCTGAGATAAGACAGGAGGGGGAGAGAGGCAGCGGGGGAAACAGACTGACAGCGGAGGCAGAGCGGGAAAGTGAAATAGACCAGGCCCCACCGAGTGCAAGCAGGGAGGAAGGAGAGGAAACAGGCTCTTTAAAAAAGCTGCTTAGACAGATGAAAGAAGAGCTAAAAGAAGAGATGAGGCAAGTCAAACAGGCAGTGGAAGCAGGAAATAGGAAGATGGAAGGAATAGCCAAGAGAGTGGAGGCAGCTGAAGGGAGAATATCTGAGCTGGAAGATCACTCCCTCTCCACCCAGGAGCAGCTAGATAAATGGAAAGGCGAGACTGCTTTTCTTCTAGCAAAATGTGAGGATCTGGAGAATCGCTCACGAAGAGGAAATCTGAGACTAAATGGTATAAAGGAGACAGGAAGGATGGAAAAAATAAATGAAATAATATGGGCGATGTTAAAAGAAAATTTTTCAGAAGAGGTACATTTTCACGCTGCTCCAATTGAAAGGGCACATAGAACAGGGCGCCCACCACAGAAAGATACAGATCCCCCCCGCCCAATAATTGTCAAGTTTCTCAGTTACAACACTAAAGAAGAAATTCTCAGAGCAGCCAGAGCCAAGAAGGAATTACACTTTCAGCAACAGAACATAAGAATATTCCCAGATTATTCTGCAGAGACAGTAAGAAAAAGAATGAGATGGGGCAAATATTTTGGAGAGCTGATTGAAAGAAACTTGAGGCCCAGGCTGCTATTTCCTGCTAAAATGATGATTTTTGAAAATGGAAGGAAGAAAATCTTTGAAACTACAGGAGACTTAGAGATATTTCTTGCAGCCCAGTCAGGGAGACCCAGAGCAAGAGAGCAAAGCTGAAGATTGCCCTGGAGATCTGCATAGAACTGTACAGCATAAAAGCAGGTGGAGACTATGCAAAGAAAGTGGGATTACAAGTTGGTGTTAAAAAATAGTTAAGAATGTTTAAAGTTTATGGCTAGAGGGAGAGAAGGATAATTGGAAAAATGAAATTATTTGGTTTGTTAACAAGATTGCTTTGATGATCTGTACAGAGTTGTTTGATATAATAGCAGGTGGAGAATGTGCAGAGAACATGGAGTTACAAAGTAGTGTTGAAAACAGTTATGAATGCCCACAGTCTTTGGGCATAGGGATGATATGATAATGGGTTAAAAAAAAAAA
>QEPC01014166.1:1979150-2038091 GCA_003113815.1 Sphenodon punctatus | reverse complement strand
CTGTATGACTGAGAGGCGATGGGGGGGGGGGAATGTGTAGATTATTTGGGGGTCTGTGTGGCTCGGGCAGGGACCGTGTCTGTCTTATTCTCTGTAAAGCGCCAGGTGCATCGCTGGCGCTATATAAAAGCTTCATCATCATCATCATCATCATCATCCTCAAGTGTTGGCTGAGTGTTAGGCAAAGATTTCTTGGGTATAAGTCAAGCCATCCAAGGCAGGTTACATGTTGTTTCTGAAAGTTCAATCCTCCTGATGGAGATGCGCAGGCTAAATGGGGTGCCGCTTCCCTGTTTAACAACCGCTGGTGAAGATGTTATAACTTATCGGTATGACTTGCTTGGGAGAATAAATGTAAACTCTGGGTACCAAGGAGTGAAGAGTGATCGTGCTGTTGCTAGGTGAAGAGAAAAGAAGCTTCTGTAAGGCACGTTAATCTCTCCGAGGCGAATTTTCTCATCTGTAAAACTGGGATGATCATATTTTCCTCTTTTCCCAACTTTACTGTTTGCTCGGATGCATAGAGTTAGTGAGAGGCAGAGGTGGGAGATATATAGATCACGTCAGGAAGGGACACAAAGAATCAAGTAAGCAACATTTTTAGATGTGTTGAGGAATTGATCAATTCACCATACAGCCTAAAAAAACAAAAAAAATGATCCACTCTTAGTGTTGTTCTCGTTTTCAGGTCATCTTTAAGGAAAGTGGAATTAGTACAGGGAGGGCATCCTCAGAAGAGTGACAGACTTGAGGCAGGGGGAGAGGTGTATACAGCACTGAAGGTGAGGATAAGAAGTGTTTATTGTGTAAGGAGACAGTAAAAAGGCAGTGGGTGAAATCTTCATCCTGTTGAAGTCAATGGGAGAGAAGCTGTTACCTTTGATTGGATAGGATTTCATTATTGGGATGGGACAGGGTGATATGCTGAGAGAGGGCCTGAGTAGATAAATCTGCTCTCTGCACTTCAAAAATTGAAGGAGACTATAGACCATTAAGACCAACAGAACTATGGGGGTCAGGCCTGATGTGAGAAAGAGTTAAAAGGGACAAAGTAGCATACACTGGGAGATTATACAAAGGTTTTCAAAGTAAGAATAGACAGAAACAGCTAGATCTTGAAGCCTGTAGAAAGAGATGCCAAGATAAACAACAGATCAGATGCGAGAGGAGTTATGGAAGACAACAAAGGTCTGGGGAGGCTTATCAAATTATGTTGATTTAGAAAGGAAGGATATACTGGAAGAGAGCAAGGTGACAAATACAGATGTAACACTGAAAAAGTTTCCCAGTAGTGGAAATGTCACCAGTGCTTGAAGCTGTTCTGATTTCTAGGCTTCCCTTTTCTTAGTAAATGTGGTGCTTCAGTGGTGCATGCAGGTCCTTAAACACTTTATAGATGTCATGAAACTATTATAACATGATTCTGCCAAGTATGCTGGCATATCTTGACAGTCTCGCTTATTTCATAAGGAAAGGAGGAAATCTGGACATGTGCCATCTTGAAAGACTCTAGAGCAGTGAGTGGTTCACAAAATTTTGCCTGTGACCTCATTTTGAGACTTAACATCACACAATGTATTTTAAATAAATTATCTGAAAGACAAATGCATTAGTTTTGAAATGTTTATTTTTGAGCTATTTATTTATATTAAAAGATTTTCCTTGTTATAAAACAATATCACAAACATCAAAGGAGGAGCAATATGAAGGCAAACAATTATGACCTGGGTAGAGTACATCATTAAAACCTTAAACCATTACTACTAATGTACTCTACTACTAATTATAAAATCATGCGTGGTGCGGAACGAATAAATTGGGAGAAGTTATTTACCCTCTAAATAGTACTAGAACTAGGGGACACTCCATGAAACTTAACTGCCAGCAGATTTAAAACCAATAAAAGAGAGGATTTTTTCACTCAATGCACAATTAACTTGTGGAATTTGTTACAAGAGGATGTGGTCATGGCCAGTATAGCTGGGTTTTAAAAAGAATTAGATACGTTCTTGGAGGGTATGCCCATTAACGGCTGCTAGCCAAGTAGGTTTGGGGATGTAATATTTGACTGTTAAGAGCTGGGAGTGAACAACAGGGAATGAATCGCCCCATTAGGACCTGTTGGGTACTCTCCCAAGAGACCAAGATTGGCCACTGGTGGAGACAGGATGCTGGGCTTGATAGACCATTGGTCTGACCCAGTATGGCACTACTTTCGTTCTTATGTTCTGTCTCCATGTTCAGCAAAAATTGTAGTACTTTTAGACGAGTGCAAATCAGATAACTCTAAATAACAATAACCATAATTTCCAGGAAAAGGGAAAAAAAGAAAGAAGGTGGGGGGGAGAAAAGGAGAATCGGGGGAGAGGAAGGAGTGAGAGAGCAAGAGTAGAACTTACTAGAAAAATCAGGTGTGTGTGTGTGGAGGGGGGAATAATAGGGTGACTAAAACAAGGCAGCAGAGACAGGAAAGCAAAAGTGTTGTTGACATTGTTAATCCACTTACTCTAGGAAGTCTGTCAGTATTTTCTCAAACTTGCCTGGGACACCTTGACAGCAAGGCTGGCTGTTTCCTTGAACCAGTGTCCACTTCTGCAAGATTATTCTTTTAGCAATCAGAACTGCCCTATTAAACCAGAATGTTTGAGTGACCCAGGGAGTTTCCTTTTGTTGCTGTTGTTGTTGTAGAAGGATTAGATTTTTGGGAAGAATAAGAATCAGAATCATATTTATTGTTCTGATCGTAAAGGAAGGCTTGTCGGACCACTCCTGAACATGTGGGAGGAAAGTGGCTTTGGTGCAGCCACACCTCCAGCACCAGTCTTCATGTATAAATCAGCCTGGTGCAATCTGTAAAGGGCCCAGTGGAAGCAAAACAATTTTCTATTGGATGAGACTCAGGAACAGATCTATGGATGAAGTCTGGATATACTGCTTTGATGCATTCCGTTGTTCTGGCGTTAGGCTTACCCCAGCTTCTGCACATCAGGTTCATTTTTGAGCTATTTTATTGCATCCCATGCACTTTCCTTGTTGGCAAGTGTCCCCTTAGTTCACAGGTTCTACATATGGAGAATTTTACATGTAAAAGGGAAATAAGGTTCCACCAAAACTAAAATTCTGAATTCTTGTCAAATGCAGAAAAGCTGAATGTTATGTTTTCAGAATCTATATATTATGGGCTAACAACTGCAACCCCACTGGTGCTATGCTGTCACAGAACATTCAGAATCATTCCAGCTGCTGTGAGGGAAGAGAGAGTTGTCACAGAATGGTTAAATTAATTGTAGCTGCTTTAATGAAAGGCAAAATAAAGGGGTGATAGATAGTACTATTTAAAAATAGTTCTCCATATCTTTGGCTGTGTCACTAGTATAATTTCATTTTAAGGCCCTTTTCAAACAAACGCCATCCACATGTGCGGTTGGGGGGGGCGCATCCATTTCGACACCGTGGGGGGATGGGGGGACATCCGTGGAAACGCCACAGCAGGTGGGTGCGGGTGCGTGCATGCTCCACCCATCACAAATGCATGGAGCAGCGGGCACCAATGCCGGGTGCTCTATGCGTTGGGATCCATGGAAACACACCATGCCGCACCCCCATCCCCTCCCACACCCATGCCTGTTAGAAAAGGGCCTAAGATGGCTAATTGAATAACTAATCCTCACTTCAAATGCACTATTCTCACCAATTGGAAATCTGATTTTGTATGTCTGTGAAATAACCATACATGTTGTAAACCCAGTCAAGGTATTTTATTAACTCTTTTCCACAGATGAGATGGTGTGGCAAGTATCTGTGAAAAGCATTCCTGAGACATTTGTGTGCATCTTCTAGGTTTTGAGATAATATTTAGGTGTTTGGCAGTGTACACTCGCTAGTGCTTGACATGGCTTTATATACTTGCAGAATATAATTTAGGTGCACAAAACGCCACCAGTTTAAAACTAGTTGCTAAGTTAAATATCAGAGTAAAGCTCAAGAACATTTGACTTTGTCAAATTTTCGTTCCGATAAAGCAAGATAAATTTGATCTAGAGCAGAGGCTAAGAAACTTTATTTTTTAGATGCTTTTTGGAAACTTCTGTGAATTTTATAATTGACTAAGAAGAAATGCTATTAGCTACCTAGGCTTGACTGACCTGAACCAAAGCTTGAGGTCTAATTTTTTGAATTCCTATCCCATGCAAGCTCTTCACTTTCTGTTCTTATTTTCCTCTTCAGCAACAGAAATAGATGGAGTTTAACTTGCCACCAGAAAGTCTGCCATTGGATGTCTTTAGATGTGCACCTGCTCCACCTCTGCCCTGTCTCACCCCCAGTGCCCGTCCGTGTAAAGGTAGGCCGTCCAGGAGTGAGGAGGACCAGAAACGGAGCAGGTGCTACCCACTTTGGATCCACTCCACCTACGGTGCTCTGGAACATCCAGGAGCTCTGCTCCTGGCTGCAGGTTGCTCTGGCAACCACCACAGAGCTGCGGGCAGCAGCTTAGAGTAGCTGCTGATTCACCCGCAGCCCTATGGAGCAGGGGAGGAGGGCATGGCTGGATGGCGGGTCACGGCGGCTGCCTCTGTGTAAACCCGCCTTGGCCAGAGCAGACACGGGGGTGGCAGACCATCTAAAAACACCCAGTGTCTTAGCCAAGGGAGGAGGCCACTCGTATTCAGTCATTTTTTTTCCTGACAATTTGGGGTCATGCAAGCTTGCAGGGTCACCTCCAGCTTGGGAGAAGCAAAAGTACCGTTCCAACAAGTGAAATGTAACTGTCTGCAGGACAAACTGCTGACTCTATAGCTAATGATCCTACATGCACATGTAATTAGGCTCATTCAGAGTTTCTTGCTTGGGATCTTGTAGCTGAATCTATGAATGCAGAGGAAGGGCAAACAAACGCAAATTTCTTGTTAGGGTTTTATTGTTTGCTTTTCCTCTCTTCTAAAAATGTCCTTCCATTTTCACACTACTAGCCTGCGAGCAATGTCTAGATACATAATCATCTGGAGAACCAAGGCACAGAGAGCTTCAGCCACAGCTTTCATGTATGCCAAATACGCAGCAGACCACTTATCCCATCTCCTAACCATCTTTGGGTTTTTAGCAACTTTGTTCTCTGCCTTGTTCTGGCCCCTGAAAGCTGTCTTCTTATGCAGGTTAGAGATAGCCGCATACTCTCCCATATAATCAACCATAGATTTGCCTCCAGTGGGACAGATATACTTGAATACGGAAACCTGCCATTCTCACTTGCTTTCTTGGAAGCTATACTAGAGTCCCTAGTATAACCATCTGTGTGCCACCCTCTTACGTGTGTGGCACAAGGTAGCTAGTGCTCAACCCTGGGAAAGCTCACGGTCTCATTGGTACTTTAGCGATGTTCCAGCAGCCAACTGAGCTGATGGAATGTTCCCACTCGTCACCCCATTTGTGGCTCCTGAACATCACAGAACAGAAAAAGTTTCTCTCTGGGCATGAGTGACAGTTGCACTTATCACAGGGTGTGATGCTGGTGTGGTGGCACCCTGGCCTAGGGTGAGTAACTACTGTGGCCACTGCCCAGCTCAGCAGGCGGCACTTAACTTACAAGCCTGTGACCCAGGTAGCCAGCGAGCTGTCTCTCCTTCCCCCCTCCCCCCCCAAACATCCTGGGTAGGGCCAGGAAACACCACAAACATGCAGGTGGATGGCCTCAGTCCTGGGAAAGGGCAGCTGGAGCAGCACAAATGACGCAGCTGTACTTTATGTCTAGGGCCAATGGTATTTCCCTCCATGTGGTGCCACGATGTGGCACCCACACAGAGCATCCCGGATTTTTCCCCAATGCTCTGTGTGTGGGCATGAGTGGGTGGTGCGTGGGTCACAGGAGCAAACACCCACCCACGCCCTCTTTAGAAGGGCACTTCTGTGGATGGGGGATGGGTCGACCTGCGTGGTTGTGTCTCGTTTAAAAACTGTTGGAATGGGAGGAGTGTGTTAAGGTCATGTGTGGCATGTTCAGAGTAGAATATTTTGAGGCTGCATGAATAGAATGAATAAGATATAAGCATAATTCTAAGATTGAAATGTTGATACTGGCTTGAGGGTTTTTTAAGCAGGAAAGTGTTGAAAAATACATTAGTGTTATTGATTGGGTTTTGTAGAGTCATTAAAGAAAGAGGTTTGAGTTTCTGTCAGAAACGATGCTTTGTTCCACCTAGCCAGCCTTTTCTATTTTAGGTTGTTATCTGAGTAGCAACCTGATTCAGTACTAGGATCAAGGTCATGTTTTATTCAACACAAGAAAATGGAAAATCTGGCAAGAACCAAGATACTTGTGTTGAAATGGTTTTATTTAGCTCTTTCTGCTATAGTCCCTGTCAATAGTTAGAGATAAAGCCGATGACAGAATACAAGGGATTTGCTATTCATTATTCATAACTTGGTAAAGGCTTAAGTATATAAAGGATATCATGTGATTCTTTTCATAGCTCTCAAAGCTTAAAATACAAGTGCTTGGCAATAAACTAGATGAAGTAACGAGAAAAATCATTTTGCAAAGATGCATATTTTGACATATGGTGATAAAAACAAATCCAACAACTTTAATAGAAATAGCATCCGTGTTTTTGTTTTATATAACTGTAAAAGTTTATAATAAATTTATTAAATAAATAAATAATAAATAAAAAATCTATAAAATGTCAGACAAGGGTAGCCATTTATTTAAGAACTAATGAAACAGTTGCATTGGTGTTTTACATTGACACTTTGTTCTGCTCAGTTTGGGAATAAACGTTCTAGTCCAAGAGCCCATGCTCAGATTATTACATCATAAGGTACAAAAGATTTAGCTATTTAGACAAAAGTCGTGACATCTCCAAAACTACCAGTCTTACGAGCGACTACCGGGGTGGGGAGGGGGGTGTTTAGGAGGTGGCAGCCCCTGTACACCCCCTTCTGGGGCCCAGTAATCATACCGTAAGGTACATGGATGGAACAAGCAATATGTGTTGCTGAAAAGCATACATAATTCCAAACTGTCCAGTCTGACTAACCATGTTGGGGCTTAACCCCTATCTGACCCCTCCAAACAGGGGTAATGGGGACCAATAATTACACCATAAAGTACATGGTTGCAACTGGTGCCAGTTGGTAAAGATCACTTTCCTGTATCTTAAAATATCCAATCTGACTATTTCAAACCCCAAATTAGAACATCTAATACGGTCAGTGCCATCAAAATTTCCACTGTATAGAATTGGAATTATGCACATTGGTTCAGAAGTTATGAACTGTCTGAGCAGTAAAGTCAAAGCAAAGGATTCTTTTCTGCTACAGGAATAAATGCAATTGTATTTCAGGCTCCAACCTCCCCTACACCTCATCCAAACCACCATTTTTAGTTTAAACTTTGAAATAACTTTAACTTTAATTTGAAACAATAATATAAAACATAGAAAATATAAATATAAAGCCACTTCAGGGGGAAGCAATAAAAATATAAACCTAAAACAACCCCCATCCCATCCCTCCCTCATCCATCCCCTCCACCAAACCTGGCAGAACAGCCAGGTTTTACAAGCCCGACGAAAAGTCAGCAGGTCCAGGACCAGGCGAGCCTCCTCTGGGAGGGAGTTACACAGCCAAGGTGCGACCACTGAGAACACCCTCTCTCTAGTGGCACCCTGATTTACTCGGGGGACCTCCAGGAAGGCACCCCCAGCGGACCACAGGGGCCGATCAAGGACCCGGGGGGGTGAGGCGATCCCACAGATAGGTCGGACTGAGACCATGTAGGGCTTTAAAGGGGAGAACCAACACCTTGAATCGGACCTGGAAGAAAATAGGCAGCCAGTGCAGAGAATGAAGTACTGGTGTAATGTGCTCCCGACAACCTGAACCCATAAGGAGCCGGGCTGCCGCATCCTGCACCAGCTGCAACCTCCGGACCGTCACCAGGGGTAGCCCCATGTAGAGCGCATTGCAGTAGTCCAGTCTCGAGGTAACAAAAGCATGGATCATGGTGGCCAGGTCGGAGTCAGAGACATAAGGCCGAAGCCGCCGAACCAGATGTTACTGGCAGAAAGCACCCTTCATCCCCATCTCCACCTGGATATCCAAACGGAGCCGGGAATCCAGGAGCACCCCTAGACTCCGTGCCTGGGAGACCATCGGGGCCCGGATTCCATGTCCAGCCAGGTCTCCGTAAGACATACAAGGTCGGCAGCCTGGTCCAGAATTAAATTGTGTACCATTGATATATTAGCCACTGACTTGAATTCAGCAGCAGGAGCCTCGGCCCAAGGGGCCTCTGATCTCCATCCGCTTCTCCATCTGCCTGGGCGACAGCTCAGGGAACAGGCACTAAACACCTCATTATGTACATTATTCAGCAAGCGATATTGCTCGTTTCATCCATGTACCTTATGGTGTGATTATTGGGCCCCCGAAGGGGGTGTACAGGGGCCACCACGCCCTTAACGTTCTGGCAGCTGCTCATAAGCCTGGCAGTTTTGGAGATGTCACGACTTTTGTAAGATGTCTAAATAGCAAAACCTTTTGTACCTTATGACGTATTTATCTTGGCATGGGATCTTGGATTGTTAGTTCTGCATAGCTAGGTGGCAACTTGCTACAATACATCCCACGGCTTCTGCTGAATTACCAACTTTTCCATGGAACCGAGCCTTTTCTTAACTGACAGTCAACTTAAAGAGGTGGTGGGAAATGCATGAATTTCCAGTAAGTTTTCTGTGTTCGGGTGCTTTCCGCCGAGCCAGACGGGAAAGTGCAGCCTTTGGTGCTATGGGAGTCTCCAGGAGGTAAATGATGTGCATCTTCTGTCTCGTGGGAAGGGCAGAAGGGTGGGTCTTCGCTGGCAAATATGCATTTCCGGCAAAGTAGATTTTCACCAACCTGCTGGATGCGTTTGTTTGCCAGCAAAGATCTGCACTTCCTCCCTTCCCATGAGACAGAAGTTGCATGTAATTTGACTCTTGGAGTTCCCTGTGGAGCCAAAGACTGTGCATTATGTTCCATTAGAAAGTGCCCCTTGTCCTTATAATTAATTTTTAGTAGATTTTTGTTTTTAAAAACACTTTGGCATTGTCATGCCCTTTTCTCTCCAGGAGGCGTGCAATTTCCCTAATGATCCACTTACTGTAGTTGGTCCAATAAAAGTTATTACTGTACTACTTTGGATATTTTCAGGCCTCCCTCTTACCACAGTCGATCCCCTGTGGTGGAGGAGAGGTCTGTAATGTCTACGGGATTCCCGCCAGAGGTTCACCCCAGTGAACCTCCAGCAGGAATCAGATTAACCAAGATTCCAGAGGTGAGGCCTGAATCCTGACCGGGTTCCGAAACGGATCCCAGGCCGTAGTAAAAGGGAGGCCCGTCACGTCTAAAAATACCCTTTGTCTCCATTGCCTAATGATTTGGGTAATCCATTGATATGCATAGCTCCCATCTGCTTTATGGGACTGTTTTAGCAGGAGTTTTGTTTGAAGTTTCAAGTCCTCTCCGAAGTCTTTCCATCTTGGGCTTGGAAGAGGGAAATAAACTTTCAGCTTTTGAGATGGAACTCCATCCATCTTCTGATAGGCTCTGTCAGGAGTACTGGTGCTGGTTGTTTAATAGAATTCGAGGACTGAAAGAATTCTACTAGCAGAGGAAAGGAAGAAGTTCTCTTGAAATGTCTGAAAACAAAATGGAGGAGGTTCTAGTGACATGCTAGTTGAATTTTTATTTAAATGATTTGGACTACAGAACACCATCTTCTACCAAAATGCTGAATGATAAGAATTTAACTAATAGTTTGAGTAATATAAACTAAAGAGGGAACATGGGAATCCTAAATAGCACCTCTTTTATATAAGCATTCTGTACAGTAGCTTGTATTAACACCTTACAACCAAGGTTTTTACATCTAAAAATGGAAACGAACATGCTGAGGCTTTTCAACTTCTAAACTCATTAACCAAGAGCTACTGCTGTTGTGTATTTCAAGGCAACTGTAGGATAGCTTTCCAGTTCCGAACGCATAACACTACAATTACAGACAGCTGAGGAAAGGTGCAATTCCTCTACTGCTCTTCAACTCCCAAATGAAGTAGTCCAGACACGTGCTAACTTAATTGGCTTCGTTGTTGGCAAGGCAGGTACTGCACCCAAGGGATGTCTTTGATTTTTTTCGAAGTTTTTTTTTGTCTAGATTTGTTGTTGAGGTTTGTAGGCTAGATTTTGCTTTTGAATCTTCAAATAATTAAACAATTATGTAGGAGTCTTTTACAAGTTCTCATTTGTCAAAGACTGTGCTGTAGCTATTTAGTAGTAGCTTGTATTATACAATACAATATGCACAATATAAGGGAACACTCCCCCGCTATCAGTGGGGTGGTGGTGGATTTGTGCCCGCCTTCCTGAGAAGGAACACTGAACCGGGGGAGGGGGACAAGGACACCTTTGCCCGCCCCCCCACGGCATAGGAGGTGAAGCACTGTGGCCCAATGGGGGAGAGGAGAGGCGAGGCACCTGGGGGTGGAGTTTTGGACGGGTATAGATACTTGAGCTGCTGGGTGCCTCTTCATCTCTCCTCATCTGCCGGGCAACGCGCACAGAAAATTTTTTGCAGAGTGTTTGGCTAACCTGTTCTTCGGATTAACTCCAGGTGAGTCCTTCGTTGCCCAGGGGGAGGGAAAGCCCCGTTGGTGGGCCCAGCAATCTTCTGCATGGAGAACACACACATGCACCCCTCCTGTCCACACGGAAGAACCCCGCCGGGAGCGTCTTCGGGACATGTGGTGTCGAGAGCCCCGGGGTGGGGTGGGGCTTGGAAGGCTGGAGCGGTCTGGGGTGGAGCACCGCCGTGGGGAGCCGGAGTAGTCCGCAGCCCCGCGGGGAGCACTGCTGGGAGCGCCTTGGAGGTGCTCACTGACCGTTCCTTGTAGCCTTGGGATAGGGGCAGGCTAGAAAAATTCTGTGCAGGGCTGGCCTGAAGGGAGCGCCGCCGGCGGGAATATACCATGGCGGCGCCCAATTCTTTGTCGGAGCCCCCAGTGGGGGAAGGGGTGCCAGCCCACGTGGAGCACCGGTTGGCACACTGGGGCCCACGTTTGCTTAGGCCCCCCCGGTGGGAGGGGAGGCCTAGAGGGAGCGTAGGGACCCCCCGTTGGGGGGGGTGGGCTGGCCCAAAAGGAGCGCCGCTTCTGGATTACCGTGGCTTTTTGAGCGTGCCTGCTGCCTTTGGAGTAGGGCTGAAGCGGCAGCAGCTGTTACCGCACCGCCATTCCATTCCGAGAATGCGGCACTTAATGTGTCTTGCTGCCGACGTCCCCTCGATATTTCCGTGATTCCGCATTACCTGCTGCCAGCATCTGCAGATGTGGCATGTCTACAGTTTGTTAACACAAGCGGTTTTATGCCGCCTTCCGCCACTGAGCGCGAGTCCCTGACGCATCGTGATGCTGAATAATAGATCATTGAATGAATGAACTTAGGGTGACTCTGACTTCCTGCTTCAGAGTCCGCTGCAGGGGTGTAGCCACCGTGGCGCGGGGCGCATTTGTGCCCGTGCCCTGCCCTGGGAGGGAGCCGGCAGCGATCAGGGCCGGCCCCAGGCATATGCGGCATCCGCAGGATCCGGGAGCCCTGCTGGACTCTCTCTTGCACCACCGGCACCACCTTTTTAAACAGCTCCGTTGTAACCCCGCAGTGCTGCTACATGGGTGGGGGAAGAGTCCTCCCGTCTCCCCTCCTTCGCAGCGAATGTTGCTGCCTTGTAAACAAAGTTCTTCTTTGAGGGGCTCCTTCCATTCTCACAAATGGGAGTGTGCACCAAGCCTAGAAAGAGGCGGTGGGGGAATTTTATAACAAAATGACACTCCATGCAGGTTGGATCTACAGCCTGGGAAGGGGGTAGCAGGCAAGGGGAAGCCTGCTTTGTGGGGGTCCATTCAGCTGGGGGAGGGTTGGTTGTTCAGTGCTGTCTCTGTTAGAAGGATGGACAGATCTTCCCTTTGTGATCGCTGCATAGAGAGAACTGGGGATGCAGAGCAGCTACAATGAGGCAGAGAGCCATCCCGACAAAGGAGTTGGCACCCTAACACACAAGAGAATTCACAGAAGAGCAGGGACTCATCTCTTTCCCCCCCCCCCCTCCATCCCCTGCATCAGCATCAGGAGCCAGGCGCTCGCTCACTGCGGCTGGGGATCCCTGCACTCTAAGCAGGACAGAGACTTGTGCACCTGGCTCCTGATGCTGATCCAGGGGATGGAGGGGGGGGAGGAGTGGGCAGATCTCTATTGGTTGCTACATGACTGCAGTCCTCTGTATGGTGGTCGGATCTCCTGGATTGGTGGGTCTGGCAGTACGCCACGTCGCCAGGCAAAATTGAACACGGCAAGAGGAAAGTCAATAGGGCTATGTGGGCGTTCGTGGCTTGCTTTGGTAGCAGGGTGGTGCACCACGAGCGAATTGTGCGCCAGGATTCAGGCCTTTTTCGGAGTGAAAGCGTGTATTTGTCTGTGCAAGCGAATGCTGTCTGGCTGGAGGATCTGAGGGCGGTTTTGCATGCACATTTTGGGATACTTGTGTGGGGGGAAAAGGGTGGAGTGAAAGTTTCCTCCCCCTTTTCGTAGCGGGGTAGGAACTGGTGGCAAGGCTCCCTAAGAGCTAAGGAGGGTGCACTTGCACCCTGTTGCCACGTGGGGAGTGGGGGGGTCTTAAGGGCGGGGGCCCCAGCCCAGGCTTGGAATGACTGGTAGGGGGCGGTAACCTGCCCTGACCCAAGGGGAGGGTGAATTCGAAGGGTCGATGCACCCAGGTTAGGCAGGTGAGATTTAGCTCAGCCCCCTAGCTTGCTTATACGTCATAGCTCCTCTCCTCTACATCCACACAGGTTTTATTATTTGCTGTTGTGGAATACGTATATATCATGTAATAAAGTTGTGGCCGATGCCTCTTTTATCCCAAGCATGTCTCTGTCTTCTCTTACGGGTAGTGCAGTCACAAAAATATTACTTATTACACATTACCCATTATGCATCATCAGACAATACTGCTCAGTTTCAAAACGCTATGACTACTCTGACATGAAAATCAGTTATATTTTCAACATAGCATAATAATGATTAATAGCAAGATTAATCCCTCTCTACTGGCTCCTTCCCCTCTGCCTTTAAACACGCCACTGTCTTCCCCCATCCTCAAAAAGTCCACTCTTGATCCCTCTGAACCCTCTAATTACCGTCCTGTCTCACTCCTCCCTTTTGCTTCCAAACTCCTTGATCACATTGTCTACTCCCATTGCCTTGACCTCCTCTCTGCCAACTCCTCCTTTGACTCCCTCCAATCTGGCTTCCGCCCCCTTCGCTCCACTGAAACCGCTCTGGCTAAGATCACCAACGATCTTCTTGTGGCTAAATCCAACCACCTTTACTCTATTCTTGTCCTCCTTGATCTTTCTGCTGCCTTCGACACTGTTGACCACTCACTTCTGCTTGAATCGCTTCACTTCCTGGGATTCCAGGACTCTCCTCGACTGGTTCTCCTACCTTTCTGACCGCTCCTTCAATGTATCTCTTTCTAACCCCTCCTCCTCCTACCCCACTCGGTCAGGGTTCCCCAAGGCTCTGCCCTTGGCCCTCTCCTCTTCTCTATCTACACCCTATCCCTAGGCAAACTCATTGCCTCCCACGGTTTCCAGTGCCACCTATATGCTGACGACACTCAACTCTATCTCTCCACTCCTTCCCTCTTCCCCTCTGTTCAAGCTCGTCTCACCAACTGTCTCTCTGGTATCTCCACCTGGATGTCTCAACGCCAACTCAAACTGAACATGGCGAAAACTGAACTCCTGATCTTCCCTCCCAATCCTTCCTCTCCCTCTTCCCTGTCAATTGCCATTGACGGGGTCTCCATCCTCCCTGTCCCCCAAGCTCATAGCTTGGGCTTCATCTTCGACTCGCACCTTACCTTCAAACCCTTCATTGACTCCGTGGCCAAATCCTGCCGCTTCTCCGTCCACAAAATTGCTAAGATCTGCCCTTTTCTGCCTGTCTCCTCTGCCAGAACTCTCATCCACGCCCTAGTCATCTCGCGCCTCGACTATTGTAACCTCCTCCTCACTGGCCTTCCCCGCTCTCACGTTTCTTCCCTCATCTCTGTTCAAAACTCTGCTGCCAAGATCATCCACCTAGCCCGTCGCTTTGACAATGTGCAGCCTCTCCTCTCTCCACTGGCTCCCCTTCTTGAGTGTATTCTGCACAAGCTTCGGTCTGCCGGGGGTGCCTTCCTGGAGGTCCCCGTGTTAAGTGGGGGTCACGATGGAGAGGGCATTCTTGGTGCCCGAGCCGCGCCTTTGGAATTCCCTCCCAGAAGAAGCTCGCCTGGCTCCGAGCCTTTTGACATTCCGGCGGATTTGTAAAACCTGACTGTTTGCCCAGGCCTTTGGGGGGGGGAAGGGGGGTTAGAGTTTTAATGCTTCCCTACCTTTTATTTTTATTTTATTCTCCCAACCTGTTGGTTTATATTATTGTGTTTTTAAGGTTTTTAAAAAATTGTTATTTATTATGATAGGCATGGGGGGGTGACTAACAAATGTTTAAAATAAATAAATAAATAAGCTCCTTTTCTTCTCCTACAAAGCCCTTCTTCAAACCTCGCTCCCCCTACCTCTCTGCTCTGATCTCCCTCCGAACCCGTGTTTGAGCACTCCACTCCTCTTCCATTCCCTCCCTCACCCTCCCACGCCTTCCCTGCTCCCCCAAACACCTTCGTCCCTTCTCCCTCGCTGCCCCGCACACCTGGAACTCCCTCCCTGCCCTTGTCCGCCTTGCCCCCCCCACACACACCTTCATGTCCCTCCGCAAAACCCACTTCTTCTGCTCCGCCCTTCCTAACTCCTGCTAATCATCCCCACCCAGGATTATCCCCCACCTGTTATCTGCAAACTCCCAATTTACTGTAACCAAGCCAAGAACGTGTACCTGAGTTTTTGCATCCTCATGAATGTTGCATCCCTTGTCTCTCCCTCTGTTCCCCCTTTCCTGTCTCTCCTCTCCCTGTCTTTAGATTGTAAGCTCTCAGGCAGGGACCGTATCTATCTTATTCTCTGTAAAGCACCAGGTACATCATTGGAGCTATATAAAAGCTTATAATAATAGTAATAATTTAAATACTTTAAAATCATAAGTCTTCAAAATCATCAATTTGGGGTCCCCCTCCCTTATTTCTGAAGCTTTAGAGCACTGCAGTTATGTTTGCAAGCTTTTCCCCTTTAAGTAAGAGGGCCAAATCCTTTTATAAGTGGATGAAATTTGCATGATATTTAGTAGCTGTGGCTTTTAACGAAACACCAGGAATCATGATTCTTGGAATAAAATTGCATGAGTTGGGAACCCCTGGGTCTGTGACAAATCCTGTCCGCCTCATAGAATTCCTACCCATATTCCGGGATAGTGGTCTTGTCATTTTATTTATGCAGCCACTTTCATGGCCTAGACAATGCTGTGACTACAGGCAGAGGGGCAGTTCTCATTATGAAGTTGAAGGATTTTTGTGCCCTCCAAAAATGTGAGTATCCAGTGAGTCGTCATTATTTTAAATACTTACTCTGCCCTTCTCCCCAGTGAACTCAGGGCAGGTTAGAAACAACAGAATACAATATTAAAATATCCAAACCCATAGCCCACCCACTCCAAAATACAACTTACATCATTGCCAACAATTTATAAAAGCATAATAACAGTACATAGAACATTAAAATAACTCTCTCTGTCACTCCCCCTTAGGGGTCAAACATAAGCTACCTCCATTCCCTACCCCACCCCCACCCCTCTCTCACCGAAGGGTTGAGGCATAACCCAACCCCCCTCTCTCACCAAGAGGTTGGGGCAAACATCCCCCCACTCCTGCTGTTACCCTGAGATTCTCCCAGGAATTAGCTCCACCATGGGGTCAGGGATCCCCACAGGAAAGCTTAAGTTTCCTCACCAAAAAGTCACAATAGACTATTATGATGACTAAAATACTACAATTTATTGCCCTGCCAAACTGGCTTACACACGACTATAAAAGCCCTTCGGAAGCACGCAAAAAAGTTCTTGATTACAAAATATATATACTTGGAGACTGTATCTCACCAAACCGATATTGCAGGTCCCATAAAAGTTGCTCAGGGTCTGTGGGGTCCTGCTGAGGAAGATAAGATGTTAACTTGCTGCTATGCTGGAGACTTGGTAGGAATTACAGTAAAAATAGTAACCATAAAAGATAAAGAAAAATATAAAACACAATTTATTCAGAGGTCGAGGTATGGCCCCTCAACAGGCAAGGAGCATGAAAACTCCCAAAAGGGAGGGGAAAGACAGTGAAGCATTTGGGGAACTCTGCCCACAAGGCTGAGTAAAGAAATTGAAAGGAAACTCCCATCTGAGACCAATATAGTGCTTCCCTAAAGAAAAGTAAAGTTCACAAGTAGGGACAAAAATTAGAGAAAAGTGGGAATTGCCCTTTTCTCAAGCAAAAGATTCCCCAACTGGGAATTAAAATAACTTTTAAAAGAATAAAGAAAACAAAACAAAGGAGAAATTAAAACAAAAATTGCTTGGAAATAGTGAAAAATGAAATAAAAGAAATAAAATAAAAGAGAAAAGTAAAAGCTTAAGAAGCTTAAAAATAACGTTTAAAATGGAAAAGAAAAGACTTAGGAAAAAGACATGAAAAGTCAGTCTCCATAGCAAGCAAGATCTTCCCTTCTTTGTCAACAATATCTTGCCAGTTTTATAGGATTTTTGAGAGTCTTTCAATATGGATGCCGTGTGTTCCTCCAATCAGTGTTCAGCAAGTCAGGGATCCTCCAATAAAAATGAAGTTTGTTTCTTGCCAAGTGATGATGCTAAACAGAGATGGTTTTGGTTTCCATGTCTACTCTTTTTGATTATTTTGACTTCACCCCTCCTTACTTCTATGAACCCAGACCATGGTAAACCTTTTGCCGGTCTTGATCTTTGTCCCACTTTAATAAGGTCTTTCAGTTTAATTGGAGCTCTATGGGTGAAAACAGACATGACACTAACCACCCTTTAACCACCCTTGGTGGTTATTTATGCATGTTGCAGGGCTGTATTGGTGCCCTATGGAGCCCTGAAACATGCATAAATGACCACCAAAGGTGGTTAGCGTCATGTCTGTTTTCACCCTATGAAACCCAATGGAATCTATTAGCCTCACTGAAGTTTTATTAAATTATATTAATTCTACATAATTTCATATATGAATTTTTTTCAGGAAGTTGTTGAAAAACAGAAGTTAGATCTGCCTTGGTTCTACCTAATTCAGAAAGGAAATTTTAGAGCAACACTGATTTTATAAGATTTTGAGTCATTAAGACACAATTCAAAAGAACAATTACTTATTTATCTAAAGGGGTTATTTAGGTATAATTTGAAGCCAAACTTTAGGTTGAAATAAACTTTAGTTTACTAATTAAATAATCACTCTAAATGTCTCTAGCCTCCCTTATTTAGCTTAAAAATTAAACCTATTTCAGCATTAAGATACGATTGAAACAATAAAATACCTTTTTCCGCAGGGTGGCGGTGTTTCTTTACTATCAATATTACTGCCTAATTATAAGCGGAAAACATGTTATGAGTAATGCAACTGTTTTGACCCAACTTATAAAAAGACCTTGGGTCCCAAACAAACATGTTCTTCTTCAAGGATCTCCACGATTCTCACTTATGGGATTTACTTCCTGCTTCGCAGGCATCGGAGACCTAGTTGACAGCAGCTTCCAGGCAGAAACCTTGAAGATCTAGAATATGGTGAGGGCTCCGTCCCTCCATCCACCCCCGCCCCCCCCCGGTTGAAAAGCGTGGGCTCAAGATCGCGTGAGAGCGGAAGAGCATAAAAGGAAGGAGGAGCCCTCACCACCTCAGTTCTTTCCAACCAGGATCTGCCTGCCCTCACCCGGGCGCCAGACTATGCCCAGGCAGGCGGGCTTCAAGCGCTGTTGCTCCTGCTCGGCCACACTCTCTGTGAGCAACAAGCACGACCTGTGCCTAGCCTGTTTCGGAGAAGCTCATAACACCCGCTCGTGTAAGTTCTGTACTGTCCTCTCTACCAGGACAAAACAGGCCAGAGCTCTCAGGTTTCAGGACATACTAAATGTCACTTCAGGGTGGTGAAGAGGGGCCCCTCCAGCTCCCCACCTGGCACTCCATTCTCCCCAGAATGGACTCTGCTGCCCTGGTCCCGACCGCTCCATTGGAGCCACTGGCCGTACCGAGCTCTGCTGTTGCAGAGTCGTGGGAGTCTCCGCCTCCGGTACCGCCCTCGGTCAGGAGCGCTTCCCGTACCAGAGAGCGTACCGCTAGAAACCCTGGTGAGGAACGGAAGAAAAAGAAGAAGTCCAAAGGCACTGAATCAGGCGACACTCCGTGTACCGTGCAGGTGGAGACTCTTTCCTTGGAACCTGAGAGGTCTACCTATACAAAATCCAACTCCCACGGTACCGCCGCTGTCACAGTCTGCCCTAGCCGCTGTTCCATCTGAGGCACCATTCTGAGAGGCACAGGAACTCGCGCTCCGTCTCTCATAGTGAGCACCATCGGCATCGCCGCTCACGTTCCAGATCCCTGGCTCGGCATGCGACGCTCCAGCAGGAACAGCCTAGCAGGTCTGTACACAGGTCCCCTCCCAGGCCGATAGGGACGTCCCTCTGATACTACAGGGACCTGACAGCACGTTCCCCCTGCTCTTGTTGTTCTCCATACAATGACTCCCGGTGCCAGAGATACAACTATCCAGAGTCCTACCGGTACCACTCCCACTCTCGGAGCAGCTCCCCGTACCCAAACAGGACAGATGTCATGTGTCTTAACCTAGCCACCCACTCTCAAACTCGAGGCGAATGCATACCTCTGGCGCCTCCCCGTGCACCACCTACTGCCGCTGTATCCAGGCCTCCTCCTCCTGAAGTAGCATCGCTACCGGTGCAGCTGCCTCTTTCGGACCCGGTACCGCTGCAGCCAGCAAGGAGTGAGAACCGACGGTCCCGCTCCACGGTTCCAGTGGCTCCACCCGTTCCTGTGGTACAGGAGCAAGCACAGGACCTCAGGTCAGCACAGCCATTGGGGAACTACTTTTCTCAGCTCCCTCCTGGGTAAGTCTCTGCCCACCGCGCTGGGACAACCACCTGACCTGGAGGTTTCCTCTGGAAGAGGATGGGGAAGCAGATCTTAGTCTCATTCTCCTCTAAGGAAGGGGAGGAAGATGATTTCACCCCTACCCCCCCCACCGGACACAGTCTCAGACACAAATTTTGCCCTGGCCACAGAGGACATCAAGGCTTTTCAGACCATGCTTAAAAGACTGGTCTCAGCGCTGCCTAACCTTCCTACTAAAGTGGCAAAAAAGGCCCAATCAGGCCCGGTATTTGGGATCCTCGGTACCGGAGAACCGGGACATATCATGTTCCCGATGTTCGACCAACTAATGGAGCCCTCCACTGCATGGGCAAAACAGTCAGCTGTTCCCACCAATAAATTGGCTGACCCTCTGTATGCTATCCCCAAGGAGGGAGCTAATATTTTCTACAGGCACCCTTCCCCTAACTCTCTGGTCATTGCAGCAGCCTCTCTAAAGACTAGAGCAGAGGGTCTGCACGCATCCCCATCTGATAGAGAGGGACGACGTCTCAATGTCCTTGGGAGGAAGATCTTCTCTGAGACGCTATCACTCCGGGCCTCTAACTACACCTCCGCCATATGTGGGTACCAACATTGGCTATGGTCTCAGCTTAGCAAGACCACTGATCCCAATCAAATAGCGGCCCTACAAAAGGAAGGGATGCAGATTGCCCAATTCCAAATTACTGCAAATATGCAGATTGCCGATTGCAATATCAGGGGAATGGCTTCTGCCATTACGCTTAAGAGACATGCCTGGCTCCGGGTCCACTGCCTTGGCCCCTGAGAACAAAACCTACATTGAGGGCCTGCGCTTTGATCGTGAGGGTCTCTTTGCATCATCCATTGATGAGATTCTTAAGAAAATCAAGGAGACTAGTCAGACGGCTAGTTCCACTGGGGTCGCTGAAACCATTAGAAAGAAAGATCATCCCTCTTCAGCCCCCTATTCCTATGCTCCGAAGCAGCATTCACCCTACCCCTACAACACAGGGAGATGTTTTTCACCCCAGTACCAGCAGCAGCAAACCTCTACCTCTCAGCCTCGGAGGAGGTTCAATAAGCAAAGCGGAAGATTTTAACCTCCATCTGATCAAGAGAGAAGAGGAGGGGCTACCCTCTTTTCATAACCACCTCCTGCCCTTCTACGACCAGTGGGCATCCCTCACCCGTGATTGCTGGGTCAGGGAAATAATCAGAACCGGCTATGCCATTCAATTCAACTCCCTTCCCCTTCATTCCCGACCCCTGCTGCAACGGGACTCCCCCCACAAAGCTCAAATACTTCTGGAAGTCGAGAAACTTCTCTTTAAAGGAGCTATTGAAGAAGTCCCCCTCTCAGAACGAAATATCAGGTTCTATTCCAGTTACTTAGTTGTCCCCAAGAAGGACAAAGAGTTTAGACCCATCCTGGATCTTAGACTCCTTAACACATACATCAGGAAATACATATTCCGTATGACTTCCCTGCCCATTATCTTTCTCGGCTTACAACAAGGAGACTGGTTATCCTCTCTTGATCTTAAAGATGCATACTTCCACGTCGCTATCACACTCTCTCATAGACGCTACTTACGTTTTTGTAGAAGACCTCCATTTCCAATATATGGTCTCCACCGCTCCGAGGGTCTTTACAAAGTGTGTAGCTGTTCTTGCCACCCACCTCAGGAAGATGAGCATAAAGGTCTATCTGTACCTCGACGACTGGCTCCTCGTAGCATCCTCCCAATCCCACCTACTAGAGCATATCCAACTAACCCTGGAACTGCTGGACAACCTAGGTTTGCTCGTCAACCTAGAGAAATCACACCTCACTCCTACAAGACGCCTACACTTCATAGGGGCTCTCTTGGATACACACCACTCCAGGGCCTATCTTCCTCGGGACCGATTTGACCTCATCAAGGATACTATACAGGACCTACGCTCTCGAAGCACCAGGTCAGTTTGCTCCTTCCTCCGCCTCCAGGGTCTCTTGGCCTCCACATCAGTGACTCCCCATGTGAGGCTCCATATGAGACCCCTACGGCAGTGGCTAAAACAGGTATATTCCCCTGCTCTTCACCCTCTCACCAAAAGAGGACCCTACCGGGCACTGTCTATCAAACCCTGCTCTGGTGGACCGATCAATCCCTAGTCCTACAAGGGATCCCCTTCGAGCACCCGACCATCCATGCTTCCATCACGCCAGACACCTCCCTTACCGACTGGGGCGCACACATGGTGCACCTTGCAGTTCACGGCCTGTGTTCCCTGGAGGAACAACGACTCCATATAAATCTACTGGAGCTCAGAGCTATACGCTGGGCACTCAAAGCCGTCGCACCACGTATAACGGGGAAATCTCATCACAGACAACACAGCAGCCATGTGGTATCTGAACAAGCAGGGTGGAGCACGCTCCACACGCCTCTCCCTTAAGCCAGAGGCTATTTGGACCTGGAGTATCTGCTGCAACGTCCAGCTTCAGGCAATACACCTGGCGGGCCAGGAGAATTGCTTTGCAGACCACCTCCGCCACCAAGTCTCCAACCCCCACGAGTGGTCCTTAAACGACCGTGTTTTAGAGGATATCTTCGAAGCCTGGGGTACCCCGCTCATAGATCTGTTTGCCATTGCGGAGAACGCAAAGCTCCCCACCTTTTGCAGCTGTGCCGGCCTCGCGCCAGGCTCTGTCACAGACGCATTTATGATCACTTGGAGTGGGGAATTCCTTTACGCTTTTCCCCCAACTCCTCTCCTGCACAAGGTACTCCATAAGATCCGCCTCGACCATGCCCACATCATCCTCATAGCCCCTTTCTGGCCGAGACAGACATGGTTCCAAACAATCAACGAACTGGTCTCCGAGATCATACACCTTCCTCTTTGGCCCAACCTGATGTCCTGCCAACAGGGCAACATTCTCCATCACAACCTGAACATGCTCCACCTTTGCGCCTGGCTGATTCATTCCTGACGCTCGACTTACCTCCTGAAATTGCAACGATTCTTTTGAACTCTGACGCCCTTCTACCAGGGCATGTTACGCTGCCAAATGGGGTCGTTTCTCTCGATGGCACACCTCTCTCAGCACACCTATAACCTCCCTCACAATGAACCACGTGTTCCAATACTTGTTGCATCTCCAACAATCGGGACTCTCGATCTCCTCCCTCAAAGTACGCCTGGCTGCCCTATCTTCTCACCTTAGACCTGAGGATGCGGGGACCTTTTGGAAAGGTCTTGTCAATACCTTTCCCCCTGCCACTCATCCAACCCCTCAATGGGATCTTAATCTTGTACTCGCAAAATTAATGGGGCCCCCTTTCAAGCCCATGGCCTCCTGCTTCATGGAAAATCTGACCATAAAAACTGCCTTTTTAGTGGCCATCACCTCGGGCCGAAGGGTTAGTGAATTGGCAGCCCTAGAGCCTCTCCTCCCTATATCCGTTTCAGCAAGGACAAGGTTGACCTTCGAACTGACCGTTCTTTTATTCCTAAGGTTATTTCACCCTTTCATCTCAACCAAACCATCTCCTTGCCTGTTTTTTTCCCAAGACCACATTTATCCACTACAGAACGGGCTCTCCATTCTCTGGACATTAAGAGGGCCCTCTTCTTCTACATTGACAGAACTAGACATATCAGGGCTTCTGATACACTTTTTATCTCCTATGGGGGCCAAAGAATTGGTGTTAAAATTTCCTCGCAACGTGTCTCCAAGTGGATTCTCCTCTGCATCCAGAGATGCTACCATCAAGCAGGTAAGATACCACCCTCCCTCTTGCGAGCTCATTCAGCCAGAGCTGTCGCCACTTCCTTGGCCAACCTTCATGGTGTCCCATCATAGACATTTGTAAAGCGGCAACGTGGTCCTCACCTCATACGTTTGCCAAACCTTACTCTCTGGACCTGGCAGCCAGATCAGACACCCTAGTGGGGAAGGTTGTCCTTCAGTCCTTCTTCCACTAACCTCCTCGACCCCCACCACCTTGAGGTAGGTGTCTAACTGCTATTCACTCTCCCATAAGTGAGAATCGCAGAGATTCTCGAATAAGAAACAGAGGTTACTTACCAGGTACTCTGTTCTTCGAAAGAGCTCCGCGTATTCTCACGACCCGCCCTCCTTCCCCTCAGTCTCGGATGTAATTACATCTTGCGGGACGGGGTTGGAAGGAACTGAGGCGGTGAGGGCTCCTCCCTCCTTTTATTCTCTCCTGTTCTCGTGCAATCTTGAGGCCGTGCTTTTCAAAGGGGGTGGGGTGTGGAGGGGCGGAGCCCTCACAATATTCTAGATCTTTCCAGGTTTCTGCCTGGAAACTGCTGACAACTAGGTCTCTGGTGCCTGCAAAGCAGGAAGTAAATCTCATAACTGAGAATACGCGGAGCTCTCTCGAAGAACAGAGTTACTGGTAAGTAACCTCTATTTATCAGTGTCTCTTCAAATTCCTTTGTGCTCCTGAAAGTCAGACTAAAAAGTAAACTGCTTTCTGATCCAATTTAAATTATTTATTTATTTATTTATTTATTTATAAATAAAAGTATTTTGTATCCCTCCCCTCCTGCCACAGGCAGCTCAGGGTGGCTCACAACAATATAAATTTGCAGGTAAAATCATAAAACAATAAAACCTATTATTACCTCCCCAATCCCTCTCCCCATCTCCCCTGCCAAACACCTGGCGGAACAGTCACGTCTTACAACTTTTATGAAAGGAGGGAAGGTCCGGGGTCGGATGCACCCCCACCAGAAGGAAGTTCCACAGTCCCGGCGCAGCCACCGAGAACACCCTTCCCTGTGTGGCCCCCTGGAAGACTCGGGAGACCACAAGGAGGGCATCCCCCGATGACCGCAGGGGCCGGGCCGGTATTGCGAGGGATCAAGAAAACCGACGTGATCAAGATGCCCCAGCAACTGCTGAGCTACCACCTGCTCAATAACCTTCCCTAAAAAGGGAAGGTTAGAGAGAGACAGGTCGATAGCTGGCAAAGGAGTCAACGTCAAGCGATGGTTTCTTGAGCAGAGGCCACACCACCGCCTCTTTGAGACAGTCCGGCACCCTGCCCTCCCGGAGGGGGGGATTGACCACCCCCGCCAGCAGCGGCCCCATTGTCTCCTCGCAAGATTAAATTAGCCAAGACGGGCACGGATTTAATTCACAAGAGGTAGCCCTAACAGCCCCAAGGGCCTTGATCGCATCAGCGGGTGTCACCAACTGAAATTGATCGCATAAAACCCGACAAGGCGAGACTTCCATAACCTCTGGTGCTCCTAGTGTAATAAGTGCAGCGTCCAAATCATAGTGAATCCGAGCAATTTTATCCACAAAATAGTTCACAAACCTATCACAGCGTGCTGTAGATGACTCCACTCCAGGGTAGAGGGAGGCCGGACTGACCAGCCCCCGCACCACGCAGAAAAACTCAGCTGGGCAAGATTTTGCAGATGCTGTAAGAGCAGCGGAAAAGGCTTTTTTTCTCTGCCCTCATAGCCTCAGCATTTGCTCGTAAACGCAATCTGTCAGCTTCAGTACCAGAGCGACGCCACCGTTGCTCCAGCTACCGCCCATCTCACTTCAGCACTCGCAGCTCCCCCGAAAACCACGGGGGCCTGCGGTGCTGTCGCCTGGACAGCGGACATCTAGGATTCGTCCGATCACTGGCCTCAGTCAACAGTGTTCCGAAGTGCAATGAGGTCATCGATGAGACAGTCGTCGAGGTCAGAGGATAACTCCCCGAGGGCCAACCGGAACCGTTCCAGTTCCATTAGCCTCCAGGGGCGAACCATTTGAATTGGTTCCACACCCTTCCAGGGGCAGACGTGCTAGGAGAGCAGTCTGTAGAAGATAATGATCCAACCATGACAAGGGCACTGTTGAAATCTCCCCCAATAGCGGAGCACCTGCCTCAAGGCCGGTGCAAAACATGAGATTGAGAGTGTGTCCTTCCCTGATGTGTCAGGCCACTGACCATCTGGGACAGGGCCATGGTGGCCATGAACTCATGCTCCCCCCTGTCACGGAGAAACATGGGGTCACACACGTGTAACACGGGACTACATGTTTGGTAAATGTGTGGCTCCGAAGGTTTCACATGTATGTAATGTTGCTATACGTGTACACTATGTGATGTCAAAGGTTCCACATGTTTGTAATGTTGACATTGAGAACTGTAAAACTCAAATTAGGACTCTGAGATAGAGCTTTTACACGTCACCAGCCTACAGCAAATACAAGGAGACAAGGATGTGTATTGGAGGAACCCTGGCCCCGGACGGATGGCCAGGGACATCAACAATGCTAATGAAGGTAGCCATCGACTACGTGCAGCAAGGCAGAGAAATCTGATAAGGGAACAAAGGGAATTCTAGAAGCCTGGAGAACTGACTAAGAGTTTCCTCCAGGAGATATAAGGAGAGAGACTTCTTGAAAAAGCCAGCTTGAGCATCTGCATACGAAAGGCAGCAGCTGGAAGCCATGAACTGAGAGGAAGAACTCTGATTTCCAGCAACTCTAAGTCTGGAGACCCAGTCGCTTACATCAAGGACTGAGAAGAACTTATGGACCTTGCTAGGGGTAAGATGAATAACTTAGGAACTCAACCAGTATAAGTTAGGAATGCGTTATATTTACCTTTGATTTCTAATTACCACTCTGTTTAACTACCTTGTTTATGTAATCAATAAACTTACTTCTTGACTTTTATGAAGAAGTGGAAAGTGTCTAATATTGGAACACAAGTGAGCTACAAGAGCCCTCAAGCTCTTGCGAACCCAGAGAGTAAAGAGTCTGTAAACTGGAAGGATCGTGCCCTTGTGTGACAAAGGAGTTTCATTGTGGCACACTTGAATTAGCCAGAGAGAGAACTGATTAAAGAGAACTGTGCGCAAGGGAAACTGAGTCACTCAAACCCGGTAAAGTGGGGGTGCAGACCCCCAAACCCATGACACCCCCAAGATCAGTGTTGGCACGGATGTTGCAATCCCACACTACTGCCTTTTGGAACCGCAACACAACCCCTGCCACCACCTCTGCCAGAGTATGTAGAGAAGCTGTCGTATAGGTAGGTGCATGGTATACGAGCAGCACCCCCAAACTGTCCCCCGCCAAATCGAACACCAAGTGAAGAGCCTCAATCCCTACCATGGTTTGCACCAGTATTTCCTAACAGGCCACCATTCTCTAAATATCATAGCTACACCTTCCCCGTCCCCCCCGGTCCATCCGACCGTGGCGGATGCTGCATGGAATACCCAGCCGGAACAAGGTCAGCCAAGACAGGCCCCGACTCAAGGTCCAGCCAGGTTTCCGCAATGCCCACAAGATTGGCGGCACAACCCAGTACTAATTCCTGGAATGTTGTTGCCTTGTTAACCGCCGACCTCATGTTCAACAACAGCGAAGGGTCGGGGATCCTCTGACCTCGATCCCTCTGTCCAGCTGCTTTGGGGTGGGTGAGTGTGACTTGCACCAGGCACCTGTCCCGCTTCTCTGATCTTATACCACCCCATTTAGACCCATATCTCCCCGGTCCCCCTCTGGCTGTTCTGCCCTGGCAGCTGGGGAGACCACACCCTCGTATCTCCTACCCCCTCTGCCACAGAAGGGGCAACCCCCCCTTCCTCAAGGACTGTACCCCTCACTCTCACCAAGGGGATCAGTCCTTGCCCCCCTAACCCAGTCCCCTTGCCCCTCCCCCATCAAACAAATATTCCATCCCCGCTGACTGCCTCTGTTCCACTCCAAATTATAAAAACATTAAAAAAACAAAAAACACAGCAACCCCCACCCCTACCTGCCCGGACCCCGCCAAGGGCCATGCCTAAGGGCCCCTTCGTGCAGCGCAGCTGGGCAGCAGGCAGCTTTCGACCCCGCTGGGCCGGGTGTTCATTATCTAACGCCGGCCCCGACCCCCCTCCTCCAACAGGGGGAGGGTGTGGATGTTCCCTGGGCCAGGCACCTCAGGTCTTGTCGGGGGCCAAAGCCCCTTTCCAGCAGTGACGGTGATGGCAGCAACGGCAAGTTGGGCCCTACTGATGCCCAGCTCTTCTTGGCCCATACCAAGGCGACTCTCCCCCACCCATCACTCACAGCTGTACCTGGCGGCCAATCTCAAGCTGCTCTAACCAGTCACGCCACTCTCCTGCCCAGACTCCTCAACACCGTAGTCTCTCCACTAGGAACTTCACAAGCAGAGGTGCAGCTGCAGCGGCCCATCAACAGCTCCGCTAACGGCCAACATCCTTTGGTGTCGCCCTTCAGCTGGCTCTAGTCCCTGCAGATATACCTATTGGAGGAGGAGGGCACACAGGAGATTGACAGGGCAGGGCAGGAACTCTCCCCTCACTGGCTGCAATCCTCTCCCAGCTGGAACACACCCCCACACATACCCAGGGCTCCATTCCCTGCAGATATACCTGTTGAAGGAGGAGGGCACGCAGGTGATGGGCAAGGCAGCAACTCTCCCTCACTGGTTGCAATCCTCTCCCAGCTAGAACACACACACCTCCTCCCCCCACCAAAACAAGGCTCCAGCTGCTTAGACTGGTATTACTTATTTTGATACTCCCACCTAATATTAATGGAAACCCATTACAGTTAAAATGTAGACAATTCAGTTACATTATTAACAAAAAGTTAACAGAAGTTAAAATACAATGTCAGTGGATGGTGAACAAATCAAAAGCCTATGCTGAAGAGAGAGATGAAGAAACTTAATACAAGCAAGTAAATTCCAACGAATGATAATCAAATGGCAAGTAAGTTATTAAACAGCAAGTACATATTATATTTAAACAGGTGAACAGAGTCATTTTATAAAACCAGTGTTTATGCTGTGACATACCGCCAGGGGACCCCATTGTGATATAATTAGAATTAACTTTTAATTAACATCTAACAACTATATTGTTTACTGCATTCAAGACCTCCTTTTTAAAAAAAAAATTTTTTAATTTTTTTATCTTTCTTAGAAGAAATTTTACAGATAAATGTATCAGTCAGTGCTTGTATTCTCTCTTGATACCACGTAATACAAGGTGTTGCATTCATGTCAGAATCCCATATTACATACAGTTAACTCAGAAATAGTTCAAATAAAATCATTTTGTCACTTTGGAGAAATTCTTCATTTTCAATTGCGGCAATAATGATGTACCATGTTGCCTATGGATCCTTTTTCTTGTTCTTTAATTCTGCCATAAGCTTTTCCATGGTAACAAATACCAAAGCCGACTTATCCATTCCTGAAACGGTAATGGTCCCTTCGTTTTCCAATGCCTAGCAATTAAGTTAACTGCAGCCAGGCATAGAGTTCCGGAGGCATCCTGATGCCGTTTTAGAGTCTTGCTGTCTGGGTAGATTCCCAATATAGCTATTTTGGGTTTCAAGGGCGCTAAGGTTCCGTGTATGTAAGTACATCCCCAGAGACAATGTTTGAGGGTGCCCTGTGGTCCACAACCCTTCCAACAAAGTCCACTGCCATGTTTTTCTCCATATTTCAACTGTGAAGGCATTATATAATATCTAGTGGTCGCCTTCACAGTTGAAATATGGAGAAAAACATGGCAGTGGACTTTGTTGGAAGGGTTGTGGACAACAGGGCACCCTCAAACATTGTCTCTGGGGATGTGTCTCTCTAACTTCAAGAGCAGATGCACAGTTGTGCATATGCTTCTGCATCATTTTGACCTCACTTTCCGTAAAAAAATTATTTAACTCCCTTTTCCCATTTGGCTATATAAGAATGCTGTATAGGATATTAAAACAACTTCAGTTCTTTATATATACTGGACATTTTACCCCGTGCCCCTGACAAATTAAATATCACGGCTTCAAGCCCCTCGGGTTTTCTGCCAGTCCTGGGGTCAAGAATATGCTCTTCAGTTGCAAGTACTGAAAGATGTCCGTTTTATCCTGTATGTCTGCCTCCATCACCTGAAGGGACTTAAATTTACCTTTATTGAAAAGCTGATCTGCTTTATTGATCCCCTTTTTTTGCAGTTGTTTAACTAATTTGGTGGCAATTTCCCTCTCTCAAGGGAAATCCTGTGAATAGGGGGAAGCCTGTGGCTTATCTTTCAATTTCCTCTGCAAGCCTCTCCAGGGGATTTGCGAAGGGATGCTCCCTCATGAGGTTTACGAGAATGACTCCTTCATCCACCGTCCCATCTTTCAGCACTTTGAGTTGCAGTAACTCTCGCTCTATTGTGGGCCACTCAGGGTGTTTGGGGCAATGATACCAGTATTGCATTGCAGCAAGTACAGCTGCCTTGTGGTATAGTCTGGTGTCAGGTACATTTAGACCACCTTTCTCTTTGGGTTGGAGCATTGTACCCATTTTCAGTCTAGGCTTTTCCCCCCGCCAAACTAGTTCTCTAACCAATGCATCTATTTGGTTGAAATATATATTTGGGAGATGTATTGGCAGTGCCATAAATTTGTAAATAAGCTTTGGAAGGACTATCATTCTAAACAAATTAATTCTCCCAAGCCATGAGCACATCAAATTTTGCCAGTTTTTAAATTCCTTGCAAATTTGTTTAAGAATGGGGGGGAAGCTAACGGCATATAAATCTTTGCAGTCTTTTGTTAAGTGTTATTCCTAGATATTTGATACCTGTTGGGCTTTCTGGGAAAGGAGCGATTTCTTTTATTTGTTTCTCCTCTTTCACAGATGCTTGGGATTTTTCTTTATTAATTTTATAGCCTGCAATCTTACCAAAGCTTTCTATTGTTTGTAATAATGGTGGAATGGATTCTATTGGATTATCTATAAATAATATCAGGGCATCCACAAATAAAGCCAGCTTGTATTCCTGCTCACCCACACATACGCCTTTAATTTGTTAATTTTGTCATAGGACTGTCGTTAAACCCTCAAGGACATTATTGAACAGGAGCAGGGATAGGGGGCAGCCCTGTTGCCTACCCCTGTGAATTTCAAATACTTCTGTGTTATGTCTATTGACTCGTAGCCTGGAGCATGGATGTGCATAAATTGCTGCAATCCATTTAAGAAAGTTACCCGAAATGCCAACTTTTTTTAATATGGCAAATAGGTAGGTGGGTTTCAGAAAATCAAAAGCCTTTTCAGCATCTGCCGCTATAATCATGACAGAGTTGTGTTTTTTTTAATTTTTTTTGGTACATGGATCAGATTCACCACTTTCCTTACGTTATCCGTGCCTTGCCTTCTAGGGACAAACCCAGCTTGGTTCTGATGGATAATTTCCCCTGCCACTGCTTTAAGTCTAGTGGCTAATATTTTTGCAAATATTTTGAAATCGTTGTTCAATAATGAGATGAGTTAGTAACTTCCACATTTATTAGCTGGTCTGCCTGGTTTAGGTACTAGTGTGATTTGGGCATCATAAAATGAGGTGGGCATGTTGCCTGTGGTTGGAATTTCGTTAAACAAATTAGTTAAGTGTGGGCAAAGTAGTTTGGTATATGTTTTGTAGAATTCTGAGGAGAACCCATCCGGGCCATTTGCCTTATTATTTTGCATACTGTCTATGGCTGTTTCTACTTCTGAGGTCATAATTAATGTGTTCATAAAGGCCTGTTGAGCATTATTTAGTTTGGGCAATTCAATATTACTTTAAAAAATTTTTATCTCCGCAGGATCCAGGTTGGAAGAGGAATACAAGTTTTTGTAAAACTAGGAATTCAGCTTGAATTTTATCCTGTTCTTTTATCCGAGTTCCATCTTCTTTTATGATGTTTGTTGTTACGGCTTTTTGTTGTTGTATTTTAGCTAAGCGTGCCAGCGCTTTACCTGCTTTATATTACTGTTGTTATAATAACATTTTATACGTTTCAATTGCGTCTTTACTTTTTCTAGTTCTGTAGTATTTATTCTTTCCTTTACTCTGTTTATTTGCCTTTGCATCAATTTAGAAGGGGATTGCATATTCACTGCTTCTAGTTCTTGGCGCTCCGCATACATTGCATGTATAGCCTCCCTTTTTCTTTTTTATGTATGCTCAAAGAGCTATTAATTTGCCCCTTATTTTGGCCTTCGTAACTTCCCAGAAGGTGGCTGACTCAACTGAGTCCTGGTTAAATTCTATATATTCTTCAATGTCCTGTTCAATTTTCTCGGGAATTTCCTTGTTTTTGAGCATCCCCCTGTCTAAACTCCAAATAAATTCATTTGGAGGTGCGCTAGTGTTTAATCTAATTTCAGTAATTATGGCATTGTGGTCTGTAAATACCAATGGGATTATGTAGGACGCCTTGCATTTCCATAGGTCCTTGTTCCCCAATAGTACATGGTCTATTTTGGAGTAATTATTGTGGATATGGGAGTAATATGTATACTCTCTGTTGTTTCTATTTGCGTCTGTGATCCCTTGAGTGTTAAACAGATCACTTATCATTACTTGTGGTTTGCTCATTGTTTTTTTTTTAATAGATCTAGATTGGTAAGGGGCGTATTCAGATCTCCCTGTATCACCAAGGTTCCTTTCATATTTTCTAATATAATGGGGATATATTGTCTAAAGAATTTAAGAGAATTTGTGTTCGGGGCGTATATATTAACCAGTGTCACCCATTCATTTTGCAGAGTCCCTGAGATAAATAAAAATCTACCTTCTTTATCTCTGATCGTTTTGTTAACTTAAAATCCATCTTTTTACTGAATCCAATGAGCACCCCCACCTTCTTTTTTGTAGCACATGCTGCTGTCATTTCCCCAATATTTTTGTTAACAAACCATTTCACATCACCTGCAAGCAAGCGTGTTTCTTGTAAGAAGAATATATCTGTTACTTTCATATAGCAAATTTCTAACTCTTCTATGTTTTGCGGGTGAGTTTAACCCTCTCACATTTAGAGTTAGGGTATTTTCAGATGTTACGATCCCATGCTCAACCACACTGAATACCCACATGGTGAGCAAGGAACCATAACGTCTGATGGGGGGAATGGAAGTTTCCTCCCCCCCCAAATGTTCACCCCCGTCAATCACGGCGGGGAATCATATTCACCACGCAATCGGCGGAACTGGCAGGGCCGGCCCCGATCGCATGGTGAATGTGATTTCCCCACCGTGATGAAGGGGCCCATCCCATCTGGATGGCTATCACGGCCTGGAATCCACGGCGGGATTCCGGACCATGGTCAATTCGGCGGGCCAGTTTGATCCCGGCGGGGGATCAAAGGGTGTTTCCGTGACGGGGCCAATACAGGCCCCATCACGTCTGAAAATACCCACAGTTGCTTTATTTTACTCCTTTTTTTGGCTTTCCCCCCTTCCTTTTGCTATTCATGTTTACATATTTTCCTCTTGCCGTTTCCTCTTTGCATAATTGCACTTATTTTTATACTCTGATCTCCCTTTATTAAGTCTGTTTTGTTTAACCAGTATACTCTGTTTTTGACTCTTGCATGTTCTTTCCCTTACAACTAGTCTTTGTATTTTTATGCCTCAAATCCCCAACTGAGAGGCTAACACATCCCCCTATCCCTCCCTGAATGCAATCAAAAACCCAAACATAAACATAAACGTCAGCACAGAAGTTGCAAACCCATAGAGGGAACTCTCTGGGTTGATATTGCTTTCCCCCATCAGGAAAAGCAAGCTAGATTTACCTCTCCCAGTGAGATTATTGTTCATTTTGTTGGAGCCTGGGTCGTAAGAAAGGAAAAGAACAGGAAGGAAAATGGATTCCTTGGCCTATTCTGAAACATGAACACTTTAAATCTATGATGGATTTTTTTCATAGTTAGGATGGAAGAGTAAATCTTAGACATTAATAGATTCTATAAGGAATCCCTCTTTCTCAGCTAGGCACTTCCTGAGCACTCCATTTGATTCAGTATTGCTTTCAGCAAACGATATGTCTAAAATACGTCACCTGTTTTAAAGGCTATGGCTTCTTTTGCCATACCATTATCTACTTAACAAAACACCCATTATTTGAGGTCCAAAAACCCACATACGTATATCCTAAAAGTGAATAGGTTAAAAGAACTGATAGATTTTAACATAGGAACCAAGAAAGCAGGGTTTTCTGGGTGTACAGCCAACAAATAGATAAGAATGAACATGTTTAGTAAATATCTTTCAGTACAGATCCAAAAACTGACCTGTCTTTTAGCAATTGAAAGACTGAAATGGGCCTACTTTCTAGAATTGTTCAGGCCTAAATTTCCTAGCTACACTGCCCATACCCCCCTCACCAGGGAGTCATGGCACAATCCTTCCCACTCTGTCAATCAGTTCCACCCCACAGGCTATAATCATGCCCCTGAGCCACACTCTGTCTCTGGGGACAATAAGACTACCCCTTCCCCAACAAAATCTTCCAATTTCCTAAGCCCATAACACAAGAATAAAACAGGCAAAACCCAAAACCTCTCGCCAGACAGGAATATAGCTGGTTTCATCCTTTCAATGAGGCTCTCCAGCCACACTAGCCACAAATGCCAGCTGATGCCTTCAGGGCCCTCCCCTTCATGTTACACCTATAGAAGAAAGGGGCAGGTTTTAGCAATCCTCCTCTTTAAATAAGGCCTGGCCCAATTACATCTCAGCAACTACAGCCTCTCCATGTGCCCTCAGGGCTCCCCTTTAAGTTATACCTACGGAAGAAGGAGGCAGGTATTCAAACTAGGCCTTGCCCAATTGCACTCCAGCAATTGCACGTTCGGGTTTCAGCAAAAGACAAACACCCTTTTTGGCTGCCAGATCTGAAACTAGGGCTGTGTATTCAGGTTCCGAGTGAACCCAAAATTCTGCAAAAGCATGATATGAGGTCTCAAACTGGATCCCAGAAACTGCAGTACATATCCAGCTCAGAGCTGGTCTCTCTGACAGGAAGGGCTTGTTACAGGGGAGCCTATGAGCTCTCCACATCTGCATGTGCTGCCACAGTCTCAGAACTGCAGTCTCCAGACAGGCCCAGCCCAGCAGGTCTCATTCCCCCAGTACCCAAGCCAGTGATTTCTCTTTCCCCCCCCCCCCCCAAGCCAGTGACTCCTCTGGAGCATGCCCAATGTCACGCTCTCACATCCCCAAGCCAGCAACCCTTCCAAGAGCTAGCCCACTGTCCCATTCTCCTCCTCCCCAGCCAGCCACTTGCCACAGTCTCCCTCAAACTAGTGATCTCCATGAGCCGGACCCTGTTCCACCTTCCCCAAGCTAGCTGTATGCTTCACTCCCCCCGCAACCAATGTCCTTCTATTTCAATTGGTAACAGACTGAGTAGCATTTTTAACTGTTTGACTTTTGTTATGGCCTGTCATCTGTCTGTGCTTCTGTGCCAAAATAGCCCATATGCAGGGGCCTGTGTTTTATCCTGGGATATTAGAAATGTTGTATGTGTGCTCCCAAACATTGAGGGGGAAATGTCACAAGTTTTTTATGAGTAAAATCCTAGAAAAATATGAAATTGCAAATATCTATTAAGAAATTCAGGCTTCAAGTGTCCAGTCTCTCAGCATCAGCTGTGGTATGATGAGGAGTGTATCGATGCTAAACATAACTTCTGGTAGGATTGAGGATACTAAGGACAAGAGGCTTCAGAGGACAATTTAGCCACGGTCCATTGTCTTAAGAAAATGTGTAAAAATGTATTGCATAAGAAAAAGAGAAATTATGAGCATAGAGCTTGGGAAAAGTTGGTTTGAGTAGTGGAAGAGAAGGATATGAGAGCGTTTTGGGAAATGGTTGTTGATTCACAAACGGACAGGAACCTTTTTTCGGACACTGACGTAGATTCAACTAGGTGGATGGAGTTTTTTCTCTCTCAAATTCTCCAGTTCAGTTGCTGATGTGGAGGGTGATTGTATGGATCATAATGATATAATTTTCTCAAGTTCATGTTTAGAGAAGGAAAGACTGAGTCAATTTCAGATCTGGGATGAACAACTAGCTAGCTATATTTGTTCTCTCAAACTGGAAAGAGCTCCTGGACCTGATTTTCTTCCTCCTGAGCTCTTTTAAGACCAGTGTTGATTTTTGGACTCCTATTTTAAAACAGATTAATAATGCTGTTCTATGGAGCCTGCATCCCTTAGAATGGAAACAAAATATTATTGTCCCATCCTATAAAAAAAAAACAATAGAGGGGATCCTGAAAACGATTGTCAAATTAGTTTAATCCATGTTTCTGCAAAGTTATATGGTCGTCACGTACTGGAACATGTTTAGGCAATTGAATGTAATTTTCACAGGCTGGGTTTAGAGCAAGGTATTCCTGTATTGACCAATGTTGTGCGCTCAATTATATAGCCAGTTATATGAAGAAAAAGCTCCTGATCCATGTTGCTTTCATGGACCTTAAGGGAGCTTTCAATTCAGTTAACAGAAACATTGGGTGAAAACAGACATGACGCTAACCACCCTTTAACCACCCTTGGTGGTCATTTATGCATGTTTCAGGACTGCATAGGGCACCAATACAGCCCTGCAACATGCATAAATAACCACAAAGGGTGGTTAGCGTCATGTCTGTTTTCACCCATTCTCTGGCATAAATTGGAACAACTGGGAATGGACCCAGTTCTGCTGCAATTAATACACGAAGATCATCAGGACACCTGCCTGTGTGCATGTAAAGTGTGGAGCAGCAGGAGAGGTACCTCTTAAGGGGGTTCTTCAAGGCTGCATTTTGGCTCCATTGCTATTTTGCTTTTTTTTTTAAAGTGATTTGAGGGGGTTTTTTGGTGAAGGAGAGCTGTTGCCTTCCCAAAGATTTTGGGAGAAGAATATCTGGTGCTGCTCTATGCAGATGATGCAGTTTTACTTTCCTTTTCTAAAATTGGTCTTCAACGACTTATAAATCATTGAGATGTATTGTACTATCAGCCGTCTTGAAGTTAATATAGGAAAATCTAAGGCTATGTCATTTGGTGTAAAGAAAAGACATAGGTGGTTTGTGAAAGGGACTCCAATGGAGACTCCCTCTGAATTTCGTTATTTAGGAATTACCTTCACAGACACCCTGCACTGGGAATGTCATGCCCAGAAAGCAAGGATTAAAGCAACACAGATGATGGGAGGTATTCTGTGTTTTTATAGTAGATTAATCGGAAGCCATTGATGGAGACCCTTAAGGATGGTAAATCTCAGATCAATTTGATGATGCTTTATGGAGTGTCAGAACTGGGCTAGTAAAGTTCAGAGCACATTTTTGTAGAAGGATGTTAAATGTTCAAAGTAGCACTCCAGCTTTTTGGTACGATTGGAGACGGGCTCTGTTAATACTGCTACTCTAGCTATGTTGAGGGCAGTCCATTATTGGCTAAAGATTAGGACTTATTTGCCAGTGAGACTGCCTATGCTCATATTATTTTTATTTATTTATTTATTTATTTATTTCATATATTTATACCCCACCCCTCCTGCAAGCATTTATATAGCGCCAGCGATGTACCCGACGCTTTACCAAAAATAAGATGGACATGGTCCCTGCCCGAGAGTTTACAATCTAAAGACAGGGGGAGGGGAGACAGGGAAGGGGGAACAGAGGGAGAGGCAAGGGATGCGACATTCATGAGGATGCAAAAACTCAGGTACACTTTCTTGACTTGTTTACAGTAAATTGGGAATTTACAGATAGCAGGTGGGGGATAATCCTGGGTGGGGATGATTAGCAGGAGTTCGGAGCGGTGGAGCGGCAGAGGTGGGTTTTGAGGAGGGACTTGAAGGTGTGGAGGGTGAGGGCAAGGCGGACGAGGGCAGGGAGGGAGTTCCAGGCATGCGGGGCAGCAAGAGAGAAGGGACGAAGGTAGTTGGGGGAACAGGGGAGGCGTGGGAGGGTGAAGGAGGGGATGGAAGACGAGGGAGATCAGGGCAGAGAGGTAGAGGGGAGCGAGGTTGTGAAGGGCTTTGTAAGTTAGAGACAGAATAGACTTCTTCTAGTGGTTAGGCAATATTGAGAAAGTTTTGTGTACTGCGGGTTTGAGAGAGCTGGATTAATTCCGATAGACTTCTCTTACCTTCTGAGAAGAACCGTATAGATGAGCGCATATGGGATATCTCATTTGCAAGAGGATATGGCTGCAGTGAGAGTAGGCAGCTGTGTGCCATGCCATAGGTATGTTAAAATTGATAGCTCCCAGGCCAGATAGCTCGCTATTATTCCCCTTGTGCAGCACAGAGGCCGTTTTCACATAGATACCCCACCCGCTGGGTGTGTATGCGGTGGGGGGACCGTCTGCATAAATAGTGTGGCGGGGGGGGGAGGGTACGGGTGTCTGCCCATGCAAACAGCAAGGGTAGAGGTGGGTGTGCTCCCGGCGCACACCCATCTCCACCCATCACCCTCCACAGAGCCATCTGCCAAAATGGAGGAGGCTCCGTGGGTGGAGGTGTGTGTATGTGTCTGTGAGAGAGAGTTCTTTGCTGCCCTCATAGCGTATATAAAAAGAGTGCTAGATCGATCCCAGGAAATAATAGAGCAATTAGTCTACTTATTGGTGTTGCCAAATGTTTTGCATATTATTTGCTATTGAAGTTAGAGGAGTGGATTGTCCAGGAAAATATTCTGCATGATGAACAGGTAGGATTTAGGCCAGGTCACTCCACAACTGACCACAGTTTTGTAATTATATACTTGATTGAAAAATCATTAACTACCCGGGGGGCATATTCTATGCGGTGGTCTTTATTTAAAGGCAGCGTTTGACCTTGTGCCTAGAGAGCGGCTTTGGCATAAACTGTCTTGTACATCTATTGACAGGCATCTTTTATTCCTCATGCGACAGATGTGCAAAGATACTTCTCTTGGGGTAAGATTGGATACAAGAGGGCTCTTGTCGGACTCTGTTAATACATTTGTGGTGCTTAGACAGGGATTGTATTCTGGCCCCCACATTGTTTAACTTTCATTTGAATGATCTTGTGGACCATTTAAGAACCCCATCTAACTACCCTCCATTTCTTAGGAATTTGTCAGTAGTGTGCCTTCTCTATGCAGATGATGCCGTACTACTGTCTCTAACACAGGTGGGGCTGCGACGGCAATTGGAATCCTTCTCAGCCTGTTGCAGGCATAACTTATTAACAATTAACTATGAGAAGACGAAGGCCTTAGTATTTTCTAAAAATAGGCCACAGCCCAGATGGTCTATGGATAGATACTTAATTGAACGAGTTAAATTGTTCTACTACTTTGGTATCTGCCTTCAGACCTCCGGTAGTTGGTCGGTTCATCTGCAGGCTTCTATTGCCAAGGTTAACGAGTGCGTCTGCCATCGTGCGTTTCTTCAGGACTAGAGGGGGACACTTGGTTACGCCAGCCTTTAGAGTTTTTAAGGCCAAGTGTCTATCACAACTCCTGTTTGGCGCGCAACTCTGGGCCCTGGGGAAAGCTGATGCACTGGAAATTGTCCAATCCAAATTTCTTAGGGCCTTGTTGTTAGTCTCTGAGTGTGTTCCTAGTGTAGTTTTATGTATAAAATATGGGCTTCCTCCTGCCGCAGCCAGGGTGTGGTATTTAGCTATTTCCTATTGGTTGCGGTTGTTGTTTTCATTAGCTTCTCCCATATCCTTATTGGCACTGTAGGACAAAAAACCTCGTCAGTGGTTTTTACTGTTCCAAGCCAAGGTCCTGTCATTGGGCTTTTTCTTTGTATCCTTCTATCATTGGGATTTAAGGAGGCAAAGAAGGTAGTCGGGCAGCAGTTATTGGACATTGCCTAACAAGCAGATGTAACCATAATAAGCTCAGCTTCAATGACAGCGTTCTATTTCTCCATTATGAACCCATTCCCGGCAATAAGTGCCTTATTTTCACACCTTGCCTAGTTTAAATTTTTGGAAAACTCTTGCCTGGACTAGGTTTAATTCTTTACCAGCTGCACTTTTAGAGGGGAGATACAAGGGGATACCATATTCCGACCGAAGTTGCCCGTGTGACTCCAGATCGGTGGAGACTGTTGCTCATATAGTTTTGCCCTGTCGGTTTTATGAGGATCTCGGATATCACTTAATAGCCCCTATTATAAATAAATTTCCTGGTAGGGAATCTGATACATATATTCAGTTATTATTAAATAACAATCTATTATGCTGCAGGTAGCACATTTTTTTGGCTGCAGCAGTTAAGAAAAGGCAAGCATTAGTAAACCCTTAAAGGTGGGAAGGAAGGATGCTCTGGGTGTTGAGGTGCTTATTCCGAGTCCTGGTTTGCCAGGCTCCCTTTGGGAGCCTGGTTTCTAATTATGTTATGAACTTCTTATGTATTTTAAATAGTTTTGTTTTTTTGTTTTTTAAAAATGTTGTATATTTGTGTTTGTGTCGTAAATACATATACTTGTAATGGCCTTTGGGTACACAAATAATTTATTTAGTAATTAAAAGTATAATTGCCCTCCTTAAAATGTATGTTTTATTTTTAAATCATGTGGAAGTTTTTTGGTTGTTTTTTCCCCCTACAGCCCCTGCCAAGTGCTTGCTATTATAATAACATAAAAAATAAATACTCCTAGCTTGTATTGCTCAGGCTGCAGTTCTGACTACTTATGTGTCTGAGGAAGAGCCCTCTGTGGCCCAAAAACTGGCATACTCTCACTAGCCGCAGTTGGTCCAATAAAAGAGATCTGAATTACTTACTATTATTATTTTATTATAAACATTTGTAGCACCAGCTGTGTACCTGGTGCTTTACAGAGCAAAGATAAAGACGTGGTCCCTGCCTACAGCTTACCTTCTATTTGGGGATCAATATAGCAACTAAATTTTCCCTAAGATTCACTATATTTATAGGTTTTTTTCCTGAAACATTTGATTTGTTTTAATTTGCAGAAGTTGCTGGGTGTGTTTTGCCACCGATGAGGATGATCGAACAGCAGAATGGGTGAGACCTTGCAGGTGCAGAGGTTCTACAAAATGGGTTCACCAGACTTGTCTACAACGCTGGGTGGATGAAAAGCAGAGAGGAAACAGTACAGCTAGAGTTGCATGCCCTCAGTGCAATGCAGAATACTTAATAGTATTTCCAAAGCTAGGTAAGATGGCTATTCAGTTCAAAACCAAGTAACTTCTTAAACATATGAAATGCTGAAGTAATTTATGCAAAACTTCTAATATCTGATTTATTTATTTTTTGTTTGGTAATTAGCTTCTATTTAATCATTCAAACTAGGATTCGTTAGCTTGCAGCCTAAGACCCCAGTGATCTCTTGGCAAATTGATGAAGAAATTTGCAAGTATTATATTCGCCCGGACTCATTAAACTACATTCTAAAAATCGAAAACGGCTTCCTTCTGTAAATGAGACTGCTGTTGACTAACTCCTGAAGATCCCGTGTTGACATTGTTCAACCAGTTTCTGCTTAATGGCCAGTCATAAGCAAATCCTAGCATTCATTTCCCTTCTGTTGAAAGGTTGCTTTAAGTTGGGAATAGTTTCCTGTCCATGGGTCGCTTTGAAAAAGTACAAGTTCCACAGGCCAGATAGGAGTTGGGAGTGAGGGACACTAAAGGGATGTGTTCAGGATGGGAGGGGTCCAGATCATGGATCTGTACCACAGAGCAATCCCTTCTCTTTGAGTGCATGCTCTCATCACTACTCCTTTCCCCCCTGATCTATTAGTGCTTTAGGGTACGGGCTGGATCCACAGGACAGATCCAGGAATTGGATCTGGAGCCAATACTGATCCAATTTGATTGAAAGGGGCCAAATAAAAAACATCTGCTGGCCAGGTTTGGCCCATAGGCCAGAGGTTGCCCACCTCCACTTTTGTGAAACTACCAACTCTGTGTCCATATTGTACAAAGGAGGTTTTTGTATTGAATTTTGTCCTGTGTATAAAGATAAGATTTGAAATAACCCATGCCATTATTATTTATTATTATTATTATTTATTATAAGCTTTTATATAGTGCCAGCGATGTACCTGGCACTTTATAGAGAATAAGATAGACATTAAGCAGGGTCCAGTGTACCTATAGCATCTGTGGGAGATGTATGTCTAACCTAATTTTAAAACGCTTCCAGTAAAAAAGACTGCAAAACCTCCCTTGACAAGTTATTCCATTGCCTGCCTGTCCTGGTTAGAAAATAATTCCTGATATTTAGCCTAAATCTTTTCTCTCTGTTTAAGCCCATTATTTGGAGGAGAAATTACTTGTATTTGTTTTTAGTCATTGCATCGTTTGTTACTATGTAGCATCCCCTGGAATCACGAATGCAGAATCATTTGGACACTTGTTTTAAAGGCCTTAATAGGCTAAGGAATTCATATTGATTGTATTTTGCAGTAGTGTCTGACAGTGACTGGGGCTCCTATTGTACAATTGTACAAAAGACGCTGCACAAATGCATAAGCAAAAAATAGTACTTAACAAGATTTTATAATTAGTTGTGCGCATCTGTAAGCGTAGCATTCTGGAAGGCAAGGTTGCCGATCCCTAATATTCACACTTGTGGTTGCAGAGAAAAGTCTAGGAAAAAAAGTGCAAAACTTTTAAAATGAAAATCCAAATTCTCATATTACATTTTAAGAAACCTCTAAAATAAAAAGAGTTGGACTCTCTGTAAAGGTTCTCCTGCGTGTCATTTTATATAATTCCAGGAATGATCCCAGTAACCACACCAAGGTAAAAATCCAGATTTAGCGCATCTTAAATTTAAAGTGCTCTGTTCTCTGCACTGGCTGCCTAGAGTCTTCTGGGCCCAATTCAAGGTGTTGGTGCTTATCTTTTAAAGCTCTAAATGGCCTGGGCCCCACCTACCTGCGGGACTGCCTCTTCCCTGGGCTGTGGCTCAGCCTCTGTGGTGGGCTGGGGGCATCTATCTCGAGGTTTCCCGGGGGGCCACTATAGAGAGGGTGTTGGTGGTGGCCACATCGAGTCCTGGGTGGCCCTGGACCTCTCCTCTTTTCGATGACTCTGCAAGACCTGGCTGTTCCATTAGACCTTCGAGTGGGGTATTGGGTGGGAGGGTTTTATTGTTGTTTTGTATTATGGTATTTTAATTGATTTTACATCTTGTATTTGTGCAGGAGGGGGTGGGATTTAAGAATGTTGAAATAAATAAATTAAATAAAGCTTTTGTTCCCTTACCTTCTCCTCTTACCTCCTTCTCCTCCTCCGCTGGGTAGCTCTAGTGCTGGCCGATAGGAGGCAGATGACTGATTTCTTCTATGCGCATGCGCTAGGAGCTACCCGGTCCCTCAGTCTGTTCATCTGCCTCGGCCGGTAGGACGCGTTTCGCGGGAGCTCCAAGGCTCCACAAACTAAAAGAAAAGAAGGAAGGAAGAGTTTTTAGTCTCAGTTTCCTGCCTAGCAGGTGAGGGATCACCGTTTCTTAGCCCCATGCGGGGGGGGGCCACCTGTTGGGGAACTTGTCTCTTCTCTTCCCCCAGCCCCCCCCCTCCCTCCTCCACCGCCTGCCGGCAGTCCAGCTCCGGGGCGGCGCGGCCGCGCCCGGGAGCTTTGGGGGCCAAAACTTACTCTCGTACCAGGGGCAAGAGAGTTCCGGGCGGTAACTCCGGGGCGGCACGCCGCACCCGCGAACACCGCGGGCAGTTGAAGGGGCAAAACGTGCTTGTGCACTAGCTCCGGGGTGGCGCGCCACGCCCGGGAGCATGTGGGGCCGGAATGGCCTGTTGCAAATATGAGCCCTAGGCAGGGAACTCGGGGACAGCGCGGCTGGGCCTCGGAGTCTCCCCTAGCCATTCTCCGTCAACAACGGCAGGCCGGGCGGCGAGGCCTCCTGCCTGCCACAACACGTGCGGGCCCCATGCCGGGCAGAGGCAGCGCTGCTGGGTTCTCCCCAGCACCCGTTTCTGGGCCACATCTCACTGCCTAGTAACAGCACGTGTAGGCCCCCTGCTGGGCAGAGGCAGCGCTGCTTGTCTTCTCCCCAGCTCCAGCTTCTCGTGGCCCCTCCCCCTCCCCCTCCTCCTCTTCTACAGCGGAGCCAGCTTGTCTGAGCTCCCTCCAGGGTTGAGTTAACCCTTACGTGTCTCCTTTATTTTTATATAGGCCATGAGCACGGCTCAGCCCCCCCGCGGGGCCACCCCCCCGCAAGTGGCAGCCCCTGCACAGGAGGAAGACACGCAAGTACGCCTGGCCTCCATAGAAAAATCTATTGGAGAGATCTTGGCCACCCTGGGGAATTTACCTAAGCCACGTAGGAAGCGGCACCCTAAGCCTACTAAGTCCAAGGCAGGGACTTCGGGCAGTAAGAGGCCTAGACGCCCCTCAGGGGACACTCATCGCTCCATTCAGTCCTCAGCTGAAAGTGACCAAGAGGGCCAGCAGCGAGAGCTGAACCAGGGCTTTTCTGACCATAGGCAGCCCGAGTCCGTTCATTCCTCAGCTTCCGAGCACACTCACTCTGAGTTAGAGGAGGGCGAGTGGGCTGAACAACCCACAGATTCCAACGATGGAGAGAGGCAATTCCCTGGGCAGTACAGGAATGAGCTTATCTCTCAGGTTATTAAGACTCTGCAGTTGCAGGAGAAAGCCCCTAAGCGGGACTCCTCTGACTCCCAGGAGGAGGACACACGGCAATACATTCCGTCTGTTCATGGCAGAGACCAGGGCCTCCCCTTAGACAAGGCTTTTGAGAGGCTAGTACTGCAGGAGTGGAAGCAGCCTGATAAGAGTTTTAAAATGAATAGGGCTCAGGATTCCCTTTACTCGTTCTCCAGGCGGAAGGCACCCTTGTTCCGTTCACCTAAGGTGGACGCGGGTGCTGCTTCCCTAGCTCGGCACACGGTGTTCCCCACTGAGGGAGATTGCCACCCCCGGGACGCTACGGATAGGGCAGTGGATACTGCTCTTAAGAAGGCTTCCGAAACCACTTCGGCGGCCCTGAAGATAGGAATAGCGTCCTCTTATGTGTCCAGGGCCATGCTCGCTTGGCTCCAGGAGCTCCAAGACCCAGACATTTCCGAGGGTAAGGCTCAACGCCTAAATTCCAGAATTCACATGGCGGCCGCCTTCTTAGCGGACGCGACCACCGATAACTTAACGTGGTCGGCCAGATCTGTAGCCAACAATGTGGCCGCTAGGCGTCGGCTCTGGCTCCGCTCATGGGATGGTGATGTCACCGCTAAGAACTTACTTACTGCCTCGCCGTACAAAGGCTCAAAATTGTTTGGGGTCTGCCTGGAGAAGGTCTTGGAGGAGGCGTCCAGCAAGGATAAGACTAAGACCCTCCAACAACTTTCAAGTAAAAGGGGTTCCTTTAGACAGCAGCCCTTTCGCTTCAGGGGCTTCTCAGCCCCATATAGGAAATTCCAAGCGCCGGCACAGAGGGCGTATACCTCCAACTTTGCCTTCCGGGGCAGGGGTAGAGGCTTCCGCTCGGGCAGGTATGACAGGCGCCGATCAAGAGGCCCCCCTGCCACTCAACCCAGGCAGGACTCCTGACTGCTCCGCCCGGCCGGTCGGAGGCAGGCTTCAACTGTTCCACGAGGTATGGTCTCTCTCGGTTTCCGACGCCTGGGTCCTCTCCTGCGTGGGACAGGGCTACGCTATCCAATTCGACTCCCCTCCTCCAAGCAGATTTTTGGTCTCCCCCGCATCAAGAGATCCAGGAAAACATCTCGCAATGACCCAGGAGATCAAGAGGCTGCACCGCTCCAGAGCAATAGAAAGGGTGCCACTGACCCAACGGTTCTTGGGATTGTACTCCATTCTTTTCTTGGTGGCAAAGAAGACAGGGACCTGGAGAGCAGTGTTAGATCTGAAGGCCCTGAATCATCACGTGACAAAGAGAAGGTTCAAGATGGAGACCGTGGCCTCCATTTGCCACAGCATCCACAAGCTGGACTGGATGGTGTCCCTGGATCTACAGGACGCTTACCTCCACATCCCGATCAAATCAACATACCGGAAGTGGCTTCGCTTCGCCTACAACCACCAACATTGGCAGTTTCGAGCCCTCCCTTTCGGACTAGCCTCATCCCCCAGGACGTTCACCAAAATCCTGATCCCCCTGGTGGCGAATCTAAGGATGGAGGGCATACACATACATCCTTACCTAGACGATCTCCTGATCCGAGCCCAGTCACCGGAGAAGACCATAGCGGATCTCAACAGGACGATTCTCTATCTGCAGCAACACGGTTTTCTCGTCAACTTGGCGAAAAGCCACCTGACTCCGACACGAACACTTCAACATCTGGGCGTGGTCATCGATACCACCTCCGACCGCGCGTTCGTACCCCCAGACAGGGCACGGAAGATAAGACGGCTGGTGGGAACCCTCAGATCAGCTCGTCGCCTCAGACTCAAGTCGCTCGCTTCCCTCCTGGGCCTGCTGGTTTCCTGCACTGCCCAGGTGACATGGGGCAGGTTCCACCTTCGTCACTTGCAGCGGCTGCTAGCTCCTTTGCAGCGGGAGCTCACGAGCGGGTTGAACCCCTGGGTACTCATACCAGCGCATCTAAAAAACTCGATGTCCTGGTGGTTAGAGCCCGCACACTTCCTGCAAGGGGTTCCCCTCACAGACCCCCCGAGGGACATAGTCACAACAGACGCCAGCTTGACGGGCTGGGGGGCACACACGACGACACGCTCGGTGCAAGGACTATGGTCCCCCCAGGACGCGAAACAACAAATAAACTTCCTGGAGCTGAAGGCCATTCGCCTGGCTCTTCAACACATCTTCCCCTCCGGGACCAATTCCCACCTACTCATTTACACGGACAACATGACTGCCAAGGCATATGTCAACCATCAGGGCGGATCCCGGTCGCTCCAACTACATCGGGAAGCAACGCGTCTATTCAAGTGGGCCCAAGCCCATGTACTGTCCTTGAAAGCACTCCACATCAGCGGCCAAGACAACGTGACAGCGGACTGGCTCAGCCGCCAGGTATTGCAGCCTCACGAGTGGATGCTCAACAAGACAGTGTTCCACAGCATTGTGAGCTGGTTCGGACTCCCTCTCATCGACCTGTTTGCAGCAAGGAACAACGCCCAGCTGCCCCGCTTCATGACACGGGACCCATGCCAACAGGCGGAGGCCATCGACGCCCTGAATCAACCGTGGCCGCGGGGTCTACTATATGCCTTCCCCCCGTTTCCGCTGCTCCTCCGAACTATTGCAAAAGCACGCAGGGAAAGAGCACTCCTAATCCTCATCGCTCCCTGGTGGCCCCGGAGGCCCTGGTTCTCGGAACTCATTCAACTGAGTCAAGGCCAGTACAGGACACTTCCTCTCCGGTCAGACCTTCTTCGTCAGGGTCCCATTTCCTGCCCAGACGTCCAGACTCTACAGTTGACAGCCTGGCGATTGAGCGCGCTGCCCTGAGGCGAAGGGGTTATTCCGAACCAGTCCTTGATACCCTTCAAAGTTCTCGAAAACCAGCCACTAGACGCTCATACCAAAGTACTTGGAAAACCTTTGCTACTTGGGCTAAGAGAAAAGGCTTGGACCCCAGGCGGGCAGGAGTTCCTCACGTATTAGAGTTCTTACAGCAGGGCCTGGATAAGGGACTCAGGGCAAATACCTTAGCTAGGCAGACGGCTGCTCTCGATGCCGTTTTAAGAGCTTCCACTGGTAGGCCTATCTCCTCACACGCACATGTGCGCAGATTCATCCGAGCAGCTAGGCTGCTGTCCCCTCCGGTTGTGCACCGGGTGCCTTCCTGGAATCTAAATTTGGTCCTAGAGGCTCTGACACGACCTCCCTTTGAGCCCCTAAAGCATATTTCCTTGTATCTTCTCACACTCAAAACAGTCTTCTTAGTTGCGGTCACGTCAGCTCGGAGAGTCTCGGAGCTGAGTGCACTGTCAATGGAGGACAATTTTTGTATTTTTCGACCTGATTCGGTCGTCCTTAGATTGGACCCGGCCTTCATCCCGAAGGTAAATTCGTACTTTCACAGGGCCCAGGAATTGGTGCTTCCCTCTTTTTGCCCCAATCCTGTTCACCACAAAGAGAAAGTCTGGCACAAACTGGATGTCAGACGAGCGCTCAAAATTTATTTGTCCAGGACTCGGCCCTTTCGCAAATCCACAGCCCTCTTTGTGAACACTCGACCAGCTGTACAGGGTCTCAAGGCCTCAAAAACCTTGTTATCTAAATGGGTGAAACAAGCCATTATTGAGGCCTACCGGGCTGGCGGGAGGATTCCCCCCTTGCAGATCTGGGCCCACTCGGTTCGCAGTGCGGCCACCTCGTACGCCTTTAAGGCACAAGCCTCCTACGAGGAGATTTGTAGGGCCGCAACATGGGCGTCCCCACATACCTTCATACGCCATTACAAGATCAATATTTTTCAATCAGCTGAGGCTGCCTTTGGCAGACGGGTACTGCAGTCAGTACTGGAGGCTCCCAGTGCTGGCGGCTCCCACCCGTAGCGGAGGGATTTGGCTCTGGTACATCCCAGCGGAGGAGGAGAAGGAGGTAAGAGGAGAAAGGAGAATTGGTTACCTACCTTCGTGAATTCCTTTCTCTCTTACTCTCCTGATCCTCCTCCGACCCTCCCTGCCGCACAGCACTCAGCATCTCACTTATATAACTGTTTTTTCACTTGACCATGTTCGGTCCCAGTTTAGCTGATTCTTGATATTATGCGCTTAACGTATTACAGTTTTTTCCTGAAGTTATGTTTTTCCAGGTGATGATAATTACAGGGGCACTCGGCTATCTTATCGACTGAGGGACCGGGTAGCTCCTAGCGCATGCGCATAGAAGAAATCAGTCATCTGCCTCCTATCGGCCAGCACTAGAGCTACCCAGCGGAGGAGGATCAGGAGAGTAAGAGAGAAAGGAATTCACGAAGGTAGGTAACCAATTCTCCTTTTCAAATAGAAAGGGTGAATTATTTCTATTGGCTGGCTATCGGAGGAGAATTCTCTAGTGTAGCTACTTCCTGTGTTAGTATTATTTATTTATATTGTGACAGTAATGTACCTGTACAGACAGGTTCCTGCCCCAAAAGACTTACAATCTAGGAGAGATGAGGGGAATATAGGGCTAAACAGGGAAACTTTCACATATCTGTCCTGAAAATAAATGTACATTATTTATATGTACATATGTTACCCCACCCCTCTCTCTACAAGCGACTCGAGGCAGCTCACAATTCATAATTAAAACACAATATAAATATAAAATATATAAAACATACTAAACTCTAATCATGCAAAAATCAATAAAACACCCACAGTGCAGATAAAACCCCAACTTTACCCTGACATACCCATCCCACTCTCGCCTCCTCCCCCGCCAAACGCCTGGTAGAAAAGCCAGGTCTTACAATTTGGTCAGAAGGCGAGAAGATTCAGGCTGAGGTGAACCTCCACCGGCAGGGAGTTCCAAAGTGATGGTGCAGCTGCTGAGAATCCTCTCCTGTCTGTCCAAACCCGTCAGTAACGCGGGACTTCCAGGAGGGCACCGCCAGATGACCGCAGGGGCTGACCAGGGGCCCAGGGGGTGAGGCGATCACTCAGATAAGTGGGCCCAAGACCGTGAAGGACTTTAAAGGTCAATACCAGTACCTTTTAGGCCCTTTTTAAACGGGAGAGGGGGGTCTGGGACAGTGTGCAACCGGTAGAGTGCCACTGTGGGGGTGATGGGTGGGAGGAGGGGGTAGATGGACAAAGCCGAGGGAATGATGGCCCCCATCGTTGATTGGGTCCGTCCTCTCTTGGTTTCTAAGGTCCGGAGTCTGGGTGTGCTCCTGGACCGCAGCTCTGCCTGGATGTTCAGGTGGCGGCTGTGGCAAAGGGGGCATTTTGCCATTTACATCTGGTGTGTCGGCTTAGACCGTATGTCTCAGACTCTGATCTGGCCACAGTCATCCATGATTTTATTACCTTGAGACTGGACTAATGTAATGGACTCTACGTGGGGCTACCCTTGGGACTGGTTCGGAAACTGCAGCTAGTGCAGAATGCGGTGGCCCGTCTCCTGACTGGGACAGGCCGACGCGAACACATTACGCTGGTGCTTCGCTCTCTGCACTGGCTACTGATAGCTTTCCAGGCCCAATTCATGGTGTTGGTGTTGCCCTAAATGGCTTGGGCCCCACCTACCTGCAGGACCGCCTCACCCTCCGGAACCTGGATCGGCCCCTGTGGTCAGCCGGGGGCACCCTGCTCGGGGTCCCGCAGGTTTCCCGAATGTCTACCATGAGAAGGGTGTTGTCTGTGGCTGTAGAACTCCCTCCTGTTGGAGGTCCGCTTGATTACCAACCTCCCCTATTTCTGCAGACAACGTAAGACCTGGCTGTTCCACCATTCCTTACTCAAATGTGATGGGGTGGTTGGGTTGTGTTAGGGTGGGTGGGTATGGGTTTTTTAGATTGTTTTAATTGTAGTTCTGTTACTGTGTATTTTAATTGGTTTTTTAAATGTTGCTAGCCACCCCAAGATGTCTGAGGCAGGAGGGGGCGGCATATAAGTTTTAATATAAATAAATAAAATATCCACCTACACTCATCTACACGCACAGAGCAACCTGCCTTTTCACCGGTTGCTGTGTGTGTGTGATGTTGGAGATGGGCGGGTTGCAGGAGCACGCGTGCCCACCCACCTCAATGTTTACATAGGTGGCACCTGTACATGCACCTGTTTGTGCATGTGTGAGTCCGTCTCGTGTAAAAAGGGCCATAGAGTTCAACAAGGAAGGATACTGGAAAAAGGAAGGGAAAGAGGGAAGTGTAACATAAGGTGATCCAGCCTTGCCATGAGTCCTTGCAAGAGTGGGCCTTGAACTCACAGTTCTCTCTCCAGTCTGCAACAGCTGTCTTCTGTCTGTTTATATCCTTATTTTATCCAGGGGAATGGGGATTATTCTCCTTCTCTAATATTGTTTCTAATGGACAATATCTCTTCGCTTCCTTCCCTGCAGCAGACCTCTGCTTTAGATACTGAATCTGCAATCTCTTTCCAGAATAATGGTCTTTGGTTTGTCTCTTTAGGGTTCCTTCCCTCGTTCTGGCATTGGCCATCCTTGTCCCTGCATTTGGAGTTGTTGGCCTCTGTGGGCATTTCTCCCTCCAGAGTCACTAGCTCACACTAGGGGCGCTTTCCGACGTATGTGAATGCGCACCATTTGTCTCCGTGGGAAGCTATGAGAGGTAAATATCATGCAGCTTACCTCATGTGTGAAAACAAAGCCACGTGGCTTTGTTTTCACACATGACGTAAGGAGTGTCATTTACCCCTCACAGATTCTCGTGAAGGCAAATGGGGTGCATTAACGCATGCGCACGCATGTCAGTGTCTCCCTCCTGGTGCCCTGATGGAATGTCTGTCAGCCCAGCTTTTCAGGCTCTCTTCCACCCCTACTTGCTTGGGCTCAAATGCTACTCCATTAGTCTAACTCTTCTGAGCGTGTGCCTAGGATACTGGCTCTATCCCCCTTCTGTGGGGGTGATGAATATGTCTGCGCTCATCAGCACCTCTGTCTGTCATCCTGAAGACAAACCTAAGGGGCCCCTGCCTTCCCCTTCCCAGGGCAATCCACAAGTGTAACAATTCTTGATAGCCTGGCCCATATGAGGAAAGGTTCAAAAGATTTCTACGCTGAAGACCCCTGAAAAGATGAATGAAGAGGATATGATGCGGTTTATAAAATCATAAATGCCACACAGAAAAAAAGAGGAAGCTGCTGTTTAACTTTTCCAAAATTCCATAATATTTGAACTGACACCTAGTTTAAATTAAGGTTTAAAACCATTCACACCGTGCACAATTACCTTACAGAACTCATTGCCACTGAACATTGTGATGGCCAATAGTATAGCTGGGTTTAAAAAAGGATTAAATAGGTTTATTCAGTCCTTTTTTGAACCCAGTTATACTATTGACCATCACAATGTTCTGTGGCAATGAATAAACCTATTCAGTCTCTTTTTTTTAATCCAGGATAGGCTATGATACAAGTTCTTAAGAGGTTTCATCGTCTGAACCATCTGGTGCTGGCCATTATGGACCATTGGTATAACCCAGTATGGCAGTTCTTATGTGTATCTCTAGTAAGTCATTCTGCCGCTGGCACAGATTGTGGCAGCTGTTGAATTTAAAAACGTGCATCGCTAAACTATATGCTCCAAGATTATCATCAGCTAAGCAAAGTGTTTTTCACTTGATGTGTACTGTTCAAAAAATTATAATCCAGTGATGTTTCAATTATTATTGTAACATGAGTTTCTCTCATTACCACACTATCTTAAAACAGACTATACATTTCTAGTCATAACTAGCGGCAATTAATCAGTGCTTAAAAGAATTAGTATTCTCTTCCTGAATGTTTTGTTTTCAGTCCTACTTGTTTGGATGAAAGTAATGCTGGGTGCTTACAAGTATTATGGCAGAGGGCCGCTGTCCCAACCTGGGTCAAGAACCTGCCGCCAACACGGTCTGGACCAACAAATGTGACAACAGCTGAGAAAGCAGGGAGCCGCAAAAATGTGTGGCTGACCCTGCACTGCACTCAGCCCCCTGCCATGATGGGCAACCATGGCAGTCAATGATGAGTAGATCCAGGCCGGGTCACGGTGTGCTAAACCACGTGATAGCCCGCTGTGGCCAGCTCTGGCCTGATCAGGTGGACCATAGTGCTGAATTTGACCCCAGAGGTCTCCAGGATCACAGTCAGCAGCAAGCCCTGGCGATAGCGAGGCCAACATCTGGCAGTGCAACAACAGATGTGGTGGTGACTCCTGGGCCAAAGTAAGCCACCATCACATTTGTTAGCACCCAGTGGAGAGTATTTGTCTCATTTCTTGCAACAGCAGTACTACTGAACTACTGGTGGTGACGTTTCTAAAATAACATATCTGACTTTTTACCTGTAGCTATAAAGCATCTAATTTTGTTGTAGTCTCTTTACTACCTTCTCTTGTCCGGCTTACCCATGTCTCTGCCTCTCGACCCCACATACTTTTCAGGTTTGTATTTATCTTAATGCTGTGTATCATTCATCCTGCCTATCCAATCAGATTCCAGATTTTGTTTATAATACTGCAAAAAGGAAAAGAAAATATTAATCTTTTAGTATGCATGAATGTTATAAGACTGTTTATAGTTGTTCTGCGAACAGAAATCTGGAAAGGACACATTTATCTAGAATTCCTAGTATTAGTATAGATTTGGAAAAGACACCTGGAGATCAGTGACCAAACATCGGAAACTCAGGATGTTCTAGAATTCTAGACCTTTTTGACTTTGAGCCCTCTTCACTCAAGCAAATCTGTTTTCAAAACTCAGTTTTCCATACTGAAAATTAAAATGAGTGTCCAAGTATATCTACACAGCATGTTGGGGAGAAGCCAACAACTCCAAATGCAGGGACAAGGATGGCCAATACCAGAACCAGGCAAGGGACCCCCAAAGAGACAAACCAAAGACCATTCTTCTGGAAAGAGACTGCAGATTCGGTATCTAAAGCAGAGGTCTGCTGTGACTCTCCAGTCCGGCATGTAGTTTTTTATGACTGGTTAGTTAATGAATTATTTTTATGAATTACAAGAGAACTAGTGGAGCATAGCAGATAAGGTGTTAGATTTGGACCTGAGAAATTAGAGTTCAAATCCCATTTTAGCTTTGAACTCCCCGGGTAACCTTGAGGAAAGTAATCCATGCCCAGGTGACCACAAACCTTGGTTTTTTTGTCACCTCTATTTCTATCGGATTCCAGTGGTGTTTATTCGTCACTTGCAGCTTGTTCAGAATGTGGCAGTGTGGCTGGTTTGGACAGCTGTGGTCGTATTACACTTGTTCTGAGTCCCCTGTTTTGGCTTCCTCTCGAGTGATGGATTAAATTTAAGATTGCATAACTTGTTTTCTGGGCCCTGAACAATATAGGCCATGGCTATATTTGAGACCTGCTCCTGGAGCCTCACCTTAATGGTTATCTGCGCTTAGAAACCGCCTGTTCTTTGGGAATCCCACCATCACATCTTAAGTCAGCGGGTGATTGGGCCTTTACTGTAGAACTCAATGTGAAACTCGCTCCCTCCAGATGTTCATCTCAGTTCCTCCCTCCTCACCCTTAAAAGGCACCTGAAGACACATTTATTTTCCATGTGCTTTTACGATCCACTCTTGGTTCTCTTGTGTGTTCCTCCCTTGTTTTTGTTTTTAATACTGATTTAGATTTTAAATGGATTTTATATTGTATTGAATTTTTATGCTGAGAAGAACTCCAAGTGCCATTTGGCAGTGGGGTGCAATACAAAATAAAATTTATTATTAAAATGAATGAGAATATGAATGTTAGAGTTCATACCAAGATTTTGTAGATGCAGAATTGAATGAAAACTACTACTATGACAACTTATTTCTACAGCGCTACTAGGCATATGCAGCGCTTTACGGTCACCGATTTTCAGAGACCGGTCCCTGCCCAGTGGGCTTACAACCTAAGATGGACAAGGATGAGGGGAACACAGACAGACACACATTCCCATTTTACAGACTGAGGCTGAAACCCAATCCTTCTCCACTTCTATTAAAGTGATACTAAGAGATTTTCCAACAATTTCTCCATGACGGTACTTTGTGTGTGGTGATAGCTGGGAGAAAATACAAACCCAGAGACTATTGCTATTGCAAATGACATTCCCTCAATTCCCCAATTAAATATGGTTTTGTGATGTTACACTAATCAAAGTGTATGCTAGATATTTTTTAAGTCTTTTATTGTGATCTTGATGTATTCTAGTGGTTATCTTTCTCTTCTCCATGCTGTGATCTACTGCCATTTACTTTATTCCTCTGATCACCAAGCCTGTGGTTTATCCCTTATCCTATATACTTTTATGTCTTACAACGACACGTCATGTGCTGTTTTACAAATCAAAGTACATCTTTGGTTTGTCCTGCTGCTTCTCCTTTTTATAAAATTACTCTCAAGTTTGACACACAAAATTTAGATTGTAAAATTCAAATGAAGTAGCAGGTAAAGTAAGATGCACATTATGCTAAGCTGAGTTTCTCTTAATACCAGTAGAATACACACCCAATTGACTACAAATCTCTTTTGGAAAAAACATCTACCAGGTTTTAGGAAAGAAGGTGCTCAAATAACAAATGTCTGGGTATAAGATGTCAAAACAAAGTGTATTGAGAAATCTTTCCATTTTTTGTATTGTAGGTCCAGTTGTTTACGTCTTGGACCTAGCAGATCGACTGATCTCAAAAGCCTGTCCGTTTGCTGCAGCAGGAATAATGGTGGGCTCGATCTACTGGACAGCTGTCACTTACGGGGCTGTGACAGTGATGCAGGTTCAGAAATACTCTTTCTAAACGTTAAATAATTGAAATAATTCTAGAAACTGCTAAATCTTTTGAGTCTTTTTGGAGCAGATAAGGCCAGTTAGAAGGAGAAGTAATGTTTCACACTGGATTGGAAGAGTTCTTATCTGCTCTTGATATTTTAAAAGTTAACTTAATGAAACAGAATATTATTTTGAGCAGCAGTAAACTTTATCTAATAGTAAATCAGTGCTACAGTCTGACTGATTTTTCCCTAAAAAGTTTTGGAAAATAAGTATTTATTCAATTTTTACCCTGCACTTCCCTCGAAGGCTCAAGGCAGCTTACAAGAATATAAAAGGTATATAAACATAAAACATATATAAAAGTAATTTAAAAATAAAATAAACCCCACCCACCAACCCTCTCCCTAACCCAGCACTATGCCAGCCTGCCAAACATAAAGTTCTTGCATTTCTTCCTGAATGTAATCAGGGTTGGGCTTGGGCAGATCTCCAATGTGGAGGAGAGTTCCATAATTGCAGAGCAGCCACCAAGAACACATCTCTGTGTAGTTTCATTGTATGAACTTCTCGAGCAGTTGGTACTTGCAAGAGGGTGCACTTGGCCGACCTCAGAGGCCACAACAGAAAATAAGGGAAGAGGCAGTCTTGCAGATACCTGGGGCCCAAGCCATTTTGGGCTTTAAGACAAAATCAGTACCTTGAATTGTGCCTGGAAAGCTAGGGGCAGCCAGTGCAGATTTCAGAGCACTGGTGTAATATATGCCCAGTGACCCACCCCCAACAGAAGGTGGGCCACCGTATTCTCCACCAACTGCAGCTTCTGAACAGTCATCAGGGCAGACCCATGTAGAGCACGCTACAGTAGTCTAGCCTCAAGGTTCTGAAGGCATGGATGACGGTGGCCAAGCCTAAATCCGATTTTAAACAAATTTTTTAATAAGGTTGTAGCCTCACCAGATAAAGTTGGTGAAAAGCCCTCCTGGCAACCACTGCATCCTGGGCATCCAGGCAAAGCAATAGATCCACAAACCTGAGTGACCAAAGGAGGCTGGACACCATCAATAACAGGGGTCTCTTTGTCCCCCAGGTCACACGGCTAGCCAACCATCATCACCTCAGTCTTGTCTGGATTCAGTTTGTTGACTTGCCTGCATTCAGTCTGCAATGGCAGCCATGCACCTGGTAAGCACTGAGACTGTAAGGCCTGGGCCAGATGAAAAAGAGAGAGAGAGCTGGGTGTCATCAGGATACAGATGGCAGTTCACTCCAGATCTCTAATGGTCTCACCCAGGGGCCTCAGATGCACATTCCACAGGAGTGGAGACAAAGTGGAACCCTGTGAGACCCCACAAGGGAGCTCCCAGGAGGATGACAAGCCACTGCCTATCATCAGTTTCTGAGTTCTTCTGGCTAGGAATGAGCATAACCACTCAAGCGGTCCCACAGACTCCCGCCAGATCCCTCAGCTGTGTCAACAAGAGCCATGATCAACTGTATCAAATGCCACCAAAAGATCTAACAAAATCAACAGGGTACAATTTCCCCAGTCAATTTCCAAGCAGAGATCATCAACCAAAGTCACAAGCGCAGTCTCAGTGCCATGTCCATGACAAAAAATCAGCTGACTTGGGTCCAGGAAACCAATAACATCATGATGCACCTGGAGCTGCGAAGCAACCACCCGTTCATTATCCTTCCCTAAAAATGGTGTCAGTACATTTTTAAAAAATAAATTAAGTTGATCCAAACAAACTGGACAAGACCAGGCCTCCTCAGACTCTGACCCTACACTCAAATTGACAGTATTCATGTTGAGCCAAATACAAGTGACCTTGTCTGCAAAGTAGGTAGCCAGCTCGTCACTGCGGGCAGATAATGATTCATCTAACTCCAGGTGGAAACAGCGTTATTTAATAAGATATTGACCATCCGGAAGAGCTCTGCTGGACAGCACTTCTCTGATGCAATGGCAGTAGTGAAAAAAGCTTCCTTTGCCACCACCACTACTACCACAGTTAACCTTATCTAGTTGACTAAAAAACTTATATAAGTACCTCTCAGAATTACTTTGGTCATTTATCTTAATCTCCTAATTTCTTTTCTCGTGAAGCTCTATTAAAATAACTGTCTCTTAGAAGGGTGCTTCTGTGTTTGGTGTTGTGCTAAGCAAAACATTTTAGAAAATCTGCCCTGCTCTTTGTTTTGATATTAAACCTATTAGAACAGCCAGTCCAAACCAACCATGTTAAATACTGTTTCTCCCCACTGCACTTTGTCTAGAGTGCCATTTGAAGGTCATGTAAAAGCCCAGTATTTCTAAAGGCACATCGGTGATGGTACCAGCTTCAGATCACCTCTGCCTCAAAGGCTTCAATAACAGCCAGAGTTATGAAAATTCTGTCTTGGAGTTTTCAGCCTTTCGAAAGTGTGTTTTTTGTATGGTGCCTACTAAATAGCGCATTTTCAAGTGTAACTACAAAAGTCACTTTTAAATCTACAGCATTTGACCAAATCATTACTTGTTCAAACAAAATAGATAAAGTAGCCTAATGTTTTGGATGGTTGGTCCTTCATGAAAGCAATTAGATATCCAATATAAGCCAGCTGTCTCTATTTAAGTGTAGCAGTACGTACGTTTTTACGAAAAAGTCATTTTTCTTTCTGTTCCTCTGTAAAAGCACTCCTACTCCACTGCACCTTTAATAGAGTTCAAGTGTGTTCTTACCTGCTGCTTTCAAAGTTGCCTACAAACTGTACAAGTCAGAGTTTATTATTGCATGACAACATGGCCTTTACCAATCAAGTCTGTAGCTACCAAAAAGAGGCCGAAGTAGCATGCAGAATATCTGTAATAGGCCAAAAATTATCTGCCTGAGAGTCCACTATTGTTATGGGGGGGTTGTCCAGAGTCTCTTTGCAGTGTCCATTGTACACTGGATGGGCATACCATTGTACTAGCATGGGTTGGCCACCCTGATGACACCCCCTATGACGTAGAGGAGGAGGAGGAGTGCAAATTATAGGAGCCATGAATGCAACACAAGCGTGTAGTGTTGCTTTCTACTCCAAGTAGCTGTCTTCATGGTTCTCCGATGTGATAGACTCAATATCCCATAGCACAGAGATGGGAATGAGCTCGGTCAAACAGGCTGCAGCAGTTGGACACATCTAGCAACCAGGCCATAGTGCTTGGGAAATATGCCTGCTGTAGATCATGTATCTGTTCTGCAGATGCCAGCAGTGGAGACCTGCTTAAGACAAGTTATAAAGGTGGCCGTGGCCTAGTGGTGTGCGCCTTTCTACCTTCTGTACATGACTTAGTGCAGACATTCCCCTACCTTTATAAGGCTTGGGTACACGGGGCTTGCAGTGTTTTTCATGGTGTGTGTCAATATACAGCACACAGCCGTGTTCTTAAGCAGAATAGAACATTGAAAACCCTCCTTGCATGTAACAGAAGACCAAATGAAAGTGGATATTAATTTTTATCCGTTACACCTATAATAGCAAATATAACAGTTGTGTGGCTCTGGCAGACTGGTTGGGAATCAATGACATATTGAACAGGGTATAGGATACTTGAATACAGGACCTGATCCATCTGCCAGTAGTCTGGGTGGAAGCAGGGGAGGGTGCCTTTTGTACATCCCTGTTCAGGGCAAACTACAAGGGAGGGCAGTCTATTCATACTTATAAAAGGTAAGGCTCTTTTGAATATTCAGCATGTGTAAAGTGGCCTCTGCTCTATTGGAATGTGTCCTGGGAAAGATTAGTGAGCTGATTGAACCAATGAGCCACCCTGAGCCTCTGAGGGAAGGGCAGGATAATTATTGGAATAAATGAATTGATGTGGATCTCAGTAGTGACCTTTTGAAACCATTAGGATGGAGTCTCATAACTGCATTGTCCTTATGGAATACTAAAAAGACATCAGTGCTCGTATTTCCATAACTCTCCGTGCTGAAGTAATTGCAGCTAGGAATTCTATCTCCAGTGGGAGGTGTTCGAATGATCAGGAATGCAGGTGGTTAGTGAGGGAGTCAGCACCATCAACACCAAGTTGAGATACCATTCAGACGTGGGAAGCTTAATGGCAGAGGGCACTTGAGAAATGTTGGTAATGTGGGATGTATAAACATGGTGTTAGTGTTCATTATTTTTGTTACGAATTATATAGCACCAGCAATATACCTGGAGCTGTACAATCAGTAGTTACAGACAGGTCTCTACCCCAAAGGGATTATAATCTAGGAAAGACCAGGGAGAGGGCAACGTTAGGGATGGGCGAACAGATCGCGATTCGGGTTCGGCTGCGTTCGGTTCGCCTAGTTCGCCGAGTTCGGGTTTGGCTGTTCAATTCGGTCGTCCGAACAGGCCGTTCGGTTAGGCCTTTCGGCTGTTCGGCCGTTCGGGAAATGTTGTTATGGGTGTTTTTTTTGTTTTTTATATGGGTTTTTGGTTTTTTATTGGGTTTTATATGGTTTTCTTTTGGTTTTTATTTGGTTTTTTTGTTGTTATATGAGGTTTGTTTATTTATTTATTTTTATCTAATATATATATATCTACACTAAATCTAACTGCTATTAACTATTCTAAATGCTATGAACTAAATGGATTATCTAATAAGTACA
>QEPC01014166.1:1966261-1979050 GCA_003113815.1 Sphenodon punctatus | reverse complement strand
GGGGAGGCAGATAATTAGTTTCGTTTCTTGCAAGCCTCTCCACCCCTGGTGCCTGGAAGTCTGCTCCTCAGTGACTGACACCTCCCTGTCATGTTTGACCTTCCAGTGAACCTTTTTTTGCCACCCGAACGCGATCCAAACTGACCGAACTGTTCAGCCATTTCGCCGTTCGATTTGTTCGGTATGTTCGCGTTGGGGTTCGTGTTCAAGTTCGGTCGTCTGAACAGGCCGAACTCCGAACTGCCAAACCGCGTTTGCCCATCCCTAGGCAACGTAGGGAGAGATGGGGCTACATTCACAAAGTTGAGAAGTCAGAAGTGCACGTGCTTAGCTTAGTTGCAGGGGAGAAGGCTTTAACATGATGAACCTGCTTTAACAAATCAGCTCTGAGCTGACCTAGCACAGAGGTTATGAGCTGAAGCAAGTAGTCTCTGGGTGTTTATAAATGGGACAATAGCCTGCTGGAGTTTGTGTTCGATCCATTCAGCCCCTACTGATGATTTTGAGCATGTAGAGCAGAGGTGCTCAAAATGTCCATCTGTGATGATCCTGGGAGAGTCCCTGCAGCTTTCTGAGGTGCAGCAGATTCCTGCTTCCCTCCCCAGCCGGCTGTGCTTCAAGTGCTGTGTCCTGCCTCTTGGGCTGGCCAGGGGGCCTCGTCGTGAAGGGGGGGGGTAGTCCTCAGGAATGGAGGGCACCAACCTCTCTAGCGCTCTTTGTCTGAGGGGCCCAAGAGGAGCAGTGTACACCCCCCCCAGCCATGGATTTATGGGATAGGACTGGATGCTGCGTGGGAGGTTATCTGCTTCCCTTGTCTCTTTACCCTTACTGGCTAAAGTCCAATAATTAGTTCCTCTTGGCAATAAATTATATCAAAACTGGGGAATGGGTTGGGGGCGGGGGCGAGAGAGAGACTGCCTAGGGAGGGAGGAAGGGATGGACACTGTCAGCCCTGGGACCCTAAAGATCAGGGAAGGGGCCTTATTTAGTGCAACCAAGCCCCTAGTCTGCCTGGCTAGTTAAGATCACTCCTCTCTGCACCCCCAGCCCTCAGATCCTTGCAGTGCTCAGCTACAACAGGAGCCAGCCCTGCTAGTAAGAGGAGGAAATGGCTTTTTTGGTTCATTAATTTTTTTTATTTTTATTTTTTGCAAGAGAATGCAACCCAGGCTTCCTTCTGAATCCTTTCTCCCCTTCCATCCCCACGAAAAAGGACCCCAGATAGGATCCCTTAACCCCCCTCACACCTTGCAGATCCTGCTTGATTATGTTTAATAAAAGTGCTTAATAAAAGTGACAATTCACAAGTGTCCTGTGCGTTTTCTTCTCCTCTACCTGGGGGTGTGGTTATGCAAATGAGGGGTGTTATGGGAATGAGGTAGGGAATATGTAAATTAGTCTTGTCACGCCCCCTTCTGAAGGCGAACACCTTGCTTCAATAGATTTCTGGCCAGGTAAGCATGGTCACCCCTGCTCGCCCTTGATGTAGAGCTAATAAATAGGCAGCCCCCTACACTCATTTCATGTGCTGGCAGTAGCTGCCGCCACTCAGCACTTTCCCTCTTCCCAGCCCTGGCTCTGATGGAAAGGAGGGGGTCCACAGACAGAGAAGACTTCTTCCCTGACCCCCTCCCCCCTTTTCCATCAGAAGCAGTGCCACCTTGATCTTCATCATATTATTTTATTTATACCCCACCATATCCCGAAATGTGGCTCAGGGCGGCTTGCAACATTTGAAAAAAATATATTAAAAATATATATATAAATAAACCCCACTTCCCTAACACTTTATAGTAATTGAAACAACGTATCATAAAACACTAATCCCACCCATTCCCACTCCCTTGCCTCTTGCGCAATGGAGTTCCCAATTCCCCAGGTACTCTCCCGTCTCTCACCCGGGAGGGGTGCAGCTGTGAAACGGCTGCAAGAGGAGAGAGCAGAGGGTGCAGGAAGGACTTTCTCCTCTTGCAGCCGCCAGAGCACAGGAGAGCTCTGTCTGATGGAAAGGGGGCCATAGCTGTGACCCCCTTTTTCCATCAGAGCTCTCTCACTTTTGCCCCCTCTTTCAGCCTCCTGTGCACTGAGTGTCTCTCCTCTAGTAGTCACACTTGGCGTGACTCTATGGTGCTGGTGGACATGGATGCGGGCCTAATAAATGAGATGGGGCAGCGTGGGCTCACATTGGCCCACACGGTGGGTCCGCAGTGTCCCTGGATGATGTGAGTGGGAATGCGTGGTGAGGTGTAAGCCAGCATCTGGCAAACACCTAATAGATGGGCAGGTGAACACTCACCTGGTGGGGGCTAGTAGGGGCTACCATCTTGTTTATTTTCACCCTAAGATGTCCAGTATTGAGGCTTCTGCAGAGGAGAACTGGGGAAAAAACCCTCTTCCACTCCATTATGTAAATAGAACCAGTGAAAGGCTTGTTGTTGTTATATAGTGCTGGCACTGAACAAGCCTTAGAGACAGGCTCCTACCCAAAGAGTTTCTAATCTAGCATGGACAAGGTAGGGGAGACAAGGGAGAGGGGAACATAGGGAGAGATGTGGATATGTTCTAAATGTTGAAACATTGCAGGTGCACATGCTTAGTGTAGTTAAAGGAGAAGTGAACCTCAAAACAACACTAGTCGAAGCATTAATGGGTAGCCTGTGAAGTGAAAAGCTAGGGAATTCTTCTTGGTACCGATCTTACCTCTTTGAAACCGGCTTTATCATCCCCTCTTAGCCAGTTTGCATTCAGGCAGCAAGACAGAGAAAGATGACAGGTCTGGGTGAAAGATCTTGCCACCTCCTCAGATGGTCAGACCTGTGATCAGAGGCTGTCTCATAGATTCCCTGTAGGACACAGCAGGTGTGTGTTGACATAGAAGAGGCTATAAGAATTGCTTCTGTTTTTGTCACCTTTGACACTCATGAATGCCTTCTGTATCCTAGGGGAAGGAAAGACTTAAAGGAGGTTGGTTTTCTAGCTGATCAGGAATGTATTGAAACGGACCCCAGACATGTATTGGGCAGGGGACACCTGTTCAGGTTTGTTGTGAACTAGTCTATTTAGTGAACACCCCCAGCATCACTGTGTGTGGAGACCACTCATGATGGTCAGAGAAATTCCTGCTGAGGGTGTTTGCCAGGAACCTGTTTGAGCCTGGGACATAGGGTGATTTCAGAAGTGACGCGTTCCAGTTCACCACAGTGAATCCCACCCTGGCGTGAACGGATTTACCGCGGGCTGTGGTGACACATGCGGCCCCAACAGAAGTGACAGGATTGTGACCACCTCCCGGGGGCAATCAGAGAGAACATGGGCCGGGGGAACACAACAGACATGCAGTGCAAACATGGACCACAGCTGGGGTCAATTCCTTCCACCGCAGCTGTGGGTTTCCCTTCCGAAGTTACTTTTCATTCACCCCTACTGTGGTGAACATTCACCACACTTCTGTACCGCCTCCCGCCCCGACCTCACGAAGCATGGTTAGGTTCATCCCGGGCCACGTTTGACTTTGGTGAACATCTGGATGCGAGCAAACAGACGTGCACGGCGCTTTCACCACCCCCTGCGTTTGACTGTGGTGAATGCTGAAAACGTAACATCTGAAATCACCCATAAATGGCCATAGGTGGTTGTCTGACACACTAATCAGAGCCTTCTTGCAAAATGAGGAATGAGTTAACTGCCAAGGCAGAAAACCTAAAGCATCACTGAATGGTCAGCTGCAGGAAGCAGATGGGGAGTGAGGATTTCTAGATTTGGGGTCATCCATGTGGACTCCCCAGTCTTTGTTGAAGGCAACTGTAAATTAAAGACTTAACACAGGTTGTTGTGAATTCATGTTTAACCTAAAATAGGCTTATTTTTAGAAAGAACCCCTTAGTTTAATTTAGAATAATTTAAACCAAAAATGTGGTGGTGATTATTTTTAATCTCATTAAATAGTGACATCAGTCCCATTAATGCAGTCTTTCATTATTGTGTTCCTAGGGCATAGCATCATCCTATAATTAAAATTAAAATGTCTAATTGTATGTCCTCTAGATTAGTTTAGAAAACTGCTGTTTCTAGATGGGAAATGAAGTGAATTGCATGATTGACTACTACTGCAGAATGCATAGTAGGAGTTAGAATTGTTAGCTCTTCAATAGTAGATGTCAAATGATTAAGAGCATCAAGTAAGAAATTAAACTTTCAGGTAAAGTGAAAAGGACTAATTGTTAGATATGTAAGCAGTTCTAAAAATATTTTTAAAATCTATGTTTTTAAAATAAATTCACAGCACTGTAAATAGTTGTATCTATATCTACCACATATTCATAATCTAGGTTAGGTTAAGTTTGTTCAGGCGTTAGCTTTTGCCATAGCCACTGCCAGTATACCACAATCACAGTCAAAAAACAAAATGGAGTGTATACGAACTACAGAATCACACAGAGAATTGAAAATTAAAGATAAAATCATAATAAAAACAATAATAATAAAATCATCATCAAAATAAAAGGCTGCTAGAGCAAAATCAGTATCATTATAGGAAGATTCCAATGGAGCCTAACTCAACTCTTTCTTGCTAAGTTTCCCGGCAAGGAAGGCAAATGATGTAACCGCCCTCATAACCTGCAATTCCTGTGTGGCCATCAATAGCTCAATTTTACGGGTAGCTGGCAAAGATTCTATATTTTTCCAACTTGTGTTTAGCCAAGTCTGTCTAATTTCTGCATAAAAAGAACAGTACAGGAGGAAGTGCTTTAAATCCTCTACGTCTACTGAATTACATAAACAAGTTTATAATCTAATAATTTATTAAGAGGTGGTGGTTTTGTGTTTTTTTTCCCCCCCTCAGGTTGTAGGTCATAAAGAAGGTCTTGATGTCATGGAAAGAGCGGATCCTTTATTTCTTTTAATTGGACTTCCCACCATCCCAGTTATGCTTATATTGGGCAAAATGATACGCTGGGAAGACTATGTACTGAGATTGTGGCGCAAGTATTCTAACAAACTGCAAATTCTGAACAGCATATTTCCAGGTAATGACATAAAATGTAGGCTCTTCCTCTGTAAAGAAAGGGTTATAGGGCATCTTCCTATCTATAAAACATGGTTAATAATCTCTTCTATCCCTTTTCTAGCTTATCTATTTAGATTATAACCTCTCTTGGGCAAGGACTTACTCTGCTTGCGTAGTGCCTAGCAAAATGGAAGCCTATCTCAGTGGAGGCCTGCAGGCACTACTGCAAACAACAAAACATAGAACTCTTTAATGCGTGGAGCTGGAAGCAGTATCTATACATGAGTTTCATATACTGCTGAAATAGTTTAGAGAGGCTTTTGAAAAATGAAATTGCATTGTTAGACTAAACTAGTTTGAATGGAAAGTTAAATTTCAAAGACAAACCTAGTTTAGTGTACTGTCATTTCTGAATTTAGTGGTTATTTTTCCTTAGGGATTGGATGTCCTGTTCCTCGTATTCCAGCTGAGGCCAACCCTCTGGCAGATCACGTTTCTGCTACCCGTATTCTCTGTGGAGCGCTTGTCTTTCCCACTATTGCCACAATAGTTGGCAAGCTGATGTTCAGCAGTGTTAACTCTAACTTACAAAGGACAATTTTGGTAAGACCATCTAATGTTGCTTTACAGAAGTGACAATAAGAACATGTACAGATGTAGTAATGCTTTTTTTATTTGAGCAAAAAGCAAAAAAAAATCTACATTAGAATAAAATTTAGACTAGACTTTTGGTTAAGGACAGTTACCTCTGCATGGGATAAGACATCTTTCAAAGGGAGCTGGAAACAACAATATTTTTTCTCCAATAGTACATTGATCTGTAGCCAGGAATCTCGCCAGGTCTTCAAAAAATCCAATAGATGCTCACTAGCCAAGGGCTCATTCTTTTGACCATAAAACTAAAGGAGCATGAGGAAGGGAACAGATTAACACCCAACTAGGAAGCTAAGGACAAATGACTACAGAGACCTGCTCTACATCCCCACCCTGCCATACACATTTTTGATTAGGGTTTTGAGTGGTCAGGAGAAAAGTACAGCTATAAGGGGCAAGTTGGGAAGAGAGGGATAAGGAGTAAGCCCTCCCTGGAGTTTCTACAAGCATGCAGGGAGAAATCTGCTTGGGCTGGTGGGTGCCCCCATTCCTTCAGCTGGCTGCTTCCCTAGCACCTGAACCTCCACAGACTCCCGCCTCCTCACGGAACTTCCTTGGGCTGTTTAAGCTGCCTTGCTAGCACCGGTCCCTACCCAGACTTCCAGTGCTGCGTTAAAGTCCACACCATCAGCCAGGCCCAGACTTAGGGGCTGCCTCGGGCAGTGTTTTCTGGGGGGGGCGGCGGCAATCCTGGCACCAGAGCTGTTTGTTTACAAACAACTCTTCCCATGTGAGTGATCAGAAGGTCGTTGCCTTGTAAAGAAGGTTCTTCGAGGTGATTCCCAGCATTCTCACAACTGGGTTGTGCATGCTCACCATATTCAAATAATAGACTGCATGATGGTCTCGAGCTCCTCTAGTATAAAAAGCACTCTTAGTCCAGCCCTGCCCCAGCACTACCTAACACAACCCTCACCAAGGCAGCATTAATTTCAGTGTTGACCTGAAGGGGACCAGTTGTCACCCCACCCCCCCTCACTCCCTCCATACACACACACATTTGTGCCCCACACACTCCATGTGTCTTCCCGTATGACAGGATGTTTATAAACGAGATAATAGCCTGCTGGAGTCCATGTTCAGTCTGTGCAGCCCCCACTCACATATTTTAGCATGTAGAGCTAATAAATGGGCAACCCCCTGCCTGCATTTCATGTGCTGGTGGCAGCAGCCACAGTTGATAGCACTCAGCACTTCCCCTCTCCCCAGCCTTTGCTCTGATGGAAAGGGGGGTCATGGCCAAGGAAGGCTTCTTCCCTGGCCATGACCCCCCCCCCCCCCCTTTTCATCACAAGCAGTACTAGTGTGCTCTCTCCGCTGAGAGGCAGCTGCTAGAGAAGGAAGCGAGGTAGGGGGTGCAGGCAGGACCTTCTTTAGAGGCTCTACGCCCGCACTTCTCTCTCTCTATGGGAAAAGAACTGAGGGANGTAGAGATCTTCCAGAGGAACTGCACCCCTCCCTCGGTTTCTTTCCCAAACAGAGAGGAGTGCAGGCGTAGATCATCTGGAAAAGATCCTTCCTGCACCCCCTGCCTCGCGATCTCCTCTTGCAGCTGCCTCACAGCTGAGAGAGCGCACTCAGCATGACTCTGCGGTGCTAGTGAAGCTGGATTATTATTTATTATTATTAGCAAGCATTTATATAGGGCGAGCAGTGTACCTGCCACTGTACAAAGTAATGGAATAGACACGGTCCCTGCCCTAGGGCTTACAATCTGAGAGACGGGGGGAGACAAGGAATGTAACGTTCACAAAGGTGCGAAGTCCCAGGTGCACGTGCTTGGCTTGGTTACATCGAGAGGATGCAGGCAAGGGTGCACGTAACCTAATTAAGGAGACACTGTCACGTCGCCAACATGGTGGGCCTATGATGTCCCTGGAAGACGCAGCAAGTGGTGCCTGGTAGGTGCTAATGTGGGCTGTCATCTCATTTATTTTCACCCTAAGAGTACCTTCAGTGCCTGCCTTTCCTGTTCATAGTCATATCGCCTCAAACAGCAGGAGAATGAAGCTGATAGGAGTCTTGTCAGTTTCATCACCCCCCTCCTTCCCTCACCCAAGAGCAACCAAAGTCTTACCCATTTCAGGCTACTGCTTCTGTTTGGGGAAACTAGGAGCAACAGCAGCAAAGGTTCTGTGGCACCATAACACAGTTCACATGGCATCCGTTCACTTTTGGGAGGATTTTTTCAGCCTTAAAGACGGATAGCATTTTAACAATAGCTTATATTTGATAGAAACTGAGGGTTTTGTTCCTCCTCGCCACTTGCTGGAGAAAAGTATCTGTTGCTGGCAAACTGATTTCTTCATCTAAATTTTAGTGAGACTGGTAAACTAATTACTGTTTTTATTACATCATATATTCCGGGGGGGGGGGGGTGTCTCAATTTCATTTTTGTTTTTTAATATGGGATATTCTAATTCTATTCTAGTTGTATTTTTGTTACATTCATAAGTGAATAAAATCTTCTATTTGTAAACCCATCTAATTCTTTTATGTAACGGTGACACTATATAGTACTGCACTGTGACAGAAAATTTTGCTTCAAGTATTTATATGGAATTTCCCTAATGAGCCTAACTTAAAAGGAAATACTTCTAGCTTTTAAAGGATGTTTTTGGTCAAGAGAAAGTTGATAAGATGTTTTGTTGAACATGTTCTGTAGCTTTCACAATTATTTGTTTTCATTTCAGGGTGGAATTGCTTTTGTCGCTATAAAAGGAGCTTTTAAGGTTTACTTCAAACAGCAGCAATATTTACGACAAGCTCACCGGAAAATTTTAAATTACCCTGAGCAAGAAGGAGCATAAGGCTGAGATCTCCAACTGACTTGCAGTCTCATCTACCATATTCAGTTGTGTTGTATTGTGCACCGTTATTGCACAGTAGTGGAGAATTGTGATACTCTGCTGATCCTATTTTTGTTCTTCAAATATAACAATAAAGCACTTTTCTTATGGCCGGGTAAATCCTCTCAGTAACCGCTGAATCAAAGAATGTGATTTGTTTGTGCTGTTTTTACGCACACGGTTCATTGCAGGCAGGTATCTGAATTATTTTCCTTTCACAGCAGATGCTGATATTTATTTATTTTTTCCCCCCAAATAAAACTAGTGTGCAAATCGTGTAGTTGGTAAAGAATGCACATACTGTATTTAAATACCTTTTTGTACACTTAAAGCAGTATATGCACAATGTTTTGAAACAGATTATTCTGTTAAACACTAAGGTTATCATGGAAGGATTTTTTTTTAGAATCCAGTTTTGATATAATTTATTGCCAAGAGGAACTAATTATTGGACTTTAGCCAGTAAGGGTTCCTTTCTCCACAGATGAAACTATGCAATAAATGTGAAATAGGAAGTCTGAAATGCATCCAAATGATTGCATAGAAAGCAAAAGGTTCCTTTTTTTTAAAAGGGTCCACATAACCACCTAAAGTACTAGGCATTAAAATGAACATGGTTAATCTGCTACTATCAGATTGCATTACTTAGTGTCTACAGTGCCTAATAATGCTTTTCTGTGGCTCTTCTGCTGTACTGTAACTGGTATGCCTAGCATTAGGAAAATTAACTTTCCTGGGAAAGTAAATTATGTTGAGTTGGTTTTTGTAACCTTGTTACAGTAAAGCTGTTCCACATTAGTAGACTCCACAAAGAGATTTCGGAAATATAATCACTAGCCCAACTGAGAAATAGCGGCAGTCATGAGAAGCAGGTCTGGATGCAATGAATAAGCAGCCTTGTCTGTCAATGAAGAGGATTAAATTTAAGATCTCACTGTTAAGGTTATTCATTGCAAAAATCAAGCCTACAGGAAAAGGCAGTTTCTAGAGGCCTTTTGTCCTCTGAGATGAAAACACTGAAATTGCACTTAACTCTACTTCATCTGTTGATAAATCCACATGAGGGAAATTACCAATGACAGTACCAGTGGGCGATACTGCACCCCATGTAACATGGGCAGAGGGGGTGGGATGGGTGTGTACCCTTTTACACAGCTGCACACCCACCTCCACCCACAGAGCCGCCTCCAGTTTGCTGGATGGCTCTGTGGGTGGGTGATAGGTGGAGGTGGGGGTGGGCCGGGAGCACGCATGCACCCCCCACCTACCGCCCGTGCTGTTCGCACAAACACCCACCCACCCACCGCCACGGCATTTACACGGACACCCCCCCACACACACACATCAAACACCCTCCCGCACTCCCAGGGCGGGGGGGAATTCTGTATAAAAACGGCCAAAGAAAACGTAGCTATTTAATATTCAAACAAGACTCAGCCTTGATTTTACATTTATTGGAGTTTTCACTAAACAACCAAGTTGCTTTTAAAATTCTGCTTCTTAAAATTTTATTTCCTCTGTTGTTTTCTTGTTCATGATAGTACGTTTAATGCATGGAGAAAGGTAAAAGTTTCCTTTTATGAAATACTAGTAAGTAAATGTTGCTTTTCACCAGAACAACAAAATGGATTTCATGTTCGATTGCAATAATGTATGTTAGTGAAATATGGTACTTTTCCATAATGTATTACCTTAAATATTGAGATGTGATATTTTAGAAATGTATAAAAAGTGTATATAATGGCCAACTAGTATTCAAGCCCTACAGATATTGAAAAATTAAAATGTAGCTGATGATTTCAGTCTTGCTATAATTATCCAGGCATTACTATAATCTTGTAAGTCTGATTATATTGGTTTCCAAAATTGGACTGGTTTGTATATATATGTATATTTGCATACACAGCTGTATCCTCTAAAAGATGCTGTTTTTCTGTAAAATACTATGACCAATATAATACATATTTCTTGTAGAATTTCTTATTTGCAAGGAGAAAATTTGTCTTCACTGTATATATGTCCAGCCACTTTATTACTTGCAGTTTTTTAAAGTTGGTCTCATACAGAATCTAACGATGCAAATCAGTGGGTCTAAAATTTGTTCTATAGCAAAGTGAATTGTCTTTGAAAATTGCTGACTCTCTTGTACATCCTGTGATTACAAAAGTACTGTGAAGAATATAAAATGATTTAAGCTCAGTGGCAGAAAGTCATTACCTTGGTTACTGTGTTTGTAAAAATGTTTTTAGTCTTGCAACTTATAATCACATATTGGATTAGATTGAATAAATATTTTTTACATTCTTTAGGTGTATGTTGTCTATTAAACAAGTAATGTGAAAGCATACATTAGGTGACGTGACCTAGGCCTTAATTCTGGAACACTTATGTAGTAAGTAGTACAAAATAATCTTAAGGTCTACACTATTGTGAAGTTTGAATTTATTTTTTAGTTTGGTACAAAGAAAACTTCTTGAAGGGGTTATTTGACTTAATATGAAAAGTTTGGTTCTTGCCCATGTTACTGTGCCAGGGGGAACTTACAAGAAGAAAACACACAGCGGGGATACTTAACGTGAAGCTTTAAACGTGGGTACGAGGTATGACACGTCTTGCATTGTTTTCAGTCACAGAAGGCAGGGCACAAAATCCAGCCCTGCCTTCTGTGATTGAAAACAACACGAGCCGTGTTGTATGGTGCTTTTAACTCGGTGTCCACATTCCAAGCTTCACGTTGGTTTCATCACCGTAAGTTTTCTTCTTGTAAGTTTGCCCCCACTAGGGGAATCAGCCTATGTGCAAGGTGTGGCTGAGGTAGTTTATTTTTCCTCACTCTCCATGATCAGTGAGCGCATGATTTGAAAATGACTGGACCCACCCGTGATGATGAGCGTGCCTTGCTGCTTCAGCCACAGATTCTGTATGTTGATATCTTTTGCCCAAGGAGACCTGGATGCTTGCTATTTCTACGGCCGAGTGGCCAGAGAGCCTTGGAGTAGGGGTTGCCTCCTGCATTCCAAGGTGCTTCTAGAACATTACTTGTAGGAATATTAAGGACATGGGTCCATGCCCTTTGCATTGTAGAAAATATCATAGCAAAGTGGGGGAGCAAGGAAATCTAAGGCATTCAGTAGTTGTGTGAATGCACTGATATGGAACAAATAAATACATATTAAGGAACACATGCTGCGTTGTAAAGTGGGAGGCTTTTCTGTGAAGGAGGCCTTAGCTGGTGCTTCCGTAGCTCTTGCTCTTAATAATTCCATTTCTGTTTTTCACACATTTAACTTCAAGGATGACAAACTCCTGCAATCATCTCCAGAGGGTTTCTGCTAGTTCTTTCCTGGTATTCCAACTTGAATTCTGGGAGTTCTATTGTCTGGGATAGATCTGGTCTCTTTCGTGTCAATTTCTATACATCCCTCTAGCCTGGAGTATCCTCTTGAAATGCTGCCCAGCTACTTTTAGTTATGTCTCCTGCTCCTTAAATATCTAGTCTTGATGGATTCTAATTACTGTAGCCACATAATTATCATGTGCTTCTAGACCGCTGGTGTATGAAAGCCCATAAGCCATGCTTACGTTCTGTTGACTGCAATGTCACTTGAAAAAAATGCTTCTTGCATAGGGATAGGTTCATGACTGGAGGCCAAGATTCAGAAAACAATAGTTCTGGTAATCGCCTTCCCATACATATAAAAAGCCCTCGCCCACCCCTCCCAAAAAAGAAAAAATGCTTGAGAAGCACCTTGATGTAGAATTTCCCCCTCCAAATTCTTTTCCTAGCATCTTCAAGATTGATTAATGGGTGTGCCCAATGTGAAGACTGTCCAGTAGCACGCCATTACCAAAATCCTTCTTTCTTGAATGTACCAATTATATTATTTCACATCAAAGTAATCTGTTTTGCAGATCTACTTATAGCAAAGCAATTTAACTCCTTTTTTTTTTCTTCTGGAGCCTTTGGGAAGTCTAGTTTTTGTCACTGCCTTAAATTCAGGCACACTCAAGGGCTGTCATTGTCTGTTGCTCCTTGGCTTAACTAATTTAGTTAACTTTAGTAATAGGTGGTAATTTATCTTCCATCCTGGACTGTGTTCTTATTAAGATGTATTTATAAAATACTGGCCAAGCTGCTGCTTTAATAGGGGGTTCGCAATAGCACGGACGTAATAAAACTAAGGGAGTTCTTGTGATGGACGTGGTAGCAGGTGTTAACTAATACAAATGCACAAAACTTTCATAGTTTTATGGGACTATGGGTGATTTCAGACATTA
>QEPC01014166.1:1943907-1964584 GCA_003113815.1 Sphenodon punctatus | reverse complement strand
AAATAAAAAACAAAAGAAAACCATATAAAACCCAATAAAAAACCAAAAAAACATATAAAAAACAAAAAACCCACCCATAACATTTCCTGAACGGCCGAACCGAATGGCCGAATGACCGAACAGAATGCCCAAACGGCCGGACTGAACGGCTGAACCCGAGCCCGGCGAACTAACCGAATGGACGAACCGAATGCAGTCGAACCGAACGGACGAACCGAACGCAGCCGAACCGAACGGCTGAACCCGAACCGCGATCTGTTCGCCCATCCCTAATAGTGAGTGGGTAGTGAGTGTCTTGTCTGAAAACTCTCTAAGAGGGTGTATGTGATGCATGTTCCCGTAATTCTCTGGAGGCTTTAGAAGCCAGTTTACTTTAGAGCAGCTTTGAGGTGTTGAGAAAGTGTATCTAAGCCTGTAGTAGAGTAAAAAGGATGCCTAAAAAGAGAGTGCCACAACCAGCCCATGAGCCCCTCTTTCCCAAGGAAATGGCAAATCTTGCCCTCTTTCCCCGGTAAAGGGAAAGTCTGAAAGGTGTCTTTAACCATTTCTAGAGAATGAATGCAGATCTTATTTTGTAACCCATTCCATTTTGTAGCAGCTAATGTTCAATAAGTAGGTTTTGGAAACCACTGTCCTTATAGTTTAGTATAGGTGGTTGGGTTTAGGAAATCCTGGGTGATCTTGCCAAGTCATTTGACCTGTTCCTTGTACCTAGGGCAAGTCACTTAACCTTACCCCTGGAGTAATAATACCCCTGTGGTTATAAGTGGGAATAATACTTACCCTACAAGGGACGCAGGATTGGTTCTGTTTACAAACAGTCCTTTTGAAGATTTAAGTGCTCAAAGTTGAAATACAAATTTTACAGCATGAAAATGTCTTAAATACTCTTAAGTGAAATAGTTATTGACTTCTGTTACTATTTTTTCATCTTCAACAGGCTAATTTCTGATTTGTAAAAAAAGGGACTGAGATTTAGGAGCAGGAGAGACAGTGACAAGCTGTCCTACCAGAATTGTGTTATTACCTTCAGATGTGGGAGACAGGATAAAATTCATGGGAAAGGTGAAATCAGGTAAATATGGAAATTAATCAACTAGTCCCCCCAGTAAGATATATGCATGATATTTGTTGGGTAGGTTGGGAAAATTGATTAAGGAGGAAAATATTCTCCACCCAGAACAAAATGGTTTTCGTGAAGGATGCTCTACTTTTGATCATTGTTTTACGCTTTCCTTTTTTACTCAAAAATTTGCCAAAAAGGGTAATACGTTGTATGTGGCATTTATTGACCTAAAGATGGCCTTCGGTATGATACCCAGAGATCGATTGTGGGAGAAATTGAAAAATTAGGGAATCTTTCCCCCCAACCCCCCCCCCCCCACCGGCTCTTTTTGATTAGAGCTCTCCATAGGGATTCTTCTTTACGTATTAGACTGGACAATGATGGGGCCCTGTCAGATTTTGTGCCTACGGCAAAAGGGGTGCGCCAAGGGTGTATTCTGACCCCAACATTGTTCAATCTATATTTGAATGATTTAGTTAGCATGTTACAAAGAATCATTTTCATCCCCCAAGAATAGCTGTGAGATATGTGGGGTGTCTTCTTTATGCAAATGATGCAATTCTATTAGCTACAACTAAAGTGGGGTTAAGAAGACAATTGGATGCTTTTTCAGAATATTGTAGGATAAACCAACTTAAAATAAAGTATAATAAAACAAAAATTATGCTCTTTTCGAAATCTAGGAAAGTCAGTAAATGGGCTTTGGATACCCGTAAAATTGCACAGGTAAAGGTGTTTAAATATTTGGGTTTGATTTTCCAGTTGGACGGCACAAAATCAAACAGCGTTAGCTCAGGCAGCATCGGAGGTGAAGGTGTTTAATAGATTTTTTTAGATCTACTGGGGTTTATCTGATAAAACCAGTGCTGAAGCCAAGTGTTTGGCAAAAATGTTGTTTGGCGCACATTTATGGGCTTGGGGGAAGATATCAAAACTGGAATCTGAGCAAGCTAGTTTTCTTAGGTCAATTATGGCCACTCCCAGGTGTGTTCCTAATTCTGTTTTGCAATTGGAATGTAATACAAGGTCAGTTGAAGCCAAAATTTCAATTCAGGCTGTAGGTTACTGACTTAGATTAATCTTTTAGCAGGTTGCCTTTATCTCCCAATAGGTGATGTGTGATAAGGATAAGAGCCAATGGGTAGAGATGACTGAGGGGAAAGTAAGCTCATGTGGTTTTTCTAGGCAAGTATTATTACCCTTGGGTCAGAAGGCTGCTTTTAGACTAATAAAGCAACGTATTTTGGATATTTATGACCAAGACACATTGGCGGATATAAAGACAAGAAATTTGATGCAGCTGTATATTTCTTTAAGGCATGAAGGGGATATATATCCTTCTTATTTTAGTAGATTGGAATCTGTGGAAAAACTGAGTCTTCCTCTGGGCACGTTTAAACTGTTTTCCTTCAGCGGTCCTTGGGGGCCGCTATAAAAAGATACCTTTGGATCAGAGGAAGTGTTCTTGTAGGCAGGGAGCTGTAGAAACTTCAGAGCATATTTTATTTTATTGCTCATACTATCATGACTTTAGAGCTAAGTATCTTGCCCCAATTATAAAGAGTACCTTTTATTTTGCAGACAGAAAAATCTAAAATTTTATTGGAGGATACAAGTGAAAGTATTAAGATTGCGGTTGTAAAATCTTTGGCTGTAGTGGCAAGGAGTAAATTGTTGTTTAAACTGAAGTAATCGGGTTGGATTATGGTGTATGGGTGGTTGTGTCTATTGGTGATCGATATGTTACTGTATTTTATGTTTTGCTATGAACTTTATGTTACGCAATAAATAAATAAAATTAGTCCCCATCTGTAATTTGAAGAAATATATTCTTCAGCTTTTGTACAGAAACAGCAGGTGCAGCCACACAAGGTGCAGAAGGCCCGATCCCTGCAGCAAGCAAATACAGCTGCCACACTGCAGGGCCAGAGCAGGGAGCTGGGCAGACAGTGGCCTCCATTTTCACCAGGGCAGGGTGTGGGGGCCCCATGCCCTCCCCAGCAAGGCCCCAAATACAGCCACATATAGAGTCCTACAGAAGATGCCCCTAAGGCAGCAGGGCCAACAGGAATCCTGCATTTTATCTTCACCCTGGGCCCCACAAATTTTAAGGTCAGCCCTGATCCAATTGGCATTAAACCCAACATATTAGCTCTTCCTATTACTTCCCCCTGTAAGCAATTGCTGTAGCAGGTCTAGGACTGTCAGTGATTATGGGGGGGAACTGGCATAAAAGTGTAGAAATGACAGTTTTTAAGAAGGGGGAACCCAATGACCCTGCTAATTATAGGCCCATCAGTCTCCTTTGCGTGATTGGAAAATTATATGATAAATTCCTTCTCCAGAGGCTGATAGATTGGGTAGAGCAGGAGGGGAGTCTTGGTCAGGAACAGGTAGGGTTCCGCAAAGGAAGGTCCACTTTAGACCACGTATTGGTTTTTAATCAGCTAATAACCAGATATGTACAGGTTAACCCTAATTCAAACATATACCTCTGTTTTGTCGATCTGAAGAGCGCATTCGATCTGATTAATAGGGAGTGTTTATGGGCTAAGCTTCTGCAGACCAGTATTGACCACAGATTGCTATACTTGATTATATTATATCAAGGGACCTCTCTGCAGGTCTGTACGGACCGGCAAGGACTCCTCTCTGCCCCTGTGCCAACTATAAGAGGAGTGCGACAAGGGTGTCTATTGGTGTCGTTACTCTTTAATATTGATATGAATGGAGTAATTGATGAATGGAGAGTTCCTGCCTTTCAACCTGTGACAGTAGGTTCAGTGTCTCTCTCAGTGCTTCTATATGCAGATGATACAATCCTTTTAGCCCGGGCCGTACACAGATTGGATTGAGATGTCTGATGGACTACTTCTATAACTTTTGTTCAACTGAACAGCTAATAATAAATTATACCAAAACGAAAGTTTTGGTGGTGGATAACTCGCGTACACATCGCAGATGGTTCATGAACAATAATTTAATAGAACAGGTCGCTTCTTACAAATAGTTGGAAGTTATATTTTCACATTCAACTACTTGGCAGTTGCATCTGAAATCTCTGAGAGCTTTGGCTGATTGCACCTGTAAAAGCATCATTAGTGACTATTATTCTCAGGGGGGGAGAATGTTCCTGCCTGCTATAAAGGTGTATAGGGAAAAAGTTATCCCACAACTCCTATATGGGATTCCTGTATGGAATCCCCTAGTTGGGGAGCTGGATGTGGTGCAGAATAGATTCCTTTTAACTGTTCTGCACCCCCACAAGAGTACCCCCATAGCTTGATTGAGGGCAGAGTCGGGACTGCCATCAGTAGCATCGCTAGCCAAATGAGCCATTCTAAAATATTGGCTGAGATTGTTCTACTCAGCTCCTCAGAGTCTCGCATACGATGCATTTTCTCTGCCCCTTACGGGTCCTTAGGAGAAGGTTATAAAGTCAGACACTTGTCCAATTGGGCTTTTCCAAGGAATACATATTCCAAAGCACGTTAAATCCTGCACTTTAGATCAAGAGAAGAAGATGCTTATGGAGGCTGGCACCTCACAGAGGGTGGTGGATGTATATCATTTTTTTGTAATCCGGCCTGGAAGAGCTCCCTCCTAGGGATGCTGCTAAACGAACTGCACTAATGTCAAGCAAATTTAGTTTATTACCATCGGCTGTGTTGAGGGCAGGCTTGCAAAGGTGTCCCATGAAGGGAGATTCTGCAAGTTTTGCCGCCACCAGATTGTAGAATCAATGGTACACATTATATTTGATTGTAGCTTATATGATAACATCCGGGCAGTAACTCTTGAGCCAATACTTACGAGTCTGGGTCCCTGTACTCAGTACCCTGAGGCTATGCCTTAGACCCATATAGAACCTCCCAAGTAGCAAAATGTTACACAATTGTCATCAAAATGCAAAAGGATGCTATACAGGGAATGGCTTAAATATGGTTGAACTGAATCTTGTTTCCTGTTTTTTATTTGTTAATTTCCTATTTTTCCTATTATTATTTTATTGTAAGGTGATTTTAATTTTGTTTATTATATGAGTGTACATGTTGTGTCAGCATACTGCTATCACAATAAAGTTGATGATTATGGGGTGGGAGTCCCTTACACAATCTGTATTAAAGCTGGTCATTCTGAGAATTCTTGGTTCATCCTCTGATCCAGACAAAGGGGTTTGCATGAACTGAACTATTGGCTCTTCCCTCCCACTCCCTGCCCCGACTATCAGTAACTAAAGGGATTTATTTCTTCTCATTCTGCACCAACAAAAGGTAGCTGAGTAAAAAAAAAAAGTTCAATCCCAGGAGCTCAGAAGTCAGAAATTGCTTGAAAGTGCCCCAGCTAGACAGCACAGCAGCACCTGCCAAAACATTTCCTGGAGGCACATCATTTAATGCTGACTGGAGAAGCCTTGGAAAAGCAATCTGTCTCTTTGAGCACTCAGCCGTCTCACAAAGCTTGGTGACTCACTATTTTTTTGTTGTTGTTTTTTTAAACACACGCAAACCTATTATTGGTCTTACAATTTTCCACTGCAGCACGGTGACATTTATATAGTATGGAATTCATCACACAAACCCAGAACCACTCATTTTCTCTTTCAGACATGATTGCAGCTAGTGCTCCTGGGCTGCAGTGCCAAGTAGCTGTACCACGCTGGAGCTAGAAGACACGGAGTGCTAGTTTTTCAAAGGAAGGAAGGTCTAGTAGTTAAGGAGCCAGACTGGGACCTTGATGACCCAGGTTCTATTTCCTGCTGCCACCATGGTCTTGCTGTGTCTTTGGACAAATGCTGTGTAGCCCAGTTCCCCATGTATTCTGCTAGTCCAGGGAACCCATTGAAATTAATAGGGCTGGTTCCAGGAGTGGAGCTCTCTGTACCTCAGTTCCTCATCTGTAATCTAAAGATAACTGCACTTCCTTGTGATGATGTACGTGTACACATATAAAACTGCTCTGAAAATATGGAACTAGGACCTCGTCAATGGACGCACGATAAGAGGAGTAAACAGTGGAACACAGCCTTTCTCCAATCTTTGGCTAGCTGTGCACTTGTGGTGTTTAGTCATGTTGGATAGAACATCAAGAGATGCTATAAATACACCAATCTGTCCAAGGCTTTTTACAACAGTCACTTGTCACTGACACACGCCTGGTCCCGTGTAAGTAACCACAGGAAGGGGAATAGGAGCCGCCACTCTTTTGCTGCTGATTCAGCAGCAGAAGAGTGGCGGCTCCTATCCCCAGTGCTAATCCTTCTGAACTAGGCTCAGGGTCAGAACTCTGCCCCACAGCATCGATGTGTCTTGCAACAAAAATGCAGCTGTTTCTGAATGGTTTATATGGTCAGAAAGAGAGAAAAACACTGGAACTAGATAATTCACTTCCTGGTTATGATATGTTCCTTTCATTTCAGATTATTAGCTTTGGTCCCTCTTCTGAACCAGTTAAGTTCCTTCCATCCCAATTGATGTTTCAACCATTTGTGCCATGCAACCAGACAAAAGGAAATTGGCAAAAGGAAATAAAAAATGGTGCAAGACTTGATAGTGGCCAACTTGGATTTTGCAGACAATACATAGTTTTCCAGAATAAGACTGAGGTTACATTGATGTATTTGAGGTATAAAATGATATGTGATTACCCCACCTACACAGTGAAACAAACAGCAGGTGCTGTCAATGGTGCATGGCTCACACAAAATACAGATTATGTTGGATCCAGAAAAAGACTCTTTAAATCATGAATTAAAGTCCCAACTCTTTTGATGAGAATGTTTCTTTCCTGGCAGGGAGTTCCTTTCCCTCAGACGTGAAGAGGAACAGCCGTGCCTACAGGCCAAGCCACTGGAAAGGCAGAAGGGATTACCGCCATGCATGACTGTCTTGTCCCAGCAAAAGATGAAAAAATAAGGAAGCTGGTGGTACAGGAGAAAAGAGTAAACTCAGCTACATGCCTGCACTCCTGTAACTATTGAAATCCACCTGCAGCGTTGGCTGGCCCCGCACAGATTTTGACTCCAAGAGAAACTCCCATAAGCCAAAATCTGTGCAGAGTTCGGCCAGTGTGAAAGCGCCACCCACCGTGCAGCTTTGCCGGAGTTCACCCGGAAGAGAACAGAGCCAGATTTCCCTGCTCTGCACTCTTCCTGGTGATCTCTGGCAAATCTGCGTGGGGGAGCTTTCACACCAGCCGAAGTCCGTGCAGATTTTGGCTTATGGGAGCCAAAATCTGCACACCACCGCAGGTGTGAATGTGGTCTTGAATTCAGCCACACAGAGATATACATTATACACTTCCTTACATGTCATTAGAGGCCAGGGCTCAAGTCCCTCAAAGCACTGTGCCAGCACAAGACCCAGCCTGATCACTTCAATGGTGTGGCTTGTGCCAGCACAGCATTTTGAGGACTGGAGCCTTTGAGCCAGTCAGGTTTTTACACTAGCATTTTCAGACACTGTGTTTGACACCTCTACTCTTTAGGGAAACTGTTCCAGGAGATTTTGCTCATGAACAAAATTAGTACAAACCTCAAGATTATATCTTACCCAAAAGTCAGAAATGCATCAGTTGAATATGGCTTACAAAGTTGCCAACAATCCTTCCTGTAGTACCAGTTTTTCCTAAGAAAAATCCCAATCCAAGCACTGAGCCAGCCTGGTCTCGTTTAGCTTGTAAAAAGACCTGACAGTGTCACTGCTTGAGAGACACAATAGCACGGCTGCAAAGAAATCACTACTTGAGAGAGATTCACCAATACCATAAATTACACAACATGTATCAGTTCCATTCATGCTACAGGCTGTTCATCATTTCCTCACCAGGCGATAAGATCCTCATTTACCTGTGTTACCCACAGACTTCAAATTTTAAATGGATAAAGATTTTTCATCTACAATAACCAAACCTAAACCCATCTTCAAACTTTTATTAGTTACACTGGGCAATTCTTGATTGTTTCCTTAGATTGTTTGATTTCCTGGCTTTTCTTTGAATACAAAGACTTCTTGTATGCACATCATAACAGCAGTTTAAAGAAAAACAGAACCCATGATGCCCAATCAACTGGGCATCTTCATTAACCTGAGCCATGATCAATTTAGGGAGCCTTATTACATGATAATTTGCTCTGCCTGAAGATTGTTTTTCTAACACGTTAATAGTGTTTTTAAAAACTCTTAAGAAGTTTGAATTTACTTTTAACAGCCACACAAAGAGACATAAGTTCTTTTTTTCTGCTCTTACCATTTAATGTCAATTTGGCTCCTTTCATTTTTACTTATACATTATGATTAGGGCTAAGAATTTGTCATGGTCATGACAAAAGTCATGTTTTTAGTGACTTTTGCCTCTCTCCATGACTTTTGAGATCTTCCCATGACTTCTGTGATTTTCCCAAGTTTTTTGAGATTTCCCCCAAACTGAAGAGCAGAGCCGGCAAGGAGCTGGTGAGAAGAGCACGCTCAATGGTGCGAAGAAGATCCATGGTGTCTCCCTGGAGCTCCAAACCCCTCCCTGGCTGTGGAGACGTGTCGGTATGGCAAGAAGCCAGCCAGAATAACACGCTGGGTGCCACATAAAGCCACGGCCTCTCCCTGGAGCTCCAAACCCCTCCTCAGTGTTGTTTCTTGTGGAGGGCAGAGCTTTAGGCATGGTCAAGTGGTGGCACGGCATGGTGTGGCGGCAGGATTAGAGGCAGAGAACGTTACCGTTGTCAGAGATTCAAGAGGTATCCAGGAAGAGACGGCAGCATTTCCTCTGCCGTTATCCCCTGCTTGGACTTACAAACTAAGCCTGGGGCTTTCAAAGGGTTTTACAATCCCTGGGTTTACAATCTAAGGGGTGGTGTGTGTTTTCCTCCTTCTTCTATTCTGTGCTGGGTGGGTTACAATCTGTGCTGGGGGGGCGGGGTACAATCTAATCCCTGGCTTTACAATCTAAGGGGTGGGGGGTGGGTGATTTCCTCCTTCTTCTAGTCTGTGCTGGGGGTGGGTGGGTTACAATCTAAGGCCGTTTTTAGACGATCGCGGCCGCGCCTGTGCTTGTTTTGAAAAAATGCCAGGAGCCGGGATGAGACGATACATTCCCGGCTATCACACGCCCGGAAGGGGGACGCGCATGCTTTTCCGGCCGCAATTTGACCGGGTTGAAAAATCGACCTGGTCAAATGCAGCCGGAAAAGCATGCGTGTCCCCCTTCCGTGCACATGATTGCTGGGAGTGTATCGTCTGATCCCGGCTCCCGGCATTTTTTCAAAACAAGTGCGGCCGCAATCGTCTAAAAACTGCCTAATCCCTGGGTTTACAATCTAGGGGTGGGGGGTGTTACAAAATACAATATTGAATAAATGTTTTTTTAAAACAGGTTTTCCGCAACTTTTTCTCATTCCTGCCATGACCAACTCATGACTTTTAAAGAAAATTTCCATGACAACTTCATAGCCCTAATTATGATACAGTCTTTAATTACATGATCACATACTGTTTTCCTATAATACACCCACCTCACAGTGCATAGAACTGATAATGTTGAACCTTCAGCAGAAACTTTAATATTTGTCTATGTCTATGAATATTCAAGGCGTAGTTCTGTGCTTGATGTAATGTACGTCAGATCATGTTGATCGGAAATGTTCAGAGACCTTTGCTGCCAAACTAATTAGCCCTTGCCAGCCATGTACAAACAGCAATATTAAAAAAGGGATAAATAGGAGTGGATTTTCACAGATTCCCTATGAAATTTAAAATCCCTACTGCAACACACAGAGGTGCTGGACAGAATTGGTCAACAAAATGGCTGTACACATTTTTAACATTGGGTGTTAACAGACAAAATGTTTCCCTCCAGTTTCCCACATCAGCTTCAGAGCCACCTGCCCATCTGAAAGGCGCCCACCAGATGTTCAACCTGGGGCTGCCCTGGAGTGGCTGCACATGGCATCGACCCAGGAAATGTGGAGCATGCCATTCAGGCAAAGCTGGGGAAAACTGAGGAAACGTCCACCCACAGGGCCACTTCCCATGTGTTGTGGGCATGTGCATCTGCTGCGTGCATCCAGGTCCACCAGCACCACAGAGGTGTGATTAGCGCACCCCTCTGAGCTGAGAGGCCGTGAGAGGAGAGTGCAGATCGTGCCCCTCTTAGCTGTCATGCAGCCCCAGGGGAAGGGAGATGCAAACTCTCCTCTCCCCCACCTTCCTCCTGGGGCCACCTCTCAGCTGAGTGGGGTGCGATCTGTGCTTCCTTCCCTCCGCCCCCAAGGCCACCCGGAGGAGCCACACACTGCCTTTGATTCCCGCTTCTCTTGTTTCTCACCAGGAAAGGAAAGCGGGCATGGAAAGGGTGGTCACAAATAGGTAAGAAGCCTTCCCTGGCTATGACCTCTGTTTCATCAGAACCAGCAAGAATCACACCCCTCTCAGCTGAGAAACAGCCCCAGGGGGAGGGGAGTGCAGATCACACCCCACTCAGCTGGCTGGGGACCCCAGAGGAAGGGGAGTGCAGATCACGCCTGGCTCAGCTGAAAGGTGGCCCAAGGGAGAGGAGACCTAGTGATCTCCCTTACCCTGGGGTCACCTGACTGCTGGGCAGCCATGTCAGTGATTGCACATGCCCCCTCCCCCCCAGCTGTCAGGCAGCCTGGGCATGCTAGCACCACTGAGCAGAGGCTGCCACAAGCGCATGAACGTTTGTTGGGATCCCCACACTTTCAACGGGTGTGTCTTCTGAGTGGGGACCCCACAGAGCGGCTCTGAGGTGCTCCCATCTTCTGTGAAAACACCCATTGTCAAAAGAATATTTCTCTCAAACTCTTTTCTTGGAAACAATGTAACTATTTCAGCTGAAAGATGCTTTTTAAACAACTTAATACATTCCCTGTAGAAAATTAGGGATGGGCGAACAGGACCAAGTTCGGAAATTTGGTTCGGTTCAGTTCGGAAATTCGGTTCAGAAGTTCAGTGCAGTCGACCAAACTGGTTGAGTTCGGTCCAAACTCCAAACTTCCGAACAAAGTTCGGAAATTCAAACCCCATTGAGATAAATGGAATATTATCTTTTAGGGATGGGCGAATAGAACCAAGTTCAGAAATTCGGTTCGGTTCGGTTCGGAAGTTTGGTTCGGTCGACCGAACTGGTCGAGTTTGGTCTGAACTCCGAACTACCGAACCGCGTTCGCCCATCCCTATAGAAAATCTCTGCCCAAGCAATTAAAGTTTGCTACCATTACAAGAAACCCAAATAAGCATCTCATAAGCAACCCACTGGTGGCCAGGGATTCGGGTGAGAAGGATGGCAGCGGCAGAGGCAACACCACAGAGCCCAGCAGCTTCTCTCCCCACCTTCAGGGACTGCAGTTGTGCTGGTACTGGGCATGGGGGGGGAGGCTTCATTGAGAACAGCTGGGGCTCAAGAGCTGCTCCACTCACCTTCCCCCCCACCCTTGTGGTGGCGGGGCTGCAAGAGAGACACTCCCAGCTTGCTCCCTATTTCATCGGGGGTGGCCGAGGGGAGGCTGGAACCAGCAACCCACTGGCGACCAGGGATTTGGGTGAGAAGGATGGCAGCGGCAGAGGCAACACCACAGAGCCCAGCAGCTTCTCTCCCCGCCTTCAGGGACTGCAGTTGTGCTGGTACTTGGGGGGGGGGGGAGACTTCATTGAGAACAGCTGGGGCTCAAGAGCTGCTCCACTCACCTTCCCCCCCACCCTTGTGGGGGAGGGGCTGCAAGAGAGATACTCCCAGCTTGCTCCCTATTTTATCGGGGGCGGGCGAAGGCCATGCCGGAGGGGCACGTGCCAGGGGCATGTGCCGAAGGAGCACGTCCTTGGCAGGCCCTTCGGCGGGGCCCTGCGGTGGAGGTGGAGGGGGTAATGTATAGACGGGGCATTGTTAATTTGTTTATACTGCAGGAGTTAGAATATCTCCCCTCAGTGAGAGGGAGGAGGAGATAGAAGTAGGTGGCCTCACCTGGTGGCAGCAGGTGAGGAGGGAAGGAGATACTCATGTTGATCCCAGTGTGTCGGGTGTCATAGTGAGGAATTGTGGAGGTAGCAGTATTTAATTTGTAGTTGTGGGAGGCCTTCTTGGGTTGTTTTTCTCAATGATGTTGTAAATTGTGGGGTTGATTATTATGTTTATGTATGTTATGTCCTCTGTGTAGGACTTGATAATTTTGTTGATAAGTGTGGTCCTCTGTGTAGGATTCACACTTATAGTGAATCGATTTGTGAGCTGCCTTGAGCTGACTATGTCAGGAGAGAGCGGGATATAAAAATCAAATCAAATCAAATCAAATCAAAATAATGTGTACAGAAAAGTTTAATTATAGATAGCACCTGTTGTGTCCATAGATTAATTTTTTTATTTTTTATTTATTTAAATTTAGATGCTGCCTTTCCCAAAGGCTCAGGGTGGCTTACAGAACATAAAAACTTTAAAATACAAAAACGCTCAGCCCAACCCTACCACAGTCCCCATCAAACCCACCCAGTACCATCCTCCTCCTCAAACCCCCAGAAACCATCCCAATCCGCTATCCCCACCCACCAAATGCCTTTTCAAATTAAAAAAAAGGTCTTACACCATCTCTGGAAAATGCCCAGACTCAGGCTCAAACAAACCTTTTGGGGAAGGGAATTACAAAGCATTGGGACAGCAACCAAGAATGCCTCCTTGTGAGCCCTTGTCATACAAACAAGGCTGGCCGATGGGACCGACAGGGAGGCGCTCCCAGCAGATCACAGGGCCGCAGTGAAGCACTGAAGAACACACAGTCTTTCAGATATGTGGGGCCCAGACCATTTAGGACTTTAAAGGCAAAGACAGCACCTTGAATTGTGCCTGGAAAGCTACAGGGAACCAGTGCAAACCAGAGCACCAGTATAGGAGGCGAGCTGCTGTATTCTGCACCAGCTGCAGCTTCCGAATAGTCCTCAAGGGCATCCCCACCTAGCGCGCATTGCAGTAATCTAGCCACGAGGTGATGAAAGCATAGATGATGGTGGCCAGATCCGAGTCAGAAAGAAAAGGCTGTAGCGTCCTCACCAGGTGGAGTTGGTTACTGCCGCCACCTGACAATCCAGGTGCAGCAGGGGGTCCAGAAACACTCCAAGGCTGCAAACCTGGTTGACCAGAGTGGGCCAGACTCCATCAATAAGAGGGGTCCCAATTCCCTCCAGGTCACAAAGCCAGCTGACCATCATCAACTCAGTCTTGTCTGGATTCAGCTTTAATTGGTTTCCCCTCATCCAATCTCCAACAGCAGCCAGGCATCAGGTAACAAGACTGCAGGGCCTGGGCCAGATGAAAAAAGAGAGGTAGAGCTGGGAGTCATCAGCTTACTGATGGCACCTCACCCCAAACCTCCAAATGACCTCACCATGGCCTCAAATATATGCTGAACAGAGGGAAGACAGAATAGAACCCTGTGGGACCCTACATGGGAGGCCTCAAGAGGACGATGAGCAATTGCCCGTCACCACTCTCTGGGACCTCTGCAACAGGAAGGAGCAGAACCACTCTGGAAGGAGCAGAATCAAGGGCAGTCACACACACCCTGCCAGGTCGTGTAGTCATGTCAACAACACCTTGTGATCAACAGTATAAAAGACTGTCAAAAGATCTAACAAGATCAACAGGGTAGAATTCCCTTTATCAATCTCCAGGCGCAGGTCATCAACCAAGGCCACAAGTGCAGTCTCTTTGCCATACCCAGGACGAAAGCCTGTCTGAAATGGGTCTAGGAATCTGACGACATTGAGATGAGCCTAGAGCTGTCGGGCAACCATCCATTCAATAACCTTCCCTAAAAAGGGAAGGTTAGATACAGGCCAAGAGCTGGCCAGGGAGTCAGCATCTGAAGATGGTTTCTTAAGCAGGGGCCGGACAACTGCCATTTTAAGAGTGTCTAGTACCCTGCGCTCCCGAAGGGAAGAGCAGGTAACCCCAGCCAGCAGTGGCTCCAACATCTCCCAGCTGACTTTCACCAGCCAGGATGGGCAAGGAACTAATTCACAGCCGGTTGCCTTCATTTCCCCAAGCACCACCCCCATATTGGTGGGTGACACCGATTGAAACTGATCCAAATAAACAGGACAAAACTGAGCTTCCATAACCCCAAACTCTGATTCTGCAGATAATGTGGTTAAGACCAGTAACGGAGGGAAAATATATGTAAATAGGATACCAATGTGTGATTGTGCATTTGTGGGTTTGGAAATGTGGATTAGGGATGGGTGAACGCAGTTCGGTAGTTTGGTGTTCGGCCTGAACTCGGCCTGTTCGGACTACCGAATGTGAACACGAACACGAACACGAACACGAACACGAACATACTGAACAGAACCGGACAGCGAACGTGAAATGGCGAACATACCGAACAGATTCGAACACCAAACGGCGAAATGGCCAAACAGTTCGGTCAGTTCGGATCACGTTCGGTTGTGTTCAGGTGGCTAAAACATGGTCTACTGTCACTCTGTCACTCAGGTCACTGGAAGGCCAAATGTAGCAGGGAGGGGGAAGTCATCTGACTCAGCTAGGAGCAGACTTCCAGGCACCAGGGGTGGAGGGTGGAGAGTGGCTTGGAGTAGCAGCCAGCCTGCCGAATCACCATCTCTTTTCGCCTCAGACCACTGGCTTGGCAGTCTATGATTGGCCACGGGCTAGGCTGCACGGAGCCAATGGGGCTGATTTGAGGCGGGCGCAGCAAGAAACAAAACTGTCTGCCTCCCCCCTTCCCAATACCTTCTGAGCTAGTCACTGTTCCTGAGCAGCAGGCGTTTCAGAAGGCTCCCTCACCCAGCATTTTCCAGCTCCCCAATCCATTGCCATCCTCCTCCTATTTCACCCATCCAACCCATCTACCCCCATATTCTCATTTATTTACCTTAGCTTAGATAGATTTAGTTGTTATTTTTTGTTTTTATCCCTCCCTGTGTTCAATCTTCCTTCCTCCCTCCCCCCTCCATTGAATCCTTTCCCTATATATTCCCTCCCCAGTGATTCCCTTCCCTTCCCCTGTTTTTTTATTCATTTAGAGTAGGATTATTATAGATTGATTTAGGTTTCATTTCAGTTTTGTACCCCTCCTTGTCTTGTTTGTGATTGCCCCCCAACCCCCATCCCATATATCGATAGATAGATAGGAATAGATAGATATATTTTTGTTTTGACATAGTAGGAGTTAGTTTAAAGTTTACTGATAGAGATAGTGTTTACTGTGATTCAGCTTTAGGGTTTGTTGGAGCTGCTTAATCCATTCATAGCATTTAGAATAGTTATTAGTTAGTTAATAGTGATATATTAGTGTAGATATAGAGATATAAATATTAGATTAAAAAAATTCAATAAAAATTAAAAAAACATTATAGATAAGGATACACTTCCCCCCTATCCATCTTGTCAGTCTATCGGGTATTTAAAAAGACTCTTGTGAGTGGTAAGACTTGTGACTCAGCAGGCTCCAGCAGGGGACTAGAATAATCCAGATAAATACAGCCACTGGCAGTTCTGTCCCCATTCAAAAGGGAGAGAAAAATATATTAGAAGACATTTGTCTTTGTCCAAATTCTGTACAGTAGAAACCCTCCTTTTACCCAGACACTTCAGGGGATATGCCTGCCTTTTGTTGAGATTAAAGACTAAGAGGAGCTTGGATAAAGGGGGTTCTACTGAAAAATGAGAGAGCAGTGGGAAGGACATGCTGGATAAGGAATAAGGTAGTCTAGGATCCAGTTTGAGAGCAGGGGGTTTCTACTGCGCACTGTTCCAAACTTTCAAAGGAAACTGTAAAGCTAAACATTTTTGACCTTGCCCTTTCCCTGCACTTCTGACAACACACACAGAGATGCCTGACGCACTCCCTCTCCTCACACTCTTTTTTGAACAGCTGAAATTACACTCTCGCTGCCCTCTCTCTGCTGGAAAAGCTAGAGGCGTGATGTCACAGGGAGAGTGTAACCTGAGTTGATACCGTTTGGAGGGCGTCACCTGATCGAAAGGACACACGGATAGGGACTCAGCATCGTCTCTATGACAGAGAGTGGGAACTGGGTCTGGTTACTCAGGGGCTGCGCATAGGCCTGTGTGCTACTGCTTACTCACTGCTGCTGCATCTGCCCATTCCCCATGTAATCTTCCACCACATGCTCAAACAAGTCTGTCACTGGCTGATGAAAAACAAGGCATTTGCCTAATTCTTACTATATTGTAGAAAAACACAACCAGTGTAGCCTAGCGGATCAAGTGTTTGACTTGGACCTGGGGGATCATCTTAGCCATGAACTCACTAGGTACTGGTAGCCTTGCCTAAGTCACCATCTCTCAATTCCAGTTCCCCATCTGTAAAATGAGAATAGTAATGATCCACCCTGCAGGGTTGTTGTGAGGGTGAATTAGGTAAGGATCATAAAGCACTTTGAACACTGAAATCACTACAGTAGGGGGATGCAGAACCTCAGGCCCAGGGGCCAAATCCAGCCTGTGGCTAGTTTTTATTTAGTCCCTTTTTCAGTTCCTGGATCTGGCCTCTGGATCCAGTTCCTAACCTCCAGAGCTCTGAAAGACTGAGCTTGGGGGAAGGGAGCAGAGATGAAGCTATTCACACAAGTCTAGGGGACAGATCCATAGAACAGAATCATGATCTGAACCAGGGGTGTGGCCCGCTGCAAGTTTTTATGTGGCCCCTTCCCAGTTTCTGGATTTGGACCCTGGATCAAGTTCCCACCTGCAGCCACTTAAAAACTGAGCCCAGGGGTAGGGAGCAGAGATGAGGGCATGCACACAAGTATAGGGGACAAATTCATGGCACTGATCCATGATCTGTATGCTCCTTTTCTTGAATAAACCTCTTAAGCACCCCTACCCCCAACATTTATGTGGCACTTGGAGCTTGTATGCATTGTCAGCGTGGCTCCTGGGACAGAAAAGATTTCCCCATCCCTGATCTGAACCTTCCTCTTCCTTCACAGGTCAGTTCCTATGATTTGCAAAGGCCTGTGTCCTCTGCCCCACAGTGCCTATGAGCGGGGACCTGCCTGCTGGTGTGGGTGGCTGCCCCAGTTCATACCAGCAGGGGATGCGTGGGTATCCGTTGCCACACACTTTTTTGGCTTGCCCCACATGGCACACTCTGAATTTCTCAGTGCACTGTGAGTGGGTGCTGAGTGGGCGCTGAGTGGCTTACAGGAGCGTGCCCCCCCACCCCCCGCAGCACCTTCAGGTGGGCAGTCGGATGAGTGGCTTCTGGGTAGGGATGTGCGAACGCTGTTCAGACGTTCGGCGCTGGGCCCGAACTCAGCCACTTTGGATGCCCAAACCAAACGTCCGAACCAAATGCCAACCCCCCGAACAGTTCATTCGCGTTTGGATGAGTTCGGGTGCGTTCAGGCAGGAAAAACCTGGCTGGCAAGCCCAGGGATGGTGGGCAGCTGAGAAGCAGACTTCCTGGCACCAGGGGTGGAGAGGGTTGGACTAGCAACCAGCCTGCCCAATCACCATCCCTCTTTTCCTTAGACCACTGGCTTCACAGTCTGCAATTGGCATGGGGCTAGGCTGCACAGCGCCAATGGGGCTTGTGGTAAGGCGGGCACAGCAAGTAACAAAAGTCACTCTGGTGTGTAAAGGGCTTTTGGGGAGAGCGGCTCTGGGAGGCTGGATCCCTGGTGTGTTTTTGTGCTGCCCCTGAAGTCCCCCTGCTACAGCTGTCGGGAATCCCTGCTGACAACTCATTGAACTTTTTGAGGCAGAACAGTTTGTGGTACCTGGTTTGTTTCATCATCCGCACCTGTGATCTTGGAGCTTGAAGGAACCATCTTCCAGCCCCGCCCCACCAGACTATAAGAGTAAGAGTTGCACCTTGCGGCACTGTCTGGTGTGTAAAGGGCTTTGGGGGAGAGCGGCTCTTGGAGGCTGGACCCCTGGTGTGTTTTGTGCTGCCCCTTGAGCCCCCCCACTACCGCTGTCGGGAATCCCTGCTGACAACTCATTGAACATTTTGAGGGGGAACAGTTTGTGGTACCTGTTTTGTTTCATCAACTGCACCTGTGATCTTGCAGACTGAAGGAACCAGCTTCCAGCCCCACCCCGCCGGACTATAAGAGTAAGAGCTGCGCCTTGCGGCAGCGCTGGAGACACACACCGAAGGGCATTGCGCCTAAGGGCTGTGCACACAAGGGCGCACCGTTGTGCGCATGGCCTTAGGTGCGGGCCGTGGATGGACCGTGCCCTGGATTTTCCGAACCTGGACTCAGTATTTATCCTGCTGAGCCACTATTCCTATACCTACGATTGGTTTACCCTTATCCTTGCAACATGGACCTGCCTGCTGTCATTCTCATCGTAACCAAGCCAAGTACGTGCACTTGAGACCTCGCATCTTCATGAATGTTAGACCCCTTGTCTCTCCCTCTGTTCCCCTTCCTAAGTCTCTCCCCCAGCTCCTGTCTCTCAGATTGTAAGCCCTAGGGGCAGGGACCGTGTCTATTTTATTACTTTGTAAAGTGCCAGGTACACTGCTGGCGCTATATAAATGTTTGTTAATAATAATAATAATAATAATATTTATGATTGTAGTGTTTATTCTGCAGCCAATCCTAAGGTCTTACTGCTGCCACTTGTCTGCTCCCTCTTCATTGTGCCCCATATTTGGTTCTAGAGGGCTCTTTGAGTGTGAGACACCCAAATGAGCACCTCTTTCAAGGGCATGTTCCTAATAACCTGTAAAGAGTGAGGTTGGCTTCATCTTTCTCCCCTCCCAGTTTTTGTGGGGCTAGAGGGAATGCCAGCCCCCACCCAGGGATGATGAGAGCGTCCCTGGGGGTGAGGCAGGTGACACCAACTTTACCTTAAGACTGGGTCGAGCTCCCTTGCCCTGCACTGGGTGGGTATTTTTAGATACAGGGATAGCTGTGACCACTGTTTGGTTTGGCCATATTGTTTCCTCACCCAAATTATCTCTCTCCCCCTGTGGTGAATGAGAGACGCCCCAGGGGTGCAGGGGATTGGGTGGTTTGGTCACTTAGCCCCAATGGAGGCAGATAATAAAAGAACACCGCCTTTGTTGGATGCAGCTAGGAAGCTTAACACCCAAGCTAAGATAACAAAATTCATTACGCGTACAGGAAGGAAGCTGGAGCGATTGGGGTTGTCATGCAGCCCCCTTCCTCTAGCATCAAGCTTTCAAGCTAACAAGGTGGGGTCATCAATAGTCTATGGACATTTAAGTAAGAAGGAGGCCATGATGGGCAGTGACGTGGTTGAGACATGGTATTGCATCTCCTGCAGCATTCTCAACAGCCCTTAAGATTTGCCACCTAAGCCTATCATAGATTTAGACCCTGCCTTAAGGGATAGTTCAATTTCATTTCATTCTAATTTAGGGGACAGTTTCATTACGTACTTGGAGAGCTGCCAACATCTTTCTCCTACTTTGCAAGCCAACGTAGGGAGTAGTGCAAAATCAATTAATTCGCTTATTCACGAGAATTGTTGTTGGAGAGAACTGCTCATGCGCGAAACCACATAGATGCGCTTCCCTGAGCTCCTCTCCTCGCACCAACAGAAAACCTCAAAAAAGAAAAGAAAACTGACTCCAAAACAACAAAAAAAGGTACAGGAGGATGGGGAAAACAAAGGGGGCTCAGGAAAATAAACCTGGGCCTGCCACAAAAGATAAACTGTTTCAAATAAAAACACCCCCCCCTCACCAAAGAACTGAAAACGGAGCGAAAATGGCGGCCGCAAACCCTTTAGCAGAGGAAGAGCCCCGAGTGGAAGGCAGGGGCACAGAGGCAGAAAGAGAGGACAGGATTTTTGCCATCCTCTCTGAAATAAAAGCAGGCATGGCTGCTGCAGAGGCTGCGAGGGAGAGCCAGATGGCTGAAATAATTAAATTGCAGCAATCAGACATACAAAATAAGAAAAAGACTGAAGCCCTGGCCAAAAAAGTAAATGCAGCTGAGATTAGAATTTCAACGCTGGAGGACAACACATTAAAAGGCCAGGACCAGCAAAGCAAGATGATGGACTTAATAAAAGCCACAGAGACCAGATGTGAGGATCAGGAGAACAGGGCGAGGAGGTCTAATTTAAGGCTTGTGGGCATCCCCGAAAACTGGGAAGGGAGAGACACAATATCCTTGATATGGAAAGTGCTTGAAACCACCTTCCCAGGGGAGCCCAACCTGCACAAACCAAACATAGAAAGAGCTCATAGAACCAACAGACCCAAGCCCAGTGATGACGAACCCCCGAGAGCCATAATCATGAAATTTATGGACTACCAACAAAAGGAAAAAATTTTGAGGCTAGCCAGGGGAAACAAATCCCTGGAATACCAGAGAAGAAAAATCAAATTCTTCCCAGACTACGCAGGGGAAACCATGAACAAAAGAAGGAGATGGGCCAAATATTTTACTGAGTTAAATCAAAGAGATTTAAAACCACAACTGTGATTCCCAGCAAGGATGACCATCCTTTGGAATGGAAAAAGAAAAATATTTTTAGAACCTAACGAACTAGAAGGATTCCTGCACAAACAAGGAAGAGATCAGGAAGAAAACACCTGAGTTAAGAATTGTTACTGAATATGTTGTTTAACAATAACAG
>QEPC01014166.1:1915842-1930423 GCA_003113815.1 Sphenodon punctatus | reverse complement strand
AGGGAGCTGTCATTCCACCGCATCAAGAAGCAGCCACTCCAGCCCCAGGACCCATAGTCAGGGTTCTGGGGCCTACGTTACAGGCAGGGAGGACTGTTGTTCCACTTCACTGACTGCCAATGCTCCACTGATGCCAGTCAGCCTGCAATGCCTGGCCAAATAGGGGTGCCATCCACCAAGCCCTGGCCAGGCCTCTGCCGCTGCTCTACCGATGCCAGTCAGCATGCAATACCCGGCCAAGTAGGGGTGCCAGCTGCAGTTACTGTGCCCTGACAATCCAGTGTCTGCTGCTGGTGCTGGTACTGCATGTCAGCCATTTGCTTCTCCCTCTTGTAGACAGGCATAACTCAGATGAGTGCACTGGCAGACGGGGACTGGGTGTCCACGAGATTCACCACCGGGCAAGGCTTGACCAATTTGCAGGAGAGCTTCTTGAGATCAGTCAAGAAGCCACCAAACCCTGGCTGGGCCTCTGACGCTGCTCCACCAATGCCTGGCAATGCCTTGTCTCTGCTGCTGTCACTGGGTCTCAGATGGCTAGCCATGCCCCCACGGGCATCCCCGGGGACCAAGCACCAAGCCTGCCTGCCCGGGCAACCCAGGGTGCCAAGTGCCAAGCCTTCATGGTCGCTTCTGCTGCTGCTGCTGCTGTGTCTCCAAAGGCCTACCATGCTCCCACGGGCACCCCTGGAGCACCCCAAGCCTCCAGGCAGCCGAACTTTCTGAACGTTCGGGGGAGTCCGAACTCCACGGGACCGAACCCATGAATCCAAACTAAGTTTTTAGTCCGAACATCCAAACTCCAGTCTATTCACACATCCCTACTTCTGGGTGGCCATGTGGGGTAGCATCTCATTTAAAAACACCCTGCACTTTTACTAATTTCAAGGTGGCCCCTGGGAGCCATAATGTTCCCCTATAGTAATGATAAAACAATAGAAATAATAATAAACAGCACCCAGGGAGAAACTTTACCTGTTGGAAACAAAAGCCAGAAAAAAAATCTCTGAATGGTTTACTTGGCTTTCATTAATGACTCTCCTGCCCTGTGCTCTGCGCTGGTCATCTTATAGATTAAATCACAAGATATCCAGCTGTAAAGAGAGAGGTTAGTCCAGTGGCTGGGATGCTTGCTGGAGACTATGGTTCGTGTCCCTGCTCTGATAAGCTCTTAGCTGGGAGGCATGACTTTGGGGCAGATTCAGGCCCTGGCAATTCAATTTTAAAATAAATTAAGGACTGATGGAGTGGGGAGTGTCCAGATATATGTATAGAACTTACCCACAGAAATTCCCTTACCAGCAATATGGCATCAGGAACAGTCAGGTCTCCAGAGGGAGCAGCGCCCCTTAAAAAAACACTGCCATCAACATTCCTGTTCAAAATCCATGATCCTTGCAAAACTAATGAATGGGAAAGCAAGCTTCCCTCAGTTACCCATTACATGCTGACAAAAGGAAGGGATTCAGTAGGTCTGCTCCATTAACTCAAACGTACATGGATATGAGCTATTTCACAAGGAACAGCTGTAGCTTTAGTACTGCATTACAGGATGGTGATCATCATCAAAATTTTATAAATCTCTGAAATGAGAATGTAGAGGAAACAGCAGTAAAGCCATCTCCCTGGGGCTGCGTCAGCAGGAAGAGAGCAGAGCAAAGGGAAACACAAAGGATCGGGGTGTGTGCACTAGGAAGAAAACAGGCACAGTCTCAAGGGTGGGACCCACACCCAGCCACAGCGGCAAGTCAGGAAAGCTGTGCCTGCACTCGACTTCTTTCTGACAATTTCCTGCTGCAGCAATGAGGTTGCGTAGACCAGTGGTAATAGCGAATGCTAGCAAAGACCAGCCTCTGACACTCTGATATCACAATGGCTACAATCCTGAAACCACGTACTCATGAGAAGTTCCGATTAATTCAATACCCTCCCTGTATTTCTGCTCTGTTTCCTGCTATGTTCCCATCTAGGAACTCACCCTGCTGACAGCAAGGTCTAGTTAGCATGGTGATTAAAATGTTGGCAGCCACTAACACTGATCTATACTGCCGCTTCCATGAGTGGGATTTTTGTTCTGCCCATTTCAATATTAATATATTTATATAGCACCAGCAATGTGCCTGACACTGAACACTCAGTTATGACTACAGGCAGGTCCCTCCTGGCCTTAAGGGGCTTACAATATAGAATGGACAAGGGATGGGAGACAAGAAGTAGGGAACATAGGGAGAGACGGGGTACATTAAGGAAGCTGAGAAGTTGCAGTTTCACGTGCTTGCCTTAGTTACAGTGGAGAGGAGGTACTATGGGGGGGGGGGGGAGCCTGAAGGATAAGACAGTATAAGGAGAAGCACCGATGAGCAATCTACAGGAAAGCCAGACAGAAGAGTTAGATTTTTGGGAGGGAGAAGAGAGTATGTGTTCAGGGACTAAGTTTCATGGTGTAGAGGCAGCATGGGAGAAGGGAGAAGATAATGATTTATTTTGTAAGCCCTTGGGGGCAGGTGAGGGTGGGGGCATAGGACAGAAGTTCCTAGATGGGAACATAGCAGGAAACAGAGCAGAAATACAGGGAGGCACAAGGCTGAGAACAGTCTTCAAGAGAGCTGAGGAGGGGCTGAATGTTTGTTTTAGAGATAGGATCTTGCCATGGCTTTTGGATCTGGACCCAAATTTCAATCATTTGGGGTGTTTAGATCTGTCCTGCTTCAGCCTCAGTCTCTCCTGCTTCAGACTCAGTCTCTCCTTTACAATTAAGGAGTTTAATCTCTGCCTGGCCCTGCAGCAAGCAGGGATTCAATCACTTACAGAGCAGGGGCAGCTGGTGGGTTTGGAGCCTGATGGGGCAGTGCAGTGGGTGGGCCGCCGGCGGGGCCAGTGGGCCTACAGGTGGACCCTGGCCTAGGGGCAGAGCCAGGGCAATGGTAGGCAGAGCCAGGGTAACAGTAGGCAGAGCCAAGGCAATGGTAGGCCAGTGGTGTGGCATAACCCAGCAGCAAGGAGTTCCCAGGGTTAACATTGAATGGACATGACATTAGTTAACACAGGGAACACTGCTGCATGAAGCACTGCCACCGAGGGATAGAGAGCCCTCCTACTGGGGTCCCACCCACTCTCTCTTTCCCACTGGGTCCAAATTAACCATAGTGGGTTAAAAAATTAGACCACCTACCTTTATCCTGAACCCTCAAATCCTCAATTTTCGTGGCATCCTTGGCCACCTGTCGTCTTCTGAAGGTGTAGGCTTTGGGACAAGCCCTTCTTCTGGCTTGGAGAACTGGGAGGACTAAGTTAGCTCCCTGTCCTGCGACAAGCCAAATCAGAAGAGAATGAAAGGGAAGAGAAAGACAGGACAGAGGAGAAGTAGGAGGGAAAGGGTTTGGTTTGGGTGCATGAGAAGAGAAAGGGGAAAAGATGGGTTCAGTGGGGGACAGGGGAAAGGGGTCTCCTTGTTGTCCTCCTTATCTTCTGCCATGCTCCTACCTACTTTCTCCTATGTTCACAAGGGGAACAGTTGCAGGCCTGAACTGCAAGCAAACCAGGCCCATCCAGACCAGCATCCCTAGTAACTACACCCTATCTCCGACAGCCAAATGTCTGTCCAAACAAACAGGCCTTTAAAAAAAGGTTTGCCCTGTTGCAGACCAGCACTGCAAGCAAAACTGGCCCAGAAAGACCAGCATCCCTAGTAGCTGCACCCTATCCTCGACAGCCAAATGCCTGTCCAAACAAACAGGCCTTTTAAAAAAGGTTTGCCCTGCTGCAGGCCTGCATTGCCACAAAACAACTTTCCAGCAGCAGGTAGCAGCTGTAAAACAGCAACAGGAAAGTTGGGACCATTTTATAAAAGAGTAGTCACGACCAGTAGACACACACATTCACAAAATGGCCTCTCTATTAGATAGGTGGAGGCCATTTTGTCTCTACCCACAACATCCCACCAAACTGCAAAGGGTGGGGTCATTTTAAAATGCAAGGAACATTCCAGAGTCTCTGGGTTAAAATTGGTCCCTTTCCTGTTTTACATGTAAATTGACTGCTTTCTGTTTTCCAGGTGGGGGACCTAGGGGCTTGGATGGAGGAAGAGTTTCTAAAGTAGCCATAGCCAGTGGGGCCCCAGAAAATGGCCACAACCTTTGCACATGCCTGGGGGAGGAAGGGGGGAACCAACAATGCACCAGCAAACACACAACAAGCAAAAGCAAACCACCACTGAAACCATATCTTAAGCCAACCATATTATCCTCAACACACCACAAAAGCAGCAGCAAAGAGTTCCACTTGTCCCCAAAGACATGGTTTGCTTCACATCTGTTGCACCCCTCTCCGCCATGCGTCTCCCAGTCCACCCCCTTCCCCCATCCATGTCTCCCAGTCCACGCCCCTCCCCAGCCCCATTGCCCAGCCAGACTCCCCGAGTCCCCCCCACATCTCCCAGTGCATCCTCCTCCCCAGTCCCATTCCCAAGCCAGACGCCCCAAGTCCCCCCACCCCTATTGTCTCTGAGTGCACCCCCCTCTTCCCCATTACCGTGTCTCCGAGTCCCAGTTCACCCCTCCTCCACTCCATCCCAGCCCCATTCCCCAGTCAGACTCCCCTCCCTCCAACCCCATTCAGCCTCCATTCTCCCACTTCCCCCCCAGCCCAGCCCCATTCCGGGCCCAGTGGCTGTCTCCCAAGAGGGCCAGGCTGGGGGGAGGGGGAGGTAGACTGGGACTACCTCCCCCCCCCCCCCCGTCTGGCCCCTTTCCCCCCAAGTGTTTCACATTCCAGCACACCCAGCAATTTAATATTCACCCCACTTCTCCCCTTGAACCACACCAGGCCCAGGACACTAGGGATGGGCGAACAGATCGTGGTTCGGGTTCAGTTGTTCGGTTTGGCTGCGTTCGTTTAGTCCATTCAGTTTGGCCATTCGGTTCGGCTGTGTTCGGTTCGTCCGTTTGGTTAGTTCGCCGAGTTCGGGTTCGACTGTTCTGGTTTGCCATTCTGTTCGGCCATTCAGTTAGGCTGTTCGGCTGTTCGGTTATTCAGGAAATGTTGTTATGGGTGTTTTGTTTTTTTTTATATGTTTTTTTGGTTTTTTATTGGGTTTTATATGGTTTTCTTTTGTTTTTTATTTGGTTTTTTGTTTTCATATGGGTTTTTTTATTTATTTTTTTAATCTAATATTATATATATCTATCTGCACTAAATCTAACTGCTATTAACTATTCTAAATGCTATGAACTAAATGGATTATCTAATACGTACACAGACCTACTCCTACAAACACTAAAACTAAATCACTAACGCTATCTCTATCACTAAGCTAACTCCTACATCTATCTATCTATCTATCTATCTATCCCATATATATATATATATATATACATCCCATATATATGGAATGGGGGGGAATCACAAACAGAAGAGGAGTCTGTAGTGAAATACATACATTACATACTCAATGAGTCTGTACAGTGCATAACACAAGGTTTCAGTTTATGGTTTAAGTTTCATTTCATTACAAAACTGAAATGAAACTTAAAGCAATCTAAAAATCCTACTCAACGCCTGCTGTTCAGGAACAGTGACTAGCTCAGAAGGTGTTGGGAAGGGGGGAGGCAGATAATTAGTTTCGTTTCTTGCAAGCCTCTCCACCCCTGGTGCCTGGAAGTCTGCTCCTCAGTGACTGACTACACCTCCCTGTCATGTTTGACCTTCCAGTGAACCTATTTTTGCCACCCGAATTCATCCGAACACAATTCGAACTGACTGAACTGTTCGGCCATTTTGCCGTTCGGTGTTTGGTTTGTTCGGTATGTTCGCGTTCGTGTTCATGTTTGGTCATCTGAACAGGCCGAGTTTGGGCCAAACTCCGAACTTCTGAACCGCGTGCGCCCATCCCTACAGGACACTCCACAAAATGATGCTGCTGCCAATGCACGCAGCTCAGCAGAGCAGAACCGCCCTGCCCTCATTGAGCATGCATGCTCTAAAAAAAAAACAGTGCTTCCCACCTGCCCCAATTCAATTATTTAGGCGGTGGCACAAATGCACAATTGCCTGAGCACTTGCAATCAGTGTCCAGGTGCTGTTTAAAAATTGAGCCCATAGGGCTCAATGAAAGCCTGCCCCCTGGTGGCTGCAATGGGAAACTACAGTTTCCCATTTTTATGCGCTTGGACGGCTCCCCCTAGGCGCCCAAGTGCGTTCCTGTTATGTTTGCCCCTTATGGGACTCCATGCGATGTCCAGTCCCTCCCTCCTCCAGTCTGGGGTGGGGCCTGTCTGGGAGAGAGTGAGTGAGCAGAGCCAGTCAGCTCACAGCTGAGAGCTGACAAAAAAAACTGTTGGTGGCGCAGTTTCCCGGCGCGGGGCCCCCTCCTTCATGAAAATGAGCAGTGACAGCTGCTGGGGGCCCCGACAGGAGTTCTTGACTTGCAGGTAAGAGACTGAGCTTGAGGCTGTGGTCGCAGGGGGGCAGAGGGCACAGTAGAGGGGCAGAGGGCAAAGGAGGGGCATCAGAGGGCACAGGAGCATCAGAGGGCACAGGAGGGGCATTGCCCCTGGCTCCCTCAGCTGCGCACCGCACCTTTTACAGAGTAATGCAGCATTCATAATGAAAGGTTGCTTTAATAGTGGAATATCTCTGATAAACATCACAGAAGAGTTGAAGCTGAAATGGCATCACCGTAGTTCATAAAACATGGTTCGTAACAGTCAAAAGGAAAAGCTAGTAGACTAACACAACTCAAGTGTACGGTGCAGCCCATACAGAACTGTAGAGAGAAGCATAGATGCCATAGGAGTGGTTCCCAAATTTTTTACCTGATTGACCCCATTTTGTGGCTTAAATATAATCCTGTGTTCTCAGACAACAAAGACAAAACTTACGGAATATCAGTTGGGATCATGACCCCATCTGCACATGGTCTGGACCCTCTTTCTTGGGGGAGGGGGTCACTCACAACCCATTTCAGGATCCTCTGCCTTATTAAGATAAACTTGGACTTCAAAAGACAATTGGATTTGTAGCTAAGGAGCCAGAAGAAGCTGTAACTGGCTGCCTCTCCCCTCCTTGTACATCATGCTTTTAGCTAGACTTATTTGTACTTTGTTTTTAATATTTTGTGAGCTGCCCTGGGCATAGGGTAGGATGTAAATCAAGCATCATATTAAATAATAATAATATCTCTACCTCCTAGACAAAACATGTATGGCAGGAAAGACACCCCCACCCCCTTCTCCAAACCCTCCACATCTCTTGGAAGGCATTTCTAAACCTTGCATGTTTTTAGACAAGCGCCTGCCCACCCATCACTCACCTATCATACATGTTGCAGGGCTGAATGGGGCACTAATGCAGCTCTGTAATATGCATGATGGGTGGGTGATGGATGGATAATGGGTGGGGAGGCACTTGTCTAAAAACACCCCCTGAGAGCGCACACTCCCTGTCCCTTCAATCACAGCACACAGCACTCCCCCTGGAATGTGGGGGCTGGGAGAGGGAGAATGTGTTTCGGTGGTGGGGGGCAGGGCAAAGGAAGGGACAGGCCTCCCATCCACTGAAAACTCCCCTGGCTGCAGCCCCAGCTAGCAGACATAAAGTAGGGTTGCCACCTTTTGCAATTTGACCCTGAGACTCTCATAGGCCAAAATGGGAGTCTCAAGGTCAAACTGCAAAAGGTGGCAACCCTAGGCATAAGGGCATTTGAGCATACAGAAGCCCAACAATGGGCTCTCAGGCTCTTTTCACTATTGTCAGTCCCACCCCTTTAAACTTGCCCCTCCCCCCCGGCAGGTAAATCTGACATACTCCCTCTTGGGTGGCAATAAATCTTCCCTTGTTTTTTACAAAGCTGCTTAAACTAAAACTGAGCAGGCAGGAGAAATGCAAAAGGGAATTTAGCAAAATGTCATAATTAATTCAACCACATTTTAAATCACCAACCACAACGTTATTCAATTACAGTGAATGGAAATTTAAATAATTCAAACTGTTTCAAATCACAGAGAGCAATTATTCAACTGAAAGCTCAACCAAGACTGCAGCTCAGTCTTCACCTGGGTGTGTTTAGAACGCACAACACTCTCCTCTAGCCAAGAACATGCATCATTTCCACAGCATTAATTTCCCACCTTCCACTCCCCTCTGGCCAGGATTCAAATGGCAGGTGTGTGTGTGTGTGTGTGCCAGACCTATAGTTAAGGGTTCCCTCTAAAGATCATCACCCACCCTAGAAATATGGTCTGCTCCAAGGTTTTCCCCTTGGCTCCTTAGTCTGGAGAATTCCCACCCCCTCATCATGCAGCCAGGGCTGGTGGAAGGATTTTTGCCGCCCTAGGCAAACCCCTGCATGTTCAGTCCTCACAAAACCAGTGCACAAGTTGCGCACCTCACATGCAATCTATGTGCATGTTACACACAATCCCTGCGTGCACACACTTAGCGCGCAACATGCACATGCACAGCCTGCTTCTCAGGCACTGGGGGACTGGTAGCCCAGCTCCCCGCTCTTTCTTGGCCCTGGATCCAGCCACACAGCTTACCAGTGGTGGCAGCTGGATCGGGGATGGGAGAGGCACGCCCTTCAACTTGCAGGAGAAGCAGCAGCAGCAGCTGGATCAGGGGACGAGACAGCTGAGGTGCTTCTCCTACCCCTCACCCAGTACAGAGCTTTCTGGCAAGGTCACCGAGGGCAGCATGTTGAAGCCTTTCCTGTCCCATCCAGCATCACTTATTGCCACCAGTGATGGCAGCAGGGCAGCTTGATCAGGAGCAGGAGAGTCACCCCTTTCAAGTTGGCTCCCTACGCAGCCGCCTGAGCTGCCTAGAGGTAGAACTGGCCCTGCACGCAGTCTGCCCCCTCATCCTCTGTGTCCAATATCCTAGCTATGGGCCGTGTGTCCGTGTGTGCATAAGGGTGGGAAATGTCAGACCCAGGGGCCAAATACAGCTCACAGCTAGCTATTATTTGGCCCCTTTCCAGTTCCTGAATCTGGCCCCTGGATCCAGTTCCTATCCCCAAGATGTGGGCATGCACACAAGAATAGAGGCAGGTCCATGGCACAGATCAATACTCTGGAATCTCCTTATCCTTGACACACACTTCAAACACCCCTGCCCCTAATGTTTATGTGACTGTTACCGCATTCACACCTTACAGCGGGTGGCGGTGGTACTCCCGTGAGGAGAAGACGAGGCGGGGAAAGGAGACCGGTGCCGTCACAACATCCAGTGCGAACGGGATTCTACCGCGACAATACTCACAAGTGACAGGGCTCAAAATCAAGGCCTGTCATTCGCGAGTATTGTTGTGGTAGAACCCCGTTCGTAGCGGACATTGTGATGGCACCAGCCTCCTTCCCCTGCTAGGTCTTCTCCTCGTGGGAGTGCTGCTGCCGCACCACCATAAGGTGTGAATGTGGCCTGTGACAAACTCACAGGTGCTGGAGTAGAATTATGGCTATGGTGCCTTTAAGAAAAGTTAGTTAACGCACAGGAAAGTCCGCTGACTTCCCCAGCTGTGTTCTTAGGCTAAGGCCGCATTCCCATCTGCTGCGGCAGCAGTGGCGGCAGAGGGAGGGTCAAGGGAAGATGTGGCAGCGGGAAGGAGCCGGACGACAGGAAAAGAGCTGGTGCGAATGGGGGATCTGCTGCGGCTTCTCTCATGCATGTCAGGGCAGGATTTTGCGCCCTGACATGTGCAAGAGAACTTGAAGCCGCGGCAGATCCCTGTTCGCACCAGTTCTTTTCCTGTCATCCGGCTCCTCCCCACTGCTGCATCTTCCCTCGCCCCTCCCTCTGCCGCCGCAGATGTGAATGTGGCCTGAGTCAGAGCTCAAAAGGGAGAGACCAGGGTGAGCAGACAAGAAAGCAGACAAGGGTTCTGGACTGGCTGTGTTGAAGGAAGCATCACTAGAAGGGCTAGGAAAAGCCCAAAGCCTCCAAACTGCAGAGCAACAGCAGAGGGTTGAAACCCTGAACTTACAACAGGACTGAAGCAACAGCAACAAGGCTGCAATGCCCAGGTGGGAGAAAGCTAATTAAGAACCTGTTGCAAGAGACTTTGTGTATNTGGGAGAGGGAGAATGTGTTTCGGTGGTGGGGGGCAGGGCAAAGGAAGGGACAGGCCTCCCATCCACTGAAAACTCCCCTGGCTGCAGCCCCAGCTAGCAGACATAAAGTAGGGTTGCCACCTTTTGCAATTTGACCCTGAGACTCTCCTAGGCCAAAATGGGAGTCTCAAGGTCAAACTGCAAAAGGTAGCAACCCTAGGCATAAGGGCATTTGAGCATACAGGTTCTCAGGCTCTTTTCACTATTGTCAGCCCCACCCCTTTAAACTTGCCCCTCCCCCCCCTGGCAGGTAAATCTGACATACTCCCTCTTGGGTGGCAATAAATCTTCCCTTGTTTTTTACAAAGCTGCTTAAACTAAAACTGAGCAGGCAGGAGAAATGCAAAAGGGAATTTAGCAAAATGTCATAATTAATTCAACCACATTTTAAATCACCAACCACAACGTTATTCAATTACAGTGAATGGAAATTTAAATAATTCAAACTGTTTCAAATCACAGAGAGCAATTATTCAACTGAAAGCTCAACCAAGACTGCAGCTCAGTCTTCACCTGGGTGTGTTTAGAACGCACAACACTCTCCTCTAGCCAAGAACATGCATCATTCCCACAGCATTAATTTCCCACCTTCCACTCCCCTCTGGCCAGGATTCAAATGGCAGGTGTGTGTGTGTGTGTGCCAGACCTATAGTTAAGGGTTCCCTCTAAAGATCATCACCCACCCTAGAAATATGGTCTGCTCCAAGGTTTTCCCCTTGGCTCCTTAGTCTGGAGAAATCCCACCCCCTCATCATGCAGCCAGGGCTGGTGGAAGGATTTTTGCCACCCTAGGCAAACCCCTGCATGTTCAGTCCTCACAAAACCAGTGCACAAGTTGCGCACCTCACATGCAATCTATGTGCATGTTACACACAATCCCTGCGTGCACACACTTAGCGCGCAACATGCACATGCACAGCCTGCTTCTCAGGCACTGGGGGACTGGTAGCCCAGCTCCCCGCTCTTTCTTGGCCCTGGATCCAGCCACACAGCTTACCAGTGGTGGCAGCTGGATCGGGGATGGGAGAGGCACGCCCTTCAACTTGCAGGAGAAGCAGCAGCAGCAGCTGGATCAGGGGACGAGACAGCTGAGGTGCTTCTCCTACCCCTCACCCAGTACAGAGCTTTCTGGCAAGGTCACCGAGGGCAGCATGTTGAAGCCTTTCCTGTCCCATCCAGCATCACTTATTGCCACCAGTGATGGCAGCAGGGCAGCTTGATCAGGAGCAGGAGAGTCACCCCTTTCAAGTTGGCTCCCTACGCAGCCGCCTGAGCTGCCTAGAGGTAGAACTGGCCCTGCACGCAGTCTGCCCCCTCATCCTCTGTGTCCAATATCCTAGCTATGGGCCGTGTGTCCGTGTGTGCATAAGGGTGGGAAATGTCAGACCCAGGGGCCAAATACAGCTCACAGCTAGCTATTATTTGGCCCCTTTCCAGTTCCTGAATCTGGCCCCTGGATCCAGTTCCTATCCCCAAGATGTGGGCATGCACACAAGAATAGAGGCAGGTCCATGGCACAGATCAATACTCTGGAATCTCCTTATCCTTGACACACACTTCAAACACCCCTGCCCCTAATGTTTATGTGACTGTTACCGCATTCACACCTTACAGCGGGTGGCGGTGGTACTCCCGTGAGGAGAAGACGAGGCGGGGAAAGGAGACCGGTGCCGTCACAACATCCAGTGCGAACGGGATTCTACCGCGACAATACTCACAAGTGACAGGGCTCAAAATCAAGGCCTGTCATTCGCGAGTATTGTTGTGGTAGAACCCCGTTCGTAGCGGACATTGTGATGGCACCAGCCTCCTTCCCCTGCTAGGTCTTCTCCTCGTGGGAGTGCTGCTGCCGCACCACCATAAGGTGTGAATGTGGCCTGTGACAAACTCACAGGTGCTGGAGTAGAATTATGGCTATGGTGCCTTTAAGAAAAGTTAGTTAACGCACAGGAAAGTCCGCTGACTTCCCCAGCTGTGTTCTTAGGCTAAGGCCGCATTCCCATCTGCTGCGGCAGCAGTGGCGGCAGAGGGAGGGTCAAGGGAAGATGTGGCAGCGGGAAGGAGCCGGACGACAGGAAAAGAGCTGGTGCGAATGGGGGATCTGCTGCGGCTTCTCTCATGCATGTCAGGGCAGGATTTTGCGCCCTGACATGTGCAAGAGAACTTGAAGCCGCGGCAGATCCCTGTTCGCACCAGTTCTTTTCCTGTCATCCGGCTCCTCCCCACTGCTGCATCTTCCCTCGCCCCTCCCTCTGCCGCCGCAGATGTGAATGTGGCCTGAGTCAGAGCTCAAAAGGGAGAGACCAGGGTGAGCAGACAAGAAAGCAGACAAGGGTTCTGGACTGGCTGTGTTGAAGGAAGCATCACTAGAAGGGCTAGGAAAAGCCCAAAGCCTCCAAACTGCAGAGCAACAGCAGAGGGTTGAAACCCTGAACTTACAACAGGACTGAAGCAACAGCAACAAGGCTGCAATGCCCAGGTGGGAGAAAGCTAATTAAGAACCTGTTGCAAGAGACTTTGTGTATAAAACCTTATCTTTGAGTTAAGCAAAAGAGTACCTGGCATTAAGACAGGAGAAGCACCATTAAGGTGGATTCTGAGGTGGTCTTAAAGGGGTGCTGGGAGGCCTGTATTAAATTTAAAAGCCTTTATTAACAGAGACTTTCAAGCCTTAATGCGATGAAACTAAGGACACTAAGCAGGAGCCTAAGGTGTGGCAAGGAAGTCTAATTCCCCATTGAAAGAAATAAGGACTCTTCCAAACTAGAAGAGGCAACAGTGACCCTTGGAGCTTGTACTAACTTTCAAAGTGACCCCTGGGAGGGAATGGTTCCCCATCCCTGGTACAGGGAGTAAAACGTTTCACTTTTTCTGAAAAGAAAATTGCAAAGTCCCTACTGCATATATTCAACCCCCTGCCTGTCTTAATTTGCTCAGTACAGGAGATTCTAGCATCAGTTCCTGCATTTCCACATAAGTCAAAGTGCCTATCCTTTTGAGCTGCTTTAACCACTAATGACTAGACATGTTTATATTGACACTGAAATTAAGCTGGCCAGTCAGCTCCACCTCCTGTTAAATGGGACTTACTAGGATCAAGTGGCATCGGGCTTCTCTTTCAAAGATCAATTAAAAGAACAAGCTGGTGTCAAGGGAGAAGCACCAACCACTTAACCAGTCTGGTTCATTCAAGAGGAATGTCATTCCAAATGGCTGGAGGACTATTCATGCCACTTCAGTTTCCTGGGTTGCTAAGTACTCCATTGGGTGGAGCTTTTAAGGCAGACATTACACATGCACCAGTGAGCGCGAGAGTGGAGAGAGGGACAGCAAGTCGTCACCCCTTGGAATACTCTAGGTTCTTCGCCCATGACTCTATGGTGCTGGCTGACCTGTATGCATGGAAATGCTGCACACAACCTAATTGACAGGATGCAGTCATGTGGGTGCACATTAGCCTGCATGGTGGGTTACGCATGCTCTGGGACCCCTCTGTGAGTGGGGGCTGCGTAGCGGTGGGAGTGAACACCTAATACATGGGTAGACACCATGGTGTGGGCTGTCATCTCATTTGTTAACACCCATTGTGTGTGGGTCCCAGAAGGTCAAAAACTAGAGGACCGTTTCTTGAGAAATGCTCATTATTTCTAGTTCAATATCTGAGATGCTGACTCTTGGCTTTAGCAATGCAGATGCACCCACCCACACACTCACTCCTGCCTACCCATGTAAGTATTGACATATTCCCCATGTTTTAGACATTTCAACAGCTGTTTTGCGAAATGAGTCATACTGACTTCTGGCCTCTTGCAAATTAGTAGGAGCAGTCTGGAGAAGAGTCGCAGCTTTGCTGAGGTCACTTTGTGGAGACTGTAGCAGCTTTGAAACACAGCTGATTAATTCTAAAAATTTTGTGAGCAGTACAACAAGAAAGACAAACTGAAACTGCTCCATTTTAGCTTTCAGAGCTCTTGCCTCCACAATTTCATCCTTCTTCTTGCTCAGGAGTATTACCTGGGTAAGCACCTTGAGGATATCTGTGAAGCAGTAGCGTAGAACCACTAGAGATAGATAGATTCTTTATTATGGCACTAGCTTCCGCCATGGCCTCAAAATCAAATAACAAATACAAACAAATACAAATACAAATACAATACAAATACAATACAAATACAAAACGGACATTAGGAATAATAACCACCATACAAAACAAAATCAGAATATTCCTATTATACTCCAATTAAATTTAGCCTTGATTTATCCAATTGGTAATAATGTGCCTGTCATCCCATACTGATAACAAAATATTATGGAATAATCTTTGGCAGATAATTGTTGATATATTAATGTTATAACAATAATACCACAAGGATTGTGTAGGGCTCATGTCCCAATCAAATTGTCTTTGCCTTTAGTATAGTTCTTTTCTTAGAGGCTAATATCACATATGTAGCCAGTGCTATAATAGCCTCCTT
>QEPC01014166.1:1827968-1869864 GCA_003113815.1 Sphenodon punctatus | reverse complement strand
GCCCCCCCCCCGAACGGGTCCCGCCCCTCCCGAGCAGCCCTCAACACCACCCCACCTGGGCCATGATCCCATCGAATACACCCCTACACGTCTAGTGACTCCCACCGCCAGGCTCGGCTGCCTCACAGGAGCACGTAAGCACCCATGCGGTGAGCTACCATTTATTTTATTTATTTATTTATTTTATTATATTATATTTATATGCCGCCCCCCCCCCCCATACCCACGGCATCTCAGGGCGGCTTCCAACAATGTAAAACAATTATTAAAACATAAAATCCACAGTATCATTATTAAAACAATTTAATACAAAAATTCAACCCACCCTCCCCACCTCCAAAGGCCTGTGAGAACAGCCACATCTTACAGGCCCGATGGAAGGCCATTAGACTGGGGGCCAGCCATTAACAGGGGAGGGGGTGGACCATGACTGTGAGGCCATGGGCCAAAGGGAGGGTTTGCAAGGGAGCACAGCATGTTGTGAGGGACATGGGTTGGCCATGCACCGGGCCACCAGCGAGTGCACATGAAGAAGGGGGGGGACAGCTAACCACACTGCTATGTAACCCTCTCACAGGAAGCAGAAGACCTACTGTCCGTGGAGTGGCCGGTGGAGGCTGAAGACCCACGGCCCACCAGCCGGCATCCAAGGAGGGCTGTGGTAGAGACGAGCTGCAGAGAGTAGAACCCCAGTGGTGCAGCAAAAAGGGGACGCAGGGGACCCCGGAAGAAATAACCCCAACCCCTGTAAATATCCCCCAATAAACCTTTCTGAGCACTACATACCATGTGACCGCATTGTCATTACATGGGGGGAAACTGAGGGGGGGAAAGAGACATACGCATGTTTTGGGGTCGGTCCTTCGTGATGCTGCACCCAAACGCTGCATGCCTGGAAAAGAACTGCTATGCTAAAAAGGGAACCCTTGGGGTAACGCACTGTAGGATCTGCAATGGTCCTAGAGGCCATGGCGGTGGGTAAAGCGTGACCACGGTGCCCTGCCATTGACAGTCCCCACACTGTGTGACAAGTGGTATAGAGCCATGAGGGAAAGGCCGGTTGCAAGGGTGGCACAACAGTTTTATTGTGCATAGGTCAAAAAAGCAAGGGCACCGTGGAAGGGGGGTTCCCATACCCTAGGGTCAATTCACTGCCTGCCTGGTAGCTATACGTCTGGTAAGGGCCTGTCTGTTCTCCTCTGATATCCTCCTGAAGGCCCCCCTGGACATGCTGGCACAGGGGCACAGGATCGGGTCTGTATTTTTTTATTTTTATTTTTTGCGGGAGGCGGGTTGTCCAAGGCTGCCCCATCGATCTCACATATATTGTGCAGAACACAGGCCGCAAGTACAAGGATGGGGGTGTGCTGCAAGTCAAATTGACTCCTGTTTAGCAGGAGGCGTCACCTCATCTTGAGCTGGCCGAAGGTCCGCTCCCCAACACACCTCACCGATGCCAGGCGCTCGTTGAAGAGCACCTGCTGGGGGGTGCGGGGAACAGGATAGAACTGTATGAGCCATGGGGTTAGCGGGTATGCGGGGTCCCTGATAATGACGGGAGCCATGGGAACACCTTCAATGATGCGGAACATGTTGGGTTTGATCTCCGCACCAAACATCCTCACAAAGAAGGGGGATGAGCGCAGGATCCGGGCATCGTGTCTCCTTCCAGAGAGGCCCGGGTATACATTGATGAAGAGGCATCTGTGGTCCACGACAGCCTGGAGGTTTACTGAGAATGCCTGCTTCCTATTCAGATAGTCAGTCTTGGCATTAGGGGGCTGAAATATGGGGATATGCGTACTGTCTACTATCACCCCTATGCAGTGGGGGAAGCCCATAGCCTCTAACCCGCTGATCACTACATCCGGGTCCCGTAGTTGTATCACCTGCTTCATGAGGAGGTCCACTATCAGGTTGCACACATTGTGGAGTGCCCTGTTCACTGTCGCGGTCCCCACACCAAACTGCTCTCCCACGCTCCTGCAGGAATTGAGTGTGGCTAGCCACCACACTGCCATCGCCACACGCATCCCTGGAGGCAGTGGGAAGCGCATGTTGGTCACGTTATGGCGAAGGTGGGGGCCTATGATCTCACATAGGCAGGTCAGCAGGGAGCGGTTCATCCTGAAGTGATCAGTCCACTCGTCATCTGTCCAGGTCGCCAGCATGTTCTCCCACCATTCGTTCGTCCTTAATCACGTCCAGTTCATCCGGTGCGTCGGTAGGGTCACACAGCAGCCATAAAGGTTAACCGACCACCTGACGAGGACGAGGCTGATGTGCTGAGCTGCTGCTGTTCCTGCCACCAATTCGCACCTGGCCTGCACCCTGTGCACCCAGCGCAAGCTCGTCACATGTCTCAGGTTGGCTAACCTTTTGTGCCATGCAACACATGTGAATGGGAGGAGGAGATCGGTCATCTGCTCAAACACCTGGTGCAGGACATAGAAGCAGGTGGCCAGAACTTGTAGTAGGGTGGCACGCTCACTTGGGATGTCAGCATCCGGCATAGCGATCCCACCACCGTGCACCACTTAACCCAACCAGTGCCCCGGCCCTCAGTCCATCAATTCACCCTGTGCACTGATACCCTGTCCCCGCTGTTCACCCTGTGTTGCATCTGCACTCCCACACCCCTCCACCAACAGTCAATATCCCACGCACGCCGCTACCCATTCCCACATGCCCCTACTGTCACACACCCTCAAGCTCACCTCACACACCCTCCCTCTGCTCTCGCTCACAGTCTGCACTCCACTCTACTCCGCTCAGCTCCACCCTCACACATAACTCCACAATGCTGTAGCGGTGCCGTCCCCTACTTATAGCCACCTGGTCAGGCGCTGTGCCTATTTATGTGGTTCAGCAGGATGGGTGTGGCTCACCCACCTGGTCTGGTTCTCCCTGATCAGTTGCATGTGCACAGGACCACGCCAGTTTGTCATTCTAGTTCCGCAACCTTGGTTAGGTGGTTATTATGTACCGTTGGTAAGGCCCCTTGAGCGCTGCCAGCAGCACAATACCCCGGGGGCCATTTTGCCCAATACCACACAGGGGGGATTTGCAGGGCCCCAGCTGTATATGTAGTTGACTGATGTGCCTCTGCACAGTTGTGTCTCGTGCTGTCAGGGCGGTGCTATACCACGGCATCTCAGGTCACAACCCCCAGGCCATATCTCGTCTCCCTGTCTCCAATCGGGCTGGCATGTGCCCGCCCTGTGTGTGGGTTGCAGTTTCCCAGGGCCAAGGAGCAGGACCACTATCAGCTCTGCAAGGCCACGCTGGTTAGCTGTCCGCCTCGCCTCCATCCTGGTGCATTCCCTTCTGTGCACTGTCTACATCGGTTGCTCCTGATCACCCTGCTTTTCATCAGACCATGTTGGGCCGCGTAACTGGCCATGTAGCTGATGGCCGGGCCGGATGATGAGTGGCCAGTGTGTGCCACCATGCTCCTGGGAACCCTGTAGCAAAGCAGTGATGTACAGATGTTGGTAAGCAACCCCCTTTCTGTTGGTGATGGCATCAACCTCCTGTCGCATTACATGTGGCTGTTGGGCCACCCCTTTGGCGGAACGGAATGCCAGCAGCGTGCAGGGGAACTAGGATTCATGCCCCTGCGCCAACCGCATGCGGCACACCCAAACGCCATTGTAGTGCCCTGGGAAGCAAGGGAGCTCACAGCTGCTCGGCAGGTGGCAAGTCATCGCAACTTTAGTTTAGCCCTTCAGGCTGGTAGTCTCCATGACGTGACCAGCCATGCCGGTGTCGTCCTGTGAGCCCATGGCTTTGAGCGCTCGCACTCTGATTGCCCTACCTGCCTTGGTGAACTGGGCCTGCTGCCACCTGATGTAGGTGGGTCACTTCTTACTGGGACGACCACCCCACCGGAGATGCCTGCCCTGAGAGCTATGCTGAGCCGAACTGATGTCAGAGCTGTAGTAGTGACGGGTCATCCCCTCCTGCCCCACTTCCTGCTGGACGCCCATATGCATGCGCGTGGCTACCATAGGGGCCTCTTTGCCTGGGAGGGCCTCGTTCAGGGGCCATTGTTCCCTGAGATGCCGACAGCTGCCCTGATACATCCTCTGCAGCTCCGATCATTGCGTTGTCCCCATGCCCATGATGGACAGGAGCTTCTGTTTGCCCATGGTCATATACTCAGCTTGATGATGTTGTTCATTGTTTGTCCTCTGTTCGAATCCACCTGCCTGCTGTGGGACAGTCAGTCTCAACGGCATGTCTCGGACCCCTGGTATGCTGTATGTGTTATCCCTTGACTCTCAGTTGCTTGCCTTACCGACCCGACTGTTCAACCTGCTATATAAGGACCCGTGCGGTCGGGTTCCCCTGCTTGCGCTACAAGAGACCAATCCCATTAGTAATAAAATCATTGCTGTTAAGGCTTTCTGTGCTGTAACTCATTGCATGTGGGACTGTTTCGCCACCACCTCCTGGGGCTGTGGCTGTCAACCTGTGTGTGGGCGACGGGCATCCAGCCATGTGGTTAGGGGGACCTCTGTATGGTGTGGAGCCGGCCCATTGGTGTGCACAGGGCTGTGGGGTAGCTCTGAGGGCCAGCGGGATGGTGGGTGTGTAGCCTGCCTTTACAGCATGGCGGTATTGGGGGGGGGGAAGTGAGGTGTGCTCCCACCGTGACCCATCTGTCACATAAGGGTGTGCACGCTGCCAGTGTTCCTTCACCCTGCTGTGTGTAATCGGTTGCCTCAGGGGATATCTGTTCATTCCCCTTCGTGGTTGTAGGGTTGCAAGGGCATCCTGTCGACAGTTGCTATGGTGCAGGGCTCTGGCTGCATGCTGGTAGCACCCCCCTTGTTTAACTGCTACCCGTTCTAACTCCTGAACCCTCTGGTTCCCCACCCCCCTTTGGATGGCTGTGCGTGCTGCCAGGGGCTTTGTCACTGTGTCATCCAGTGCCAGCTCTTGCTTCCTATTGGTCCATCCACTGTGCTGTGCCACCTCTGGGGTGTGTAGCCACGGGCTCCACCTATTGGATCCCCACAGTATACCCTGGCTATCATAGATGGGTGACGTGGAGGCCGTACTCCTTGCAGGCCGCTTCCCACCTGCACAGCCAACCCTGCTGGAGCGCCCCGTGGGGCGGTGGCTGGGTGGCCCTGGGGGTGGGATCTGGTGTGCTTGGACCGTGCTGTGGCTGCCACCGCTTCCCCCCCCCCCCCTTGGTTGCTGGCTCCTCATTAGTATCTCGTTTCCTCCTTCTATCTAGCCTCAGTGATCACCTTCCTCATGGTCCTGCGCCTTGGGGAGATGGCAGGACAACTCCAGAGGGCGGCATCGGAGCTCCGGGCAGGGGCCCGAGTGTACCAGGCGATACAGGAGTTGCCTCATTAGCGGTTGCCTCCCCACTCCCTTTGGTGTGGGGATCCGTGGTTGCAGAAGCCTGTGGTCTGCTATACTGGCGCCCTCCCTCTCTTCTGTAGTGCAGGCGCTGATTAATGAGCAGGCAAGGGAGCAGAAGGTGGTGCAACTCCTGCTCCATTTGCTGCAGCGGGTACACCAACTGGGCTGCGATCAGGCAGATCGCTGGTGCAGGGTCACCAGTTCTACTGAGGCTGCAGCTGGTGCCTACCATACCTGTCTGTTCGAGCGCCCAGCGCTTGTTGCGTGTTACATTTTCATAATAAAGGTTATCTTGGTTCCTCCTTCCCTGGGGTGTGTCCCTCTGTATGTGCCCTGTTGGGATTCCCTGGTGGTTGTCTGCCTGGGGTTGCCGCTGTTGCGTGGATCTGCTCCTGATCGCTGGATCCCCTATGGTCTGGCACCTTGTTTCCCTGTCTTTTTAGCTTTGTCCCCTCTCGTTTTGGTGCGGTAAGGATTCCCCCCCTCCCACCCACCACGGTGTCCCTCGGGCCATGGAGGGATTGTTGCCCATCCTCCAGGGTCGTGCCCTGGCTGGTTCTGCCCCTCCTCCCTTCCCTATTGTGTTGTTGATCTTCCCCTGTGCCGCTTGCACCCCTTTGTTGCCAGCCAGTGCATTGCGGCCACTTCCTTTGTTTGGGGCCGCGTCTCCGCTCTCTGCCCTCGGTTCCTGTCTGCTCCGTGGCCTTTGGCACCTGGCCTGGTCTCCCCCATCTGTCTTGTTCCTGGCTCAGTGTTGTGTTGCCCGGGGTTTCCTACATGCGTTTGTACATTGGGGGTCTGTGTGTGTCTAGGTATGGGTTCCATCCGTTTCAGGTCCCATCTGTTCTTGTCAGTGACCTTGCATGTTCCCATACCCCCTCCCTCCAGCTACCGTCCCCTCGCTCCCTTTCCCTCCTGTGTTTCCCAGTGTGCACGGCGGGGGCAGGGGGGGAGCTGTTTTCCATGGGGCCCATGGCGCCCAGCTGTCTGGTCTGTGTGTCATGACCTATGTGGGGCTGTTACTTTGTGTTTCCTGTCATTCCAGCTCCCTCCTCCCCCCGCCCTTGTGGGGTCTGGCAGTTTGGGGGTGGTGCCTTGTGCTGTGGCTTCGTTTGCCCTTCATTGGCTGTTATCACGTCACTGCGCTGGACGTGTTTTCCCTTCCGTTTGGTGGTCCATGTAAACGTCTTGGGTGTTTGCTTGGTGTTTCCCAGGCTGGGTGTTCGGTCGATAGGTGTATGCCAGCCCCTCAGGCCCTTCCTTCCCACAACCTCGGTGGTGCCCATGTACATGTCTCCCAGCTTGGCGCCAGTGCGTGTGCTCACCCACCCATCTCCACCAACCAGTGGCGTCCGTGTAAAAAAGGCCTATGTGGGAATGGGGTGGATAATCAAATAATATGCAACACTATGCTCTGGAGTGTCCCCATAAGGAATGAATGGAATAATTGTAAAGCAATCCTCTCCATTCCAGTAGATCCATGCATTCAGGTCAGCTATCAGTTGGGTCCATGCATTTGAGTCAATTTCATAGTCAATGCTATAAACCTACCAGTTCACAGATGCATCACTACTAGCATGTAACAAACTAAAAAACAAATTAAGAACTCCAAAGTTTAAATTCAATTTATTGTAAACAGGGTAACTCTAGCACGCTGTCATACTGGCTGTGTCACATGCATTCAATTCCATATTAACTGCTCAAAATAGTACTTGCAAAAATTACAATAATCTAATAATAATTTATGATTTGTTACATAAACTTAATTAACAAGCACTAAAACTGAATTACAGTGTAGTTTAGGTAGTCTGTTATTGCTTGTAGAACACTGCAGCTTTGGATCTATTCAGATAAATTCATGAATATATGCCTGAGTTATCAAACTGTACTGCTATATCAAACTCAGAAACTGTAAAAGGCTGGAGAACACTTAAGCAATTAAAATTGCTGGCAGACTACGTGCTTCCCTACCTACCACTCCCGAACTCCTAACCACCAAAGATGCAAACATGAAACTGCTTACATCTGAAAAGCCACTCAGATCAACTTCATCAGGACTGCTTGCAAGTAAATGGTTTCAAGATTGCATCCCCTAGGTTTTCAGTGGACAAGAGGAAGGTGGGATTTGTGGTTTTGTGATAATTGCAATGTATTTCCAATTTTAAGAATAATTTGTTACAATCAAGAGTTTATAGTTCTTTTGTGAATTAATTTTCTACACAAAATAGACAATTTAATTTTTCTTCCCATTACATTGGTATGTTTTTAAATACTAAATCCCAAAATATATATAGCTTTTTAATAATATGCATTCAAAATTCTTTTTTAAATAGCTATAATACAAATCTTAACCAAAAGGAAAATGGTAAACTAAGAAAAAAAAGTGTGGACAAAAAGTGCCAGAATAAGTGAAACATCAATGGAGACTAGTAAAAGGGTGATGGCTGAGCACCACATTTTCTTCATATTAAGTGTAGGTTTATTTTCTTTCTTGCTTTAGGCTAGGAAGAAATGCTAGCAGTCTTCACTGACAGCTGAACACATGACACAGAAGCAGCACATGTTCAACATTCTCCCCATTTGCATGGTTAATCTTATTTGAAAGCCTTTGTATTACTTTTATTTATTCAATTAAAGCAGCATTTTGTGGATAAATAAATGCAAGGGCTGTAAGTCACCAGAGCCACTTGATTAAGCATGTGTATAGAACTTTACTCTCCTGAGTAGTCAAGTTTATGACTTACACACGTGAGTAAAGCTGCATGTGTGCTTAAGTGTGAGATCAAGGCTTGTATCTTAATCCTGCTTCACCAGGAGAGCTTTATTAGGCTTCATCTGCACTTGGAAAAAATGGTGCGTTTTCAACTTTGAGGTAAGTACTGAGTTAAAACCTAGCAGATGCTGTTTTTATCTTGAGGCAGCAAGTTGAGGGCAACCATATACCCCCCAAATATGGGCGACCTGTTTCCTAGTGGCTTGTCTTATTACATTTACCTCAAGAGGACTCCAAAACACACCTACTCTTTGTGTCTGAACAAGCCCATTAATGTCACTGGGACAGTGTGGGCTGGATATTCCAAAGTGTCCAAAGGTCTGATTCTGCATGGTATTGAGCACCCTGGTCTGAAGAATAAGCAAGCATATGCTTTTCTTTAAATATGCAAGTACTCCCATTAGAATCAATTGGATGGATGACTCTTGTACTCAAAGTTAAACCCTGAGTTAGATGCTTTAATCTGTCAGGTCCAGAATGCTCGACACTTTGAAGGTATGTGATCTAAGCAATTTAAAGAAATATCATTAAACAGCAACAAAGATGTTCAAAGGAACATCTGTTCACAATTCACTTACTCTTGTAACCCTCACCCTGCATAGCCCAGTAAGGACGTTTTTAAGACGAGCGCGGCGGTGCCCGCGCTTGTTTTCAAAAGAGCCGGCAGCCGGTTCCACACGTGACGCTGCCGCCGAATACGCGCATGCACGGGCGATGCGCTTCCATTTCCGGCCGCGTATGACCAGCCTCGATCGCCGACCCGGTCAGTTCGCGGCCGGAAATGGATGCGCATCGCCCGCGTATTCGGCAGTAGCGTCACGTGTGGAACGGACTGCCGGCTCTTTTGAGAAACAAGCGCGGGCGCCGCTGCGCTCGTCTGAAAACAGCCTAAGTGTATGCAGTGTCAGGTTCTTAAGTTTTATCTGCTTAGTACTTTTTGCTCTGCATAAACAAGTATGTTGCAATAAATTAAATATACAGGAAAGCACGGGTAGTTTTGTAAATATAACCATACATTTAAACTTTAAAAATAATTAAAAAATTTGTTTAGGGCCTGATTTTGCATTCTTACACAAGCAGAACTCCCAATGAAATCAACAGGCACAGATTTACACTGAGTGTATCATATTATATTATAATTCTTTAGGATTATTAAAGACTGTCCACATCTCTACTGTGTGTTTGTGCAGCTCTCTTAATATCAAGAGATACAAGCTTCTTGTGATGAATCCTGAATTGACTTGCATGTTGTGCTATTTTCCTGTTTTACGTCTGAAGTTCAAAAGAATCAAAAGAAACTCGACAAACAATGAGAGGTGGGGAGTGAAGACTGACCAGCTAAGCCATGTAGTCTAGTCTGGAAATTCAACTGGTGCACTGAACGGTTCCAAACACAGGTTTTGACATAAGAACAGTTAAATTTATGGATCTAAACCTAGCAAATCACTTGTTTGCCTGTAAATTTAAACAAACGCTTAAGAGATTTGCTGAACTGAGCTCTTACACAGCAATAAACTGAGCAAAGTCAAAATTTGATGGGCATTTCGAATAGCTTATTATCACAATGGGAAACAAGAAAACGCCAGTTAAATAAAACAATTTTATTTATGTGACGAAAAGGAAACAAAATCAGCGTAACCCTGAGAAAATGAAAAGGGTATAAAACAGTCAAGAAACAAGTATAACTCTCTCGGTAAGAAAAATAGGATGGCTAGCTACCCCAGTGTTTCCAGCATTTTACTAGTTTGACTATAAAATGTCCCAAACGTGTACAAAGATTAAAACCATGCCAATATACTTAATGATTCTTCTTCTGTTAAAGTCCCTTGTTCATTATTTTGTCAATAAATTGTTTCCTCTCCACTGATCTACATAAAACATAGTTGGATGCACTGTGGTTGATTTTAAAAGGGTATTGTTCAACATTTTTCCTTCAAAAATGTCAAAGCCTCCTTTTTAGGAAATGTTTTGCTCCTCCAAACCCCAAAAGGCCTAACGCATTCTCTTCTCATAAAATGTATTATAGAGGTATTTTACTGCCATTTTGCAGGAATATTATGAAATTTTATGCAATATTGGTTTGTTCTGGAGACTTCCTTATAGTCAAATTATCAAACTTAAAACTTAAAGGGTTATAATAGCTTAAGAATATGCTGCACCTACAAGAGCCTTTAATATTCCAGTTGATTTTGGTTTTCAACAGTTGTTCTATTATATAAATGACACAGGACTACAATTTATTTCCTAATTCTCTGTATCCCTATCGCACCATAAATGCTGAATGAAACCCAGAGGGAATCAGGGACTCTCAAAACGGACAGAATTGTTTGTCCTAGTAATCATTGAAGGTGTTTGTTCATCATGAAAGCCCCGGGACCACACGAGTGCAGATCCATTTCTTCACCCGCTGGGATTCTTCACAGTTTTGCAGCCATGAAATTGATATGTGGTTTCACCAGTGGAAAGAGTGGCAGACTGCGCTTGAACTCTGTCATATTTTGAATCACATCAGGCTGCAAGTAAGCACATTTTAAAATAAGTTTCCAGTATCACATATATACACCTCTGAGTGGGTACATGCATACAACACACACGCACACACAGTGGTAAAATCTCCTTTTAATTCTAAACTTACTGGACAAATATGCCTTAGACTGTGCTGCAAGGCAGTAAGCTTAATTAGGTAAGATATTGCTGTTTTTATTCAGATTGAACTCCCAATAAAATCAGTAAAGTCTGAGGTCCAGTCCTGCAATCCTTACTCACCCAAGGGGCTTTTCTGAAGCTTATGCAATAACTCAGATGAATTTATTCCTTCAAAACTATGCACTGGTGTCATGGGATTCAGCTGAGCGAGTTAAAATATACATTTGTAAAGAAAAGCAACGGCAAACCTTCCTTTCATACAGAAGAAATGTCTATTGATGCGCATGTGGCCTTAGCGTAATATTATGCACGTAACATTTGGGATTCACTGCCACCCAAGCATTTAGTTCATAACGCAGAAGCTCAGCATACAATTATCTAGAGCCATCTTCCTTTTTTCAGTGGTTTGACAGACACAAGGGCAATTGATTCACCCATCCCAAAGCAGGAGTGTTCTGAACCAAAAGAGAATGAAGGACAAGCTCACATTTAAAGCTGCTTCTCTTAGAAATGCCTTGCCTGTTCCTCAGAGAACTATCACCCTGAGCCTCAACTTGTAATGATGATGGCAGCTCTTTCACTATCTGTTAAGTGACACACAGGGTTTTTTCTGGTGTTGGTTTTACCTGTGGCAAAGGTGGTGCTGGTGCCAGATTTACATCGTTTTGGCAAGGAAATTCTCCAACAACAGGACCTATTAAATAATATAAACAAAATTAAATTAGAAAGACTATAGCTGTTAAAGCATCCTATCCAAAAAACAAAATCCCAAATACATACAGTACTATTAGTAAATGTTAAAGATACTTATTCCAGCTCTTACTGCAGTTTTGTCTTTGTGTTTTGCTGGAGTGCAACAAGCTGGTTGAAGTTACAGCCTAAGAATTGGTGCTAGAGTGTGGCATAGCTATGAACTTTTTTCTTGCTTCTTATAAATAAAGAAGTTTATAAGGGGTATTTGATATGTAAATTGTTAAGAAGTTCTTAAGTGAAGATTCTGTAAGCACCAATAATTGCACCCTCTAACTACCTTCTAGAACACACAAGTTATATACTTGTAGATAGACATTTACACTGTTAGTTGGATTTGTGTGAAGCAAGACCACCACCATTTGGACAAATATAACCACAAATCTGTGTCCTCTTCTAATTTTCTCAAAGGGTAATTCCGCTTTATAAAGATTTCATAATTTTCTGAACAGGTAAGCTACTGCCATCATTACATTTTAAAGTGTTAAATAAAATCAGAGGCCCATACTCACTGCGTTTTCCCCACTGACAACAACGGAGGAAACAGTGAACACAGGTTCCTGAATATAATGTAAAAGCTAAATAGCCACCTTAAATTAAGGTTAAGAGAGTGTTAGAGAAGAGAAAGGGTGAAAACAGACATGACGCTAACCACCCTTGGTGGTCATTTATGCATGTTTCAGGGCTGCATAGGGCACCCATATAGCCCTGCAACATGCATAAATAACCACCAAGGGTGGTTAAAGAGTGGTTAGCATCATGTCTGTTTTCACCCAAAGACCTCAGATAAAAAAAAGGGTTGGATCCTCAATTTCACAAAAAGCAATTCTGAGATTAAATATGATGACAAAAACCACCTGGAAAGTTTTACACCAATCTCAACCATAAGTTAAACAAATATTTTTATGTGGCTAAAATGAAAAAAGATTACTGCAATGCATAACATCTCTGTTTTCTAAATGATTCGCTAATTAGCTAAAAATAAAACTGAAGGAGGAATTTTAGTATAATTGTTTTAGGTGCAAAATTATGTTTCACACATTACCAGAGCTTTCGAGTAGCCTAACACGTCATTGCCAATTGAAAAAGTTTCTCCATTAACATGTGCCTTTTAATTTCCCAGACAGTTCCCCCTCCTGCAAAACTATGTATTTTCACTGGCAGGAGAAGCTCTGCAATTCAGAAGGGTCCATTTCCTCTCATAGAGACACTTAAGAGCGGGTGGGAAAATAGCATTCTGCTCTTGGAAATGCCTGGAAACCCATGAAGACCTCAACTTCCTCCAATAATTATGTGGAGAAGAGAATTGGGTGAAAATATTTCCCCAACCCAGCAGAAGTCATAAAAATCCTTTCTAGGATTTAGTTTTGCAGTGTATTATTTATTTATTTCTATGATTTTTACCCAGCACCCTCCTGTAACCAGCTAGGGGCGGCTTCCAGCAGCTTGTATATACTTGTACTGCATAACAAACTGCATTATACTTGTACTGCATAACAAACAGCTATAGTGAGATATGTCCAACATACAGAAATCAAGTTAAAAATTAAAAGAACCTATATCCAATACTTACAGGACTCCATTTCCCTTGCAAGGACATGTACTGATACCTTGTGTCTCCTGGAAGCATCTACTGCCAACAACTCCTATAGAAAAGGAACAAGGTCAGTTATTCCACAGCAGGCACTCAGGCAGTAAAGGATAGGGATGTGCGAACACTGGGGGGCTCAGTGTTCAGCCCGTTCGGGTTTCGGCTGAACCCGAAACCGTTCGGTTTAGCCCAAATGGGTTTGGGGGGGCCGAACCCGTTCCGGCGGGCGGGGTGGTTTTCCCTCCCCACTCCAGGCTGCGCAGGTGAAAGGAGTGCCAGGGAGCACCGCCCCCCCACCCTCGTAAAAATTTTTTTAACCCCACCCCACCCCAGGGAGCACCACCAGGTAGGGTGACTCCTGGGGTGGGGGGGTTTAAAAAAAATTGCGAGGCTGGGGTGGTGGGGAGGTACTCCCCAGTGCTTCCACCCACGCAGCCTGGAGGGGGGAGGAAAAACCAGGTTCCTCCCTGCTCCCCGCGTCCCCACCCAAACTGGGTCAGAACCCGAACTGTGTTCGGCCGGTTCAGGCGGGGGGCAGTTCCGATTCGGGGTGTTTGCAAACGGTCTGAACATCCCAAGTTCGGGCCTAACCCCGAACTTCCGAACTGAACTTTCTACACAAGAACTTTACTCATGGTGGAGCTGAAGAATCTCAAGGAACTAGAACTTTATGAAGCACTTCTAAAAACTGCAGAGCTGGCAGTCCTGGGAAACCCTGCATGCCCTGAGCACAGTATACAAACCCAGACAGATCAGAGCATGCCATTATGCATATGTTTACAATGCCTCCCACAACCTCTGAATAATCACAGTTCTGTATTAAGAATAATTATTATTATGATTTATGTAGCGTCAAACATGTGCCAGGCACTGAATAATCATGAATTAGAGAAAAGGTTTCTGTGCTAGGGGGCTTACAGCCTAGGAGGGATAAAAGAAGAAAGACAAGGGAGAGGGGAACATAGAGACAGGGATACATTCATGAAGCTGAGTAGTCTCCTTGTGATACCTTGTGTCTCCTAGAAGCATCTAGGAGTGCACGTGCTTAGCTTAGTTACAAGGGAGGAGATAATCCCAAATGAAAGGACAGTAGAAGGCATATTAATAAGCAGCCTGGATGGGTGAGGAGTTAGGAAAGGCCCAATGATAGAGACAGGTTTTTAGGAAGGTTTGTTAGGTCAGGAGAAAGGGAGCGGAGTGCATGTGTTTCTTAAGGAAGTTCCAGGCATAAATGGCAGTATGGGAGAAGGGGTGAAGATAGTTTAGGGTGGAGGGCTCTGGGGAGAAGCAGGCGAGAGCAAGCCTGGAATATTTCTACACACACAGTGAAAACCTCTGAACATTTTAACAACTGAGACCAGGAAGTGAAAATGGATATGCTGTCTTCACTGCCTCTTGCACTATAATTGGTGTTCTCCTATCCTGTTGCATTTCCTGCTTTATCTCTCTATTAGCAAGTCAGTCAAAAGTAATGTTTCCTTTGAATCGGTGACAGAGTAGCAATGTAGCCGACCATCGGCAGCTGCAATTGGGGAATGTGAAGCAGCCAGCAATGCACAGCTGAGAAGGCCACATGCTAAGACAAATAATGGCTTCTAAATAAAAAAAGTGCATATTCACCAAAAAATGTAAATTAAGAAAGATTAAAATGAGTTATATAATAGAGATAGAAAAACAAAACAAAGCATATTAGAGATGACGCTATCAACCGTTCATATGAAAATTTCCAAATTATTATGATTCAGATATTTTTAAATGTATTTAAGAAATCAACTGCATTTTAAATACTTTTTAATTTTAAAAAGCGACATTAACTGGACCATGTAGGGAATAAACCAGAGTGCTATAGAATGGCTTGGATGAAACTGTCCTATTACTGTGCAGCTCTTACAAGATGGGGCCTATGGCAAAAGCTTGGCATAATAAAATTTTATCTCTCTATCTTACAAGATGCCTCCTTTTCAAAGACGATAGAAAAAGTTAAACATAAGAACATAAGATGGTAAGAAGTGCCATACCGGGTCAGCCCAATGGTCCATCAAACCCAGCACCCTGTCTCTGACAATGGCCAATCTCGGTCACTTGGAAGAAGTGTTCAACAGGTCATAATGGACCGATCTATTCCCTGTTGTTCATTCCCAGCAGTCAGAGGTTATGTTCCCCAACCTACTTGGCTAATAGCTGTTAATGGACTTACCCTCCAAGAATGTATCCAATCCAATGTATATATAGTTTTAAACCCAACTATATATACTACTGGCCTGAACCATATTCTCTGGCAACAAATTCCACAAGTTAATTGTGCACTGAATGAAAAAGTACTTTCTTGTATTTGTTTTAAATCTGCTGCCAGTTAGTTTCATGGAGTGTCTCCTAGATCTAGTACTATTTGAAAGGGTAAATAGCCTATTTACTCACTACACACCACTCATGATTTTATAAATTCTATCATCTCCCCTCTCAGTTGTCTCTTCTCCAAACTGAAGAGCCCTAACCTATCAATAGAGACAAAGTAGTACAATGATATCTTTTGTTGTCTGTGACTGTGAGCCGCCCCGAGCTGTCATGTGAGCAGGAGGGAGCGGGCTAGAAATGGACATAAATTAAAAAAATTATTGGACCAACTACAGTTTGAGATATGCAAGCTTTTGGACCTCACAGGGTCCTTTGTCAGACAATTCAGGAATTAAAACAATAGACTGAACAAATCAGTGAGGTATATACAGTGACTGGGAAACAATGGCAAGGGGAGAGGAGTGGAGGAGGTGAGAACAATCCTCAGGTAGGAGGTCTGCAATTCAAAATAATAGAACAGCTGCTGCTGCAGATAGGAAGTAAACTTAAAGCTTTCTGTTGCTGTAGACAGTGGTTAGGCTTACAATTTTCTGTAATGGCTTGTGAAGCCTATGTCTACATTGAGTCCATTGTTCTTCATATCTAATAGAGCTAGGAATTTTTGTTCATAGCTCTACTTACCTGAGTGGTAACCCCTAATTTAGAACCTAATATTATAGTTTGGACTCTTCCCTATGTGTATTACTTTGGGCAACTAAATGGCAGATGAAATTTTAATGTTGACAAGTACAGTCACCTAGTCTTACAGGATCCTCCTGCAATTCCTCACAGTCTGCTTGGGTTTTAACTAGGGCTGAACTGAATAGTACTTCCGGGTATTCAGACCGATTTTCTAACTTCCGAATAGAGTACTCGGAGGCAATTTGGCGTTTTTGCTGAAGCTTCGGACTTCGGAGACCGAAGCACAGAATGTCGGAAAACTTCTATGCCACCTTGGTGCCTCAGCAGGTGTTACCATGTGCAGCAGCTGCAGNGGGGGGGGGGGGGGCAACGGTTGGAAACCTCTTGGCATGGATTGGTGTGATACTGGTAACTTGGGAAGAACAGGGATACAGGCTGGGGAAACTCCTGGAGCCAGGCAAAGAAAGCCCTCATGGGCGGGTCATGGTGCTGCTGTCTGACTGCCAAGCTGAGCAAACCAAGCACCCCAGCTGGCCTGGCAGCACCCAATTATTATTTTTCTAAAAACCAACCTAGCATGCTGCCCCTGCCTGGAGGCAGCCAGAGGACCCGTGGTAAAAGAAGACAACTTGAATCAACCACGCAGACTACAAGCAACTGCGATCCTGCACACCAAAAGCCAGCCAACACAGCATTCACCATGTTGGTTCTTCACACACACACCCCACACCACCCTGGCATGGAGGAAACTTAACTCCTGGAGCCAGGCAGAGAGAGCCCTCCGGGTGACTCATGGAGCTGCTACCTGACTGCCAAACCAACTCAGCAGCAGTAGCCAGCCAGCAATATGCCCCCAGTGGAACCCAATTTCTTTCTTTTAAAAAAAAAAGCATGGCATGCAAACTCCCCATGCCCCAGCATTGGCCCTATGCACAGGCAGGCCATGCCAGGAGCTGCTCCCCCCCAGCCCATTACTCAGTTAGCAGCACACAGCCAAATTCACCAGACAATGGGATGGCTCTGGGAGGTGTGTGCCAATTTTATTTTTTGGCACTTCTCTTTCTATGGGCCGCAGCCTTGTACCAATCAAACTAGCCATCTGGCTTGGTCAGCTAATAAATTCAACATCTGCCTTACCCCATGACTCAACTTTCCCTTTCCCACCCCCACCCCCCAAAAAATATGGCACTGTTTCCAGAAGCTTTGGGGAGCTTCTCCAGTCAGGCCAAGGCTCGCAGGCACTTCCAAAGTTTCCTGAAGAACAACTACGCTTTCCCAAACTTTGGAAACTGCCATTTCTGTGTCAAAGGACCCCAAATTAGTTGATTTCCGAATAATTCCAAAGACTTCGTTTCAGCTCTAGTTTTTACTACCTTAAATAACTTATCTGAAAATTTGATCACCTCAGTCTTTACTCCCTTTTCTAGATAATTAATGAATATATTAAAACACCACTGGCCCCAGTACAGATCCCTGGGGACTCCACTATTTACTTCTCTTCATTGTGAAAACTGACCATTTAGTCCTAACCTTTACTTCCTATCCTTTAACCAGTTACTGACCCATGATAAGACATTGCCTCCTATCCCATGACTATTTCGTGGAAATAAATGAGACGATAGTCTTTATTAGCACCCACCAGGTGGGTGTTCGCCTGCCCACTCACGGCATCATCCCAGAACACTGCAGGTCCACCTGGCGGGCCAGTGTGTGCTAATGTGCTCCCACGCATCACATTTATTAGGTTAGCTTGCAGCCTCGCACGCATCCAGGTCCGCCAGCACCACAAAGCTGCACCTAGTGCAGCTGCTAGAGAGCGACCAGCTGTGAAGCAGGGACAAGAGAAAGTCCTTCCTGCACCCCCGCGCTCTCCTCTTGCAGCCGCTTCACAGCTGATCACTGCTCACGTGCTGGGGCGACTGCGAGAAAGCGACTGGCTGGGAAGTGGCTGCAAGAAGAGAGAGAAGGAGCGCAGGAAGGACCTTCTCTTGCAGTCACCTGAGCACTACTGCAAGAAGAGAGCACAGATGGAAAGGGGCATTGTGGCCAGGGAAGAAGCCTTCTCTGGCTGTGACCCTCCCTTTTCCATCAGAGTCAGGGTTGGGGAGAGGGAAAGCACTGAGTTGAGTCATCTTTGGACCACCAGCACATGAAATGCCTGTTTATTAGCTCTACACGCAAATCATGCAAGTCGGGGGTAAGTGGGGGCTGCACAGACTGAACACAGACTCCAGCAAGCTATTTGTCTCCTTTATAAACACCCTTAGTTTCCCTCAGGAGTCTCTCGGGAGGGACCCTATCAGGCGTTTTCTGAAAATCCAGAACCGGCTCACCCGTATCCAAATACTTATTTACACCCTCAAAAATTCCAACAAATCAGTAGTAGTATACTTTATTGTGTAGCTTATAGGCTATTACAAATACCAGCAAATCAGTGAGGCATGAATTCACTTTGCTAAATCCATGTTGACTCTTCCCCATTATAATATGTTTAGCGTTACGCTCAGTAATTCTATTCTTAAAAACCGTTTCCACCAGTTTTCCTGCAGGAACTGTGCAAAGATTTTTGCTGCCGTAAGCGGCTCTGGCTCTCCCGGCGTCTTTCACCCCCAATTCTGCCGCAGAGGTTACTAATGACAGCTGCAGTTTTTGCCACACCCTTCAACTTGCCACCCAGGTGGCCACCTGTGCTGCCTTAATGGTAGTGGCAGATTTTTAGTGATAGGTTATAAATTCTGCTATTTCATATTTGAGTTCCTTCAGACTTCTGGGGTGAGCTAGACAGAGGCTGTTCAACCCTTTTGGTCCTGTTAGATCTGTCAGCTGCATTTGATACCACTGACCATGAAATGCTGGTGACCCGCTTGCAGGATCGTGCTGGGGTGGACGGGATTGTTCTTGGATGGTTCCGTTTCTTCCTGGCCAGAAGAACCCAGCGTGTGGTACTGGGGGATTGTTCATCATCCCCCCTGGGATCTCACGTGTGGTGTCCCGCAAGGATCTATTCTATACCCCCTCCTGTTTAATGTGTATATGCAGGCTTTGGGTGAGGTCGTGAGGGGGTTTGGTGTCATCAGTACACTGACGACACCCAACTGTACCTCTCGTTTTCAGCTGACCCAGGCCTGGCAGTCTTGTTGCTTACCCGAAGTTTGCCAGCTGTGGGAGATTGGATGAGGATGAGCTGTCTGAAGCTGAATCCTGACAAGACGGAGGTGATGCTGGTGGGGAGGGCTGAGGATGTGAGGGTCCCGGTCATTGATGGAGTTCGACCCTCCCTCGTTCCTCAGATTCATAGTGTGGGGATTCTCCTCAATTCGCAACTCTGCCTGGATGCCCAGGTGGCGACTGTGGCAAGGAGTGCCTTCTGCCAGTTACATCTGGTATGGCAGTTTTGGCCGTATATTTCAGACTCTAACCTGGCCACCGTTGTCCATGCCTTCATCACCTCAAGACTGGATTACTGTAACGCGCTCTACGTGGGACTACCCTTGGTGATGGTTTGGAGACTGCAGCTGGTACAAAATGCAGCAGCTGACCTCCTCATTTATTTTGTTACATTTATATGCCGCCCCCCCCCATGCCCACGACATCTTGGGGCAGCTTCCAACACAATAAAAAACAGTTTTAAAAAACAATTTTAAACATAAAACAAATTTGAAACACCCCCCTCAAAAATTAACCCAACACCCCACCCTTCCCTCCGAAGGCCTGGGCGAACAGCCAAGTCTTACAAATACGTCGAAAGGCCAAGAGGCCCGGCGAGCCTCCTCTGGGAGGGTATTCCACAACCGCGGCCCAGCCACCGAGAACGCCCTCTCCATTGTGGCCCGCCGTCTTACATGGGGGACCTCCAGAAAGGCGCCCCCGGTGGACTGAAGGGATCGCTCTGAGCACGGTGGGCGAGGCGGTCCCCGAGATATGAGGGGCCCAGACCATGCAGGGCTTTGTAAATCAATACTAACACCTTGAATCTGGCTCGGTAGGCTATAGGCAGCCAGTGCAGAGCGCGGAGCACTGGTGTTATGTGCTCACGCTGTCCCGTCCCCATCAGGAGACGGGCTGCCGCATTCTGCACTAGCTGCAGCCTCCGAACCAGAAACAAGGGAAGCCCCACGTAAAGCGCGTTGCAGTAGTCTAGCCTGGAGGTGATGAAGGCATGGATGAGAGTGGCCAGATCGGGCCCGGAGAGGTAAGGTCGAAGCCCCTGTACCAGATCCAACTTGCGAAAGGCTGCTTTAGCCACCGCCTCCACCTGCCGATCCAAACGGAGGCCCAAATCCAAAACCACCCCCAGACTCCGAACCTGAAGAGCAACAGGCGGGCAAGTACCCCCTATCAGGGGGGCCAGCACCTCCCCTGCCCTTCCCACCACCATCACCTCCGTCTTATCGGGATTGAGCTTCAGTCTGCTCTGCCGCATCCAATCCGCCACGGCCTCCAAACATTGGGACAGTAACGAGACAGGGACGGCACGCCGTAAGCATTTAACACCTGTTCTTCACTTGATGCACTGGTTGCCTATAGTCTTCCGGGACTGATTCACGGTGTTGGTTCTTCCCTATAAAGCTCTAAACGGTCTGGGCCCCACCTATCTGCAGGACCGCCTCACACACCCCCAATTCTGGATTGGCCCATGCGGTCAGCTGGGGGCGTCCTTCTTGAAGTCCCTCGTGTATAACGGGGGGCGACATTGGAGATGGCATTCTCGGTCATACCACCGCAGCTGTGGAACTCCCTCCCGGTAGGAGTTCGTCTGTCCCTGCATCTTCCCTCCTTCAGGCGCCAATGTAAAACCTATCTTTTTTGCCAGGCTTTTGGCAGGGGGGATGGGTAATGGGTGTGTGTGTGTTGAGATGGGATTATTCTTTTAGACCTTGTGTATATTGTTTTATATTTTATATTGTTGATTGTTTTATTGTATGCCGCCATGAGCTGCCAGAGATAGGAGGGGGCAGGATAGAAATTTTAGTATAAATAAACAAATAAAATTTTTTACAATTTAGTTTCCCAATTTGCTCTAGAGTTTCTTCCAGTCACGTTGATTTGTGACAGTTCTTTCGATTCATCACTTACAAAAAATAGTTCCCACGTGGGTATCGCCCTAACATCCTCCGCAGTGAAGACAGAAGCAAAGAATTCATTCAGAATTTCTGCAACAGCCTTATCCTCCCTGAGCGTCCCTTTTACCTCCATGTCATCTAATGGCCTAACTGACTCTCTAGCAAGCTTCTTGCTTCTGATGATGTACTTGAAAAAGTGTTTATTATTAGTTTTTGCATCTTTAGCAAGTTGTTCTTCAAATTCCCTCTTGGCCTGTCCTATTAACGTTTTACTTCTAACTTGGCAATATTTATGCTCTTTTCCTCATTGGAACTAGCTTTCTATTTTTTTAAAGGATGCTTTTTTGGTTCGAATAGTCTCCTTCGCCTCAACATTTAGCCATGCTGGCAGAGGATTGGTCCTCTTGCTACCTTTTTTTACTTGTGGAATACTTTAATCCGAGCTGCCAGATGTTGTTTTTAAGATGTCTCCATGTCTCTTGCAGACATTTACTCTTCGCTACTGCTCCTTTTAGTTTCCCTCTAACTGGTTTCCTCATTTTTGCATAGTTCCCCTTTTTAAAGTTAAATGTTACTGCAGTAGTTTTAGTTAGCATTCTCCTGCCTGTAAGTATGCTAAATTTAATTATATTATGATTACTATTGCCAAGCAGTTCCACCACCGTTACCCCTTGCATCAGGTCTTGCACTCCTCTTAGGGCTAGATCCAAAGTTGTTCCTCCTCTCATAGGTCCCAAGACTACCTGCTCCAAGAAACAGTCATTTATGGCATCTAGAAATTTTACCTCTGCATCATGCCGCAAGGAGACATTCACCAAGTCAATATTAGGGTAACTGAAGTCACCCATTATCACTGTGTTTCCAACTTTAGTAGTTTGTCTAATCTATGTTAGCATTTCATCATCAATCTGACCGCCCTAGTCAGGGAGTCAATAGTATAGTACCACTGCCATACACTTCCATGTTACACATGGAATTTCTATCCACAGAGATTCCAGAATGCAGTTCACTTCCTGTTAAATTTTAATCCTGGTTGACTCAATGCTGCTTCTAACATATAGCACCACCAGCTCGATATACTCTGTCATTCTGATATATTTCGTACCCAGGTATGAGTGTCTCATTGGTTATCCTCATTCCAAGCAAAGTAAAGTAACCCACCGAAACATTTATTGCTCCACCATGAAACAAAAATTGAGCTCATGTTTTTTGCATTTTAAAATATGCTTTCTGCATGAGCAGATAAACATTTGAATGGCTGATGGGAATGAACGCAAATATATTCCAAACAAATTGCAATATGTGTCACTGAATTCTTATATCATTTTTGACTACTCATTGTAGTCTTTGCTACCTTCATAGGTTCCTAATAATCAGACTCTAAATATCTGGTGAAACAGCATGCATCTACCTAGACAAGGAAGTTTCTTTTTTCAATTAAGCTGGATGCATTTCATTTTGAATTGGTTTTCTTGTGTGTTCAATCAGCTAGTTAAGGAAATTAATGGGTAATTTCAGACGTGACGGGCCTTTCGGCCCACCATGCTGAACCCTGAATCTGTCTTGGATCCTGGTCCGTGATCAGATCGGCTGTCCATCAGACGTGCCGGCCTGAACACAGAGGGGAATCTTGGAGGGACGGGGCTGCATGGCGTAACACGCGGCTGCTCAGCCCCGCCCCTCCACATGTCCATGGCTGCCCATCCTTGGGGAGATGGGTGGGCGCAGCAGTCAATTAGGCTGCTGTGCCCGATCCCGTCCCGTGGTTGGGACCTGATTCCAGGATGGGGCTGGCAAACAGTAGTTCATTGTGGCCACTGCCAGCCCTGTCCTGGATCGTGGCCAACCTAACCACTTTCTGGAGGTGAGGCCAACCTCACCTCCAGAACCATGGTCAATTTGATCCCAGCCAGGTGTTCACTGTGGTGAACATCTGGCCGGGAGCAAATAGACGTTTACAGGATCACAGCCACCACCCTGAATCCACTGTGATTCAGGGTGGCTGACCGTGATCCCGTAACGTCTGAAATTACCCAATATCTTCCAGAATGTGCAAACTGAATTAATTCTTCTGTGGTTCTTGGCAATAGCTAAAAATGTTTTCATGTACCACAAGACGCCTGCTTCTAATTCAGCTGGTAGCTATATAGTGAAACTGACCAAGTGACTACCATCTTATGACGAGTCACTAGATCATATGAAATAAAAATGTTCTGAGTCCAGTTTCTAGTGAACAGAAGCCCAAAGCAAAAATAGAACCTTTTTTAGCACTAAGCAGGCTGCTCAAAAATTAAATAGACATGGAAATCATTGCTTATTTACACAGAAGTCAACTGGAAATAAGGCTTTACTATATAACCAAAGCGCAGTGGAAGGCCAGAGGAACACTGTATTTAGTAAATTCTGCTGAAAATTAGTATCAATTGATTTTGAAGTGGGGAGAATATTTCAACCACTTCTGTGGAAGAATAGTAAAAACAGCTTTTTCCAAGATCAGCGATATTTCTGCAATACTGAAGATTGTCCACCTCATTAATTTCCAGTGTCTCTACTATGACTTAGGGTAGGAAAAAGGCAGAGGAAAATAAATTCCTTAAATTTATTGCTATGTATAATGTAGACAAAAACATATAAATGGATCACATTACATGTTAAAACGAGACCGTTTCATAGTATTCTCAGGCCATCACCTGCTTGTTGAGCAGTAAGACAACACTTCCATGTTAAGAAATATGACACCTAGAATATGTTGCAAAGACTAAGGAAGTCCATCCTGTCTTAACCAGCTCAGAAACATGTTTAGTCTTCCCTACAACAGAGCCAAGGTTACAGATCACCTCATTCAAATGTTGCAATAAATAAATACATTTATGGCAGTCATATAGCCATTAACAGCATGCAGATTCCCATGAACGTCAGCATGGAACTGTGGGCAAACACTGCCATACGGAGTCTGTCTGAATTCTAACGTGGTCTTAAGATATATCATATTGCATTTATCAGAAAGGCATAAATACGCAAAACAACTCCAAACTTTCAATACCTACATTTCTTAGTGAAAAAATTTATAAGTATGCAACCATCTTACCTTATAGAATTGTATGATATCATCCTTAGTCAGGGTTTTAAGGTATGCCACTTCAACGTTATCTGGACAACAACAGTAATAATTAAAGTAAGTCTGGAAATTGTAGCTATTTTTTAAGCACAGTATTTTTTCAAAGTATTTTCAGATCCAGACAATGCAACTGACTGCAGATGATATGCTTTTCATTTTTAAGTTAAAAGCTGGTATTTAAGTGAGTGAAAAACAAATGGCAATGGAAGCTTGGTGGGGAAAAAAACAGAATGCAATTCTTTGTTTGGAGGCACGCCCAGTCCCAGACTAGAATACAGAATTATTATTTTTTAAAGTACTGCTAAAAGGGGATAGCATTTAATGTATAAAAAGCAAGTGTACTCTTAGCTCCCTCTTCAAAAACCATAAAGGATTAGAGATTCATAAGAGATACCATAGAAAAGCCATCTATAGTAGATAAAGCCCTGAAGGGAGGAGAACCTTTTATTCAGGGAATAGGAAGATGAAATCAAGTTTAAAGAGAGGCAATAATGGGGGAAGAAAATGCGAGTGGGCATCAAATGGTCTTGTGGCTGAAATTCAAAAGGAAGGACTTAAGGTGACCTTTGTAGAGGAAGCAATTCTCTAGGTGAAGTATTTAAACTTATAGGATTAGTATTCATGTTATACAACAGCAGTACGTGTTTATTATTAATTATTATTATTATTTTAAAAAGCACCTACTAGATGATGCAACGCAAAGGAAGAGTTACCTAGCAGTGCAGATTTGTGGGACAGAAAGGTTAAGTTTAAGAAATAAACAATATTGGTAGACAAGCAGGTGACTAGAAAATCAGATGAGTTGGAACAGTGAATTTTGAAAAATGGGTGGCAAAGGGAATTTTTAAATTGGATCCAAAGATGAAAAAAGCCAATGGGGATGAATGAGATGCTATTGGCCTCTCTTGGTTGTAAGAGAGAGGGAAAAGTAAGTGAGATACTTATAGCCAAGATGATTCAAAGGTTTCTGACCTTCCAAGGCAAAGTTCAGGCCTATGAAGTGAAGAAATCTGAGACAGGCTAACGGAAGGTCATTCCCCTCTTTGGATGAAATAGCTATATGTGATTTCTGTCAGTCCTACTGACAGTTCAAGCCTAAGCAAGGACATAGCTATAGATATAGCAGATGCAGACACACCAGGGCTCATGTGCCTGCAGGTCCACACACATGTAGAATACATATGGACACCTGAGTTATTGCCCCAGCAGGGAGCGCATTCCATCTTCTGTACCAAGGCCCAATCTCACCAAGCTAAGTCCCTGACTGTAAGCACAAATGCTTCCAAGTCAATATAGGGAAATGAAAAAGGAGATCAGGAAGTGAAAATCCAGGGCAATAAAGACATGACTATCTCCTGTACAGAAGAGAAGATCAAGGCTGATGTTGCATATAGTAATGAGAGAACTTGTAGAGAAAAGATATAGTGACTAGAAAGGTGAGGCACCTGTTGGCAGTAGAGAGTGAACAAAGCAAAAGACAGTTTACTTAGTAACTGTTCTACCTCGAGATGGCTTTGTGAATTCCCACCATTGGGTACGCTTGCCACAGCCAGGCTCCGTGGGCTCTTGAAAAGCAGTCCTCAGCACACATTTGGGCCCTGCCACTCTACTCTGAGCACGAGAGCAGTCATGGGCAGGAACAAGGTTATATAAGGCATGGGGCCATTCCATTCTCAGTTTATTTCAGCCGCTAACTGTATTAATATAATGTATTTTCAATTTAATTCTGAGTAGAGGAGAAGGCAGTGGGATGTGGAAATTCATGGAACCATCTTGAGGAACGATAGCTACAAGCAAGTAACTTATCTTTCCTTGTTGAGTGGCTGTGTGCATTCCCAATAATACACTGGGGATTATCCCCACAGTTGGGAATAGTCTATTATTGCGACATGTTTTTAAGGAGACCATTGAAGTACATATTGACCTTGTGGAATGGGCTCTAATGTCCTGTAGTGGGGAGTGACCTTGTAATGTATAGCAGGAGGATTTGCAGTTGACAATTGTTTTGGATATTCTTTGGGAAGGTAGTTTCTTCCCTTTATTTGGACCTTGCAAAGAAATGAATTAAGTATCCAGTTGTCTAAATTGCCTTGTCCTGTTAATGTAAAAGGATACGGCTCTCTTAACATAGAGTCTGCAACACTGTTTCCAGGGAGCCAGAGTAAGGTTTTTATAAAAATACTGGTAAACAAATTTCCTGTTTGAAGTGAAACAGGGTAACTATCTTGGGTAGGATGGATGGGTCTGGTTTCATCACCACTTTGTCTTTATGAAAATTCAGGCATGGCAGAAATGCTCTTAACGCCGATAGCTTGTTTACTCTTCTTGCAGAGGTAACTGATACTAGGAAGATTGTTTTCTGCAGAAGGAAACGCTCCTGCCAGTCAGCAGGTGGCGTGTTTGCGGGTCTGGCCAGGGAATCCGGTGTGCAGGTGGTAAGGGGCAGTACCACCAGCTCAGGTGTCAGGCCATCCTCCCCCTCCTCAGTTGGGATCACCTGCTTACAGGAACCTACGAGACCCCTGCACCAGGGCATGGGTGGGGCTGTTGCCCCCCCTTTAAATAGCCAAGCACACCCAGGCAGACCCTCTGGTCATCAATTCAAATGCTAACTGCGTCAGCTTTGCCAGGACCAAGTTCAAGTAACATTGTGGCATTTGTTGTGGCTTTGGTGGGTACGTAAAATACAATCCTTTCAGGAAGGCCTTAGTAATTTGAGATGAAAAAATAGCTTTACCATCTATAAAATCATGTTTCGAAGCAACTGCAGCAAGGTGTACTTTTATTGAAGAATAAACAGAACAGAGAAGTTCTGTTCCTTTAGATGCAAGAGGTATGCTAGGATTTTTGGCAACGGACAGGACAGTGGGTCAATACCTTGCCATGATGCCCAGGAAGAGAACACATGCCATGTGTGTTTGTGCCAGAGATGGCTTTCTGGCATTCTCTATGATCCGTAGGACTTGTGTGGATACTTCAGGGATTTGAGCAGACCAGATGCCAACAGTTCAAATGGTGGTTTAGTGAGTGCTGAGAGCACCAAGGTGAGGTCCTGTTGGGTTGATGTAGCCTGAACTGGAGGGTACATATTATTCAGTCCCTTTAAAAACGATGTAGCCAGTTCATTGGAGAAAAGCGTCTCCCCTGAAGGGTGGCCTAAATGGGCCAACAAGGCCACTAGATGTACCTTTACTGAAGATACTGAGAGTTAGGTGAAGGAGGTAAGTTAACATGGTTGGGAATGTCAGCTTACGGTAGATGCACACCATAATTTGAATCTTTTCCATTTTGCCTTATAGGTGCTTCTTGTAAGAGGACTCTGGCATCAAGCAGTTCTTCCCTGACTGATGGTGACAAGAAGTGGTCCTCGTGATTAGTTTCTCTATAAGTCATGCTGTAAGATGAAGGGAGCGTAGTTCGGGATGTAGAAGGCGTCCTCTGTTCTGCAAAATTAGATCCGACTGAAATGGCAGTGTCCATTTGTCCCGGAACATCTGTAGAAGGTGGGTGAACCATGACTGTTGCTGTCACTCTGGGGCTATGAGGATCATCCTCAGCTTCTCTCTGCGAGCTGTGTATATTTTCCTTGGCAGGAGAGGGAAAGGTGGGAAGGCGTATTTGAAGAGGTGTGTCCATCTCATGGCAAACACATCCAATATGATCCCTTTGGATCTCCCTGCCTGCTGCAGAATTTCAGCAGTCTCTGGTTGTCACTGGTTACAAACAGGTCAATGGAGGGTTTCCCTCATCTGCTGAACAGTCAATAAAGTATTTGTTGTTTCAACGGACACTCATGCCTCAATATGTTGATGTGCAGGACTCTCTCTGAGGGGGACCATCTTCCCTGTGTCGTGATCTTTCCACAGTGGGCTCCCGAGCTCTCAAGAGATGAATCTGTGGTAATTGTGATTGGGGGCTCTGGCTTTTGGAAGGGTTAGGGTCTTGGAAAAAAGATCTTCATCATCGAATGGGAGGTCTTCCAGTCTTGCCTTGTTATCCAAGTTTAATGCCATTGATCTTAACCACACATGGTGTTCGATGGTCACTGCTATGGCTGCTGACCTAATTGCAGAATCAGCTGTTGGAGTACTAGACCCCCTATGGGGCGATGGCTTAACAGCTCTAGACCATCTAGTCAAAGGTACGGAGACAGACATAGGGAAATGGCAAAGTAAAGAAATATTACTTTTAGAGTTCTATGGCCTAGAACTAGAGTAGAATGGCATGTTCCCTCCAACTTTGGGAGATACAATGAGTATCTGGGGGTTCTAGTGACACCCCAATAGTATTTATAGGGTTACAGACGAAGGATTCAGACCTGTCCAATAGAGTGTAAGTTCATCAGAATAATTATACATACGTATACAGGCTTTCATTCTACAAAGTATCAAATTCATCTTACACTGGTCTCCTAAACATAAATGCCTCATTTTCAAAACATCCATTATAACAAAGTATCAATATGCTATAGAAGGAGATGGATTGGTGGAGATGAGGCTTCATAAACGTCTAATTCCTGTTCCCAGGAATACACAAGGTCGTATGTAGGCATGTTTACACAGCCACTGAATAGAACCCTTATTTCCAGTAAATGACTCCTTTTGAGGTTTTGCTTCCCTTCGTCTGAGTAGCTTCTGGTCTGACATGAGTTTAGGCCTGAGCCAGAGTCTAGGTCACTGAGATGACCCATACCTGAGGGCTTTACATCCTTACATCAGCTACACGCATTGATGATTTGAGCTGAAACTGGGTGAGATGTAGTCCTTTCTTTTGTAGTGCCTGTCTTTCTGCAGGGTCTATGACAGTTGATGCTTTCGTCCAGAGCACATTATGACTGCATAATTTGCCACATGAAGCGTAAGCATGGCTGATGAGAAACTCTTTCAACCAAGTACGTCCAGACGTCAACCCTCTTTATCTGATGGTGAGGTCTGGACAATACCTGTGGTGGGTCTACTAGCAGCAGCCGCAACTACCATCAAGTTTGGAGCTGGGTGATGCGAGAACATTGGAGTGTTGCGAGAGATTGGATATAGCGTATCTGCCAATTTGCTAATAGGAGGTGCAATGATGGAGACGGGGCTGCATCTCCTGCAGCTAGAATATTGAACACTGGTCCCAACGGGGCTTTCTTTGTGATTTTAGTGGGAATCTGCAGACAAGCTGTTGACAGTTTTTTACATCCTCCGCATTCAGTAATGGAGTCGGATCAGAAATGGTATCGGGGGCAGTCTCCTCCTGTTCCATTTGCTGTTCCATGTGAGGCTGGATTGGGTCAGAAGCATTGGCCCCTGATATAGTTTGTGGGCATAAATCAGCGGAATTGCCATTGTTGCTGGTGGAGCAGTTTATTGAACTGGTGTTGTAGGTTAAGGAATGATTGGTGTTGGGCCCCGTCCTATGGACTGTATCTGGACATGAGTGTTCTATGATGCGGAGTTAAGAGATGGGGGTTTAGATCCCCGATGATGGTTTGGGGGTTGGCTTGGAGGAGTTTTCCTTGAGCCAAATGATGATGACCTTGATCTGCTTTTAACTTTGCTACGAGGACGATGCTGGTAAGTGAAAGGTTGCCCATACTAAGGATTAAAGTAATGGCAGAGAACAGATGGGTTTATTGGCCATCCCTGGTTATGAGGCATCTCTGGGTGCCAAAATGGAGGGGCTGATGGTTTAGGTTGTGTCCATATACCATAAGGGAAATCCCACTCCTGAAAGGCATGCCTCTTCCTACCCCTCCTGTCATAGTCTAAGTGTCTATGATCCGGGCTGGGTGAGTGTCACACAGAACTTTGCTGGTAATAACTGGGGCTTCGTTCCTCTGACCCATAGTACTGAGCTGGGCTGTGGGAGTGGGATGTATTGTACGGGACAAGCCTTTGTACCAGCCTCCAGGATAGTGCTGGTTTCTGACGTTGTCAGGGAGAGTGGTGCGGAGAAATGTAAGAGTGGTTGCTCTGGGAGTTGCTCCACTGCCTGAGATGGTGCTGTGAGCTGTAATTCAGTACTGCCTGAAGTTGAGTTTCAGCACTGCCCGGAGGTCCTTTGAAGTTCAAAGCTTGGGAGGAGGCGGAGAAGGGGCCCGGGCTCCTCACTGGAGTTGGACTCTTGTGCCACACCAGTGATTGTGTTGCAAAGCCTGGTTTGGTACAGTGTGGCTGTGCCATTTGGCGGTCTGGGCTCCGCTCCAGATGTGCCCTGTGATTCCCTTGCGGGGAATAGAGGTTACACGCTGTCCCTGCCCATGTATGCGGCTCTGAGGGCAGCTCTCCTCAGCAACTATAGTTTTAAAGACTGTTCCCCTTCCAATTCTGCGAGCAATATAGGAGGTTGCTCATGGTGATCAGAGATCGTCTGTAGCCCCAGCAGGGGGTGTATTTGCAGCTCCTGCAGGATTTGAAGCAGTAATTTGCCCTGAATGGGTAGGGGCTGAATTGGTATATCAGTCTGTGCAGGGGGGGGCAGGGGCTGAGTTAAGGGTGATAACCTGCCCTGAATGGGCTTAGGTTCTGTCTTTGACCTAGCATTCTTTGCATGAGGAAGAGGATTAATCGTCCTCAGGTGACAGCAGTTCTCTCCTTGGAAGCTCCTCCTAGTCTCCAATTTCTATTTTTGACAGCTCTAGAGCTTAGAGCCTGCACATATAGCCGTGATGTGTCCCTCTCCTAGGCAGAGGAGACACTGATCATGAAGCTTGGAGACAGGCACCACCGTGGTGCATGTTGCGTATCATTTGAAGCTGGGCCACTTACCCAAAGGCGCTGCTATTTTGGTGGGAAGGCCCACTCGAAGCTTACTAATTAATACTAACACTAATACAAATTCAACAATGACTAAACTAACAACTAAACAACAATTAGCAGAGAATAGTCTCTCCCTCCTCCCCCCCTGATCTCAAGCTGTCCTGCGAGGGATACTTCAGTGTCAGATCCTTTCAGAACCATGACAGTTTCTCTGCCTGACTAGAGTCTCATAGGAGCAGTGTTGCTTCTGTTCACTTTTAACTGTATGTTTTCCACCGTAGGCAGTGAGGAATTAGAGGCCCTGGCTGCAGGGTTTTATTCCTTGCTTCTCAGTGCTGGGATGAGGGTATCCATGCAGACTGGCTGCCTCAGGACCAGCGTAGTCTTTGGCACCAGGGCTCGGTACTGCAGTTCCCCTTTCCTTGCATTGCTGGCCCAGTCCTGTATGAGGAGAAGCTTCAGAGATTTTCTCTGCAGAAGAACACTGCTTTATGACTGGTGCCAATGCCTTTGTCACTGAGATCGCTGCAGTCTTTCCTGACGGTCTTTTCGAGCTCTAGGAGTGAGGCTACATGCTGCAAAACCTGAAAGAGAAAGAGTCTCTTCCAAGCAAACGAAACATTTCTCATGTAAATCCGTTATAGAATAAGATGTTTGACAATTTTTACACTTGTAAAACCCATCCTATTTAGAAGCTATGTTTGCTAAATTCCCAGAGATTATCTAGGAAGGGTTGGGGTGGTGGGGGTGGAGGGACAACCAACACTAATTCATCTTCTTTATTTTTTTTTAGATTAAGTACTTAAGCACTTCTTATATAACCTTATCCCTGTGTGTGACTGCTCTCATGCCCAGAGGAGTGTAGCAGGACCCAATTCCTTGTTGAGGACTGCTTTTAAAGAGCCCATGGAGGAGACCAGCTGTGGGGAGTGCACCTAATGGTGGGAATGGATGCAGTCACATGAGGAGGATTTTCTGTTTTCAAGAGAAAAATCCAGTTTAGCTGCTTTCTCAGATTCAAGATCTACTATTAAGAAGTACAAGATCAGATCATTTCAGATAAAAAATAAAGACTGGCTTGTGGATAGAGGAATATTTAGTAAATACAAGTTTAAGCGAAGATCTCAAAGTTCTGATTTTCATATCAATTAGTTATTTCATTAATTTATTAAGATTAAGGATTCTATTAATTGACCCCACACACCTCCTCTTTATACTTTTAATCTTTTAAAGTAGAGTACAAAATTAAATGTTACACACCACAGGAAGTGTGGTCCGAATTGGCAAATGCTGAAACAAGCAGCAACATTTTTATTCAAGTGATTTTGCTACATCGGGAACTAGGATCAATTTCCCAATACCAAACCAATTTTTTGATTCTCACAATATCGTGAGATACCTCGCCCCTCTGTTGCTCCCCCGGTTGCTTCCTCCCCTGCTCCCATTCAGCTGGTGTACCTGGGCTCCCCTGCCACCACAACACTGCTAAGGGTGGGGACCCCAAGTCCCAGGACTTTGGACACTCCCCCTCACCAAAAAAGGGAAGGAGTAGGGCTGGGGATTCCCTCTCGGTGAAGGTGAAGGAGCTGCAGGTGCTCATAGGCAGTGCGCAGCTCAGCTTGCTGCCAGAAGCTGCTACGGGGTGTGGGGCTGGGAACCTGGAGGCTCACCCCTCTGTTGCTCCCCCAGGTGCTTCCTTCCCAGCTCCAATCCAATCGGTGTCCCTGGGCTCCCCTGCCAAATTGCTGCCGCCGCTGCCACCCCAACACCAGTGAGGGTGGGGACCCCAAGCCCCAGGCCTTTGGACAATCTCCCCCGCACACACACACTGAAGAGGGGAAAGGGCAGGGCTGGGGAATCCCTCTTGGTGAGGGCGAGGAGCTGCAGGTGCTCATAGGTGGTGTGCTTGGCAGCACTAGAGGCATGCACTGCAAGCCATGCGCCGGGGCTTTGGGGGTAGGGGTGGTTTTAGTGGTCTGTATTAAGGGAACAGGACTGAGGGTTGGGGGACAATTATTGGCTGATGCTCGGAGTTTGTAGGGGGGTGGACACTGTGGAGAAATTTTAGGAGGAGATGGGGATTTTTTTTGTTGATTTGGGTTTGAGGATAGGGATGTCTTGGCCTGCTGGTGAAAGCAGAGGGCGGAGAAGGGATCGGAGAAGGAAGGAATCCTTACCCCTCTGTGAGAGGGAGAAGTGGACCCCATTGTCAGGGGATGGTTGTTCACCCCCCTGTGAGAAGAAGAAATGGGGGGGAGGTATTGGGCTAGGGAGGGAAGGGTCGCTTTCCCCCAGTGCAGGAGGTGTGTGATCCTTGGGGATAGGAAGGGGGTGGTCCTTTCCCCTGGTGAGAGCAGGGGTTGATTCCCATGAAGGGAATTTTGTGAATACCACCCCGTGAGAGCAGGGGTATGGGGAATTTGAGGTGACCGGGGTCTCCCTCGCTGTCCAGGCGGGGCAGCCAGGAGGAGAGGGGTCCGGTAGGGAGGCTGGCTGGGAATGGGGGAAGAACCACAGCCTTTGGGGTTGTGATGGGGCGGGGGAATTATGGCGCCCGTGCGGGGTGTGTGTGTTGATCCGAGAGACTGGCACCATCCCCTCTGCCTGTAAACACGCCACTGTCTCCCCCATCCTCAAAAAGTCCACTCTGGATCCCTCTAATTACCATCCTGTCTCACTCCTCCCTTTTGCTTCCAAGCTCCCACCAAACTCTGCTGCCAGGATCATCCACCTAGCCCGTCGCTTTGACCATGTGCAGCCTCCCCTCTCCTCTCTCCACTGGCTCCCTCTTCCTGAGCGTATTCTGCAGAAGCTCCTCTTCTTCACCTACAAAGCCCTTCACAACCTCGTTCCCCCCCCACCTCTCTGCCCTGATCTCCCTCCGTACCCCTGCTCGAGCACTCCGCTCCTCCTCCATCCCCTCCCACGCCTCCCATGCTCCCCCAACCGCCTTCGTCCCTTCCCCCTCGCTGCCCCGCACGCCTGGAACTCCCTCCCTGCCCTCGTCCACCTTGCCTCTACCCTCCACGCCTTCAAGTCCCTCCTCAAAACCCAGCTGTTCCGCTCTGCCCTTCCAAACTCCTGCTAAGCATCCCCACCCAGGATTATCATCCACCTGTCATCTGCAAACTCCCAATTTACTGTAACCAAGCCAAGAACGTGTACCTGAGCTCTCGCATCCTCATGAATGTCGCATCCCTTGTCTCTCCCTCTCTTTTCCCCTTCCCTGTCTCCCCCTCCCCCCGTCTTTAGATTGTAAGCTCTCGAGCAGGGACCATATCTATCTTATTCTTTGTAAGCGCCAGGTACATTGCTGGTGCTATATAAATGCTTATAACAACAACAACAGCAGCAGCAGCAGGTGGTGCATGATCAGGGGGCTCCTGGCCTGAAGCTGTTGCTGCTGAACAAGAGGTCAGTTGTTAATAAGTCAACAACTGTCCAGGAACTGATCCTGGATCATGCAGCCGATCTCATGGGCATCACGGAGACCTAGCTGGACACTGAGTCAGGGCCTATTCTGGCTGACCTTGCTCCAGCCCATGCAGCATCAGCCATGGTCAGAGGGACGGGGGGACAGCGGGATGGTGTAGCCATTGTTTTTAGGGACTCATGGTCTGTTAAGAGGTATCCGGTGCAGCTTATATCAGGTATGACGGCCTCCATCTTGTGATTGACTTGGTGGGAGACAAATTAGGGTTGCTGTTAGTATACCATGCACCTACCTGTATGGCAGCATCCCTGCACAATCTTGCAGAGCTGGTGTAGGAGGCAGTATTGCGGTCCCCCAAGACGCTAACCTTGTGGGGCTTCAATATTTACACTGACGCCAGTCTTGGAGGAGCACAGCATGAGTTCACGGCTGCCATGGGCTTGTCTCAAGTAGTCATTAGGCCAACACATGATGGGGGACATACCCTCGACCGGCCTTGGGGCGGGGGATTCGTTGGTGGGGGAGGTGTCAGCAACGCCCTTGTCATGGACGGATCATTACCTTCTACGGGCCTGTCTCCTGGCATATATCTGCTCCTGGAGAGCTGCGGAATCAGTTCAATTTGTTCGCCCACGGAAACTGATGGAACCAGAGAAGTTTCGGAATGCTCTGGGGGAATTACCCACTGATCTTCATGACCGATTGCTCGACAAACGTCTTGCTGACTGCGGTCATTGACCGGGCAGCTCCTAGACATCTGCTCCCTAAGCACTGGTTCCGCAGACCTCCTTGGTTTACTGAGCATCTGCAGTTTCTGAAGCAGGAAGGGTGGCAGCGTGATGGTAATGCTGTTCGTGTGCTGAAGCTGACCGATTGCGACATAGAGCTAATTTACGAGCCTATGCTGTGGCTGTCGGGGCAGCAAAGGAGTTATTTGTTACCCTCATAGCATCGGCAAAGTCCCATCCAGAGTAGCTTTTCTGGGTGGCGAAGGGGGTGGTCGGTCCGATCTCCCTCTGTCTGGAACTGGAATCTTCCAGCATCCGCAGTGATGTTTGTTGATTACTTTGCGGATAAAAATCGCTCGTATTCACCATGACTTTGGTACTGCACTTATTAAGATAGAGGAACCAGGGGTTATGGAAGCCCTGTCTTGTCCAGTTTCATGGGATCAGTTTCAGTGGGTGTCGCCCACTGATGTGGGGGATGTTCTTGGAGTGATCAGAGCCACCTCTTGTGAACTGGACCCGTGCCCATCCTGGCTGGTTGAGACCAGCTGGGGCCATTGTTTTAAATCATATTGTTGTTGTTTTAAATTATTTTAATATGTTGTTAGCCGCCCCGAGATGCTTTTAGCAGGAGGGGGCAGCATACAAATTTTATTATAAATAAATAAATAAATAAATAAAAATAAATTGCTGGCCTCCTTTTGGGAGGGCAGAGTGCTGAGCTGCCTCGAAGAGGCAGCGGTGCGGCCTCTGCTCAAAAACCATCACTGGACGTTGACTCCTTTGCCAGCTATCAGCCAGTCTCTAACCTTCCCTTTTTAGGGAGGGTTATTGAACGGGTAATGACCTGGCAGCTGCAGGAGCATCTGGACTGCATCAGTTTTCTGGATTACTTGCAATCTGGCTTTCGTCCGGATGATTGCACTGAGACTACGTTTGTTGCTTTGGTCAACAACCTCTGCCGTGAACTGGAATAGGGTCATTCAACCCTGCTGATTCTGTTAGATCTGTTGGCTGCTTTCAATACCGTTGACCATGAGATGTTAGTGATGCACTTGCAGGACCAAGCCAGGCTGGGCAGGATTGTTCTTGAATGGCTCCGCTCTCCACCTCTTGTGTGGAGTCCCACAAGGTTCTATTCTGCCCACTCTCCTGTTCAACGTGTACATGCAACTGCTGGGTAAGGTCGTGAGATGGTTTGGAGTTCGATGTCATCAATATCCTGATGATACCCAGCTCTACCTCTTTTTCATCCGACACAGATCTGGCAGTCTCGGTGCTTACAAGATGTTTGGCAGCTATGGGGGTACTGGATGAGGACAAGCTGACAAACTGAATCCCGACAAGACGGAGGTGATACTAGTGGGGAAGGTGTTGGGTTTGGCATCCCCCATCATTGATGGGGTTTGGCCCCCACTGGTTCCCCAGGTTTGTAGTCTGGGAGTGCTCCTTGATTCCCAGCTCCACCTGGATGCCCAGGTGGGGGCTGTGGCAAGGAGCTGTTTTGCCACCTACATCTGGTGTGGTGGCTTTGTCTGTATGTCTCAGACTCCAACCTGGACACTATCATCCATGGTTTCATCACCTCAGTACTGGACTATTGTAACATGCTCTACGTGGGGCTACTGACAGGGATGGTTCGGAGACTGCAGCTGGTGCAAAATGCAGTGGCCTGACTCCTTATGGGGACAGGCTGCCGGAAGCATATTACACTGGTGCTCGTTCTCCGCCTATAGTCTTCTGGGCCCAATTCAAGCTATTGTCACTTACCTAATAAAGCCCTATACGGCCTAGGCCCTACCTACATGTGGAACTGCCTCAGTCTCTGGATTGGCCTCTGTGGTCAGCTGGGAGTGCTTTTCTTGAAGTCCCCCAGGTATCCCAGGGGGAGACTATGGAGAGGGCGATTTTGGCGGCCGCACCAAGGCTCTGGAACTCCCTCCTGGCAGAGGCCCAGGTGGTCCCGGACTTCTCCTACTTTTGATGACAATGCAAGACCTGGCTGTTCCGCCATGGTGAGGGAGATGGGTGAAGGGGTTTTGACGGTTAGGGTGATGGGGTTTTTGTTATATTTTATGTATGTTCTTTGACGTCCCCTTTTAGAAATGTTTTAGCTGCATTTATATTTATATTATTGTGATTTTGTATATTTTTATTTTTTATAAATTGTTAGCTGCCCCGAGCTGCTTCGGCAGGAGGGAAGGGGTATAAAGTGCCTAAATAAATAAATACCATCCCAATTTATCCAATTTCCATTTACTGCATGCTGTTCATTTACCACTTACTGCACTGTCGAGGGTTTTACTTCCATGTTTGTTGTTTTGCATTTCTGAGCCAAACACTGTGAGAATAACCTACCCCATAACCACCACCTCCTGCTCTAGCCAAACAGTTTTAAAAAAACGCAGTACCTGCATTCCAGTGTCTGCAATCAGAAATTGTTGTTATATGTTGTTCCCTTTGTTTTTACCAATCTGCAACCAGACTGCAGATTCGTAAAGGAATCTGCATACCAGCCAATGAGTCACAAGGAAGTATGAGGGAAAATGGAGTGCGGTGCAGACAGAAGAAATTCGGTACTGCATTGGTATTACCACTCAGAATTTGAAACAGACGACAAAGTGGTAAACAGCAAAGCAGTAAATTGAGAAATGAAATGTCAACTGAGACATTGTTCAGTACTGAGAGGTTCTTGATTTGACTGAGACAGTATTGGGAAAAAATATTTTGACAGGAATTAATGTTTGCAAAATCTCGTTTCATCCCTAGTTTTCAGCACTCTGGTAACAAATATTCCAATTTCAATCTTACGAGTAATTTTAGCTTTCCTTACCTCTGTCAAAGTTATATTGCTGGGAAATTATTTCTCCCCAGTATTTAGCACACTCTGCAGACAGTTTCTTTGGTTTATCCAGGCGGCGGATTGCTAAAGCTTGAATGTGTTTCTGGAAGGCTTCCTCCGACATGTCCTCTATGCACTTCTCCATCGTTTTTAAAAAAGCTTCTACCCTGCTCTCTAAGTAGTGGGGTGGCTTTTCTGACTGGATGATGAATCGCAGTCCTTGTATACCATTAGCCCGACGTTGACCACTGAACACAATGTAACCTTGAAAAGAAAAAATTGCAACTAGTTAAAGACTTCTGTATGTCTTCACAATAAATCCCCCCCCCCTTTTCAATGATTTTAACTATTAATACCGAGTGCTACAGTGACCACCAGATCCTTATTTGTCTCCTACAAGTTACAGGACACACCCCATCATGTTTTAGAAATAAACATGCAAAGAGTCAATACTATTATACATATTTTTTGCTGCGTACAAAACTTAATCTGCTGCAATCCTAAATAAGCTAAGTTATATTTTTCACAGTATTTTTTTATTTTGTAGAAAGGGACGTGGTCAACTGTAGGGAAAAAGAACAAATATTCTTGGCATTATTAAATTCTGATATCCAAATTAAGTTGTTCTAGTTTTAGACTAAAGTTCCTTACCATCTGAAAAATTGAGTTCTGGAATAGTGTTCCAATAAAAGTAGTGAGAGCAATGAACCTAAGTAATTTCAAGATAGAGCTTGAGAGATTTGTGAATGGGATCCTAGGACAGGTGTGTTCTTACAGCAAGTGGACTCCTTTGGATCTTACGCAGAATTTTCCTAATTTGATGCACACACCCCTCTTGCCTTCAAGCCTGTTCTTTCAAGCATCAAAGGGTGTTAGCAAATGAGATGGTGGCCCACACCAAGTAGGTGTACACCTGCTCTTTTAGGTGTTTGCCCCCACCAGCCACATGGCCACCACCCACTAGTCACACAGCCCCCACTCATGGCGGGGCCCCGGAGCAGAGCCCACCATGTGGGCAAATGTGCACCCATATGTCCCTGTCCCATCCATTAGGTTGCATGCAGCATCACGCGCCTATAGGTCAGTCAGCACCAGAGAGTCACATGCAAAAAACCTACCACGTGCTGAGGAGTGACCACTTCCTGCCCCTCGCTTTGCTCTTGCTGGCATCCATATAAATGTCCTTCTAAAAAGCCCAGCATGCCATTTTCAAACATGCATTCTCCCTGCTCCTCCTGGTTGATACTACATGCCCGGGAACACTTGCTGTTTCCCAGTCGCTGCATTCCCTGCAACCCCTTCCAGAGGCTTACCATTAACATGGCCATGGCTCAGACTGACAGCCAGGCAACAGCCAGCACCCCTACCACCACCACTGTGCAATCACAGTCACTTTCCACTTACGGACCCACCTGCCAATGCTGCATTCCCTTCATCGCTCTATGCACGGGAGCAAAATGTCCAATACCAACTGGTGAAGTGTTCTATGAACAAGGTGGTGTTTCAGGAAATCTCAGTCCAAGTGGCGCAGCAGGGCTACATCTGGGACATGAATTAGTGTTGGCTGCGAGCCAAGGACTTGAGGAGAGGCTACAAGGACATCTGGGACAACAATTTCGCCTCTGGTCATGGGAGGTAAATATCTCTGTACTATGAGTTCCTGGACAGGTTCCTATGTGTGGATGGAGTCATTGTGGCATCCTGCCTGTATGGCTGTACCTTCACCAGGGACCAGAAGTGGATGGATATGGCTCCCCCGCTGCCCGCTCCCATGCATCCGGTCTCACCATGAAAGCCTTGACCACCAGTGGACATCCCTCTATGTCCATTCCCACACTGGAGCTGGTGGCCCAGGAGACAAGCGAACAGGAACAGCAAACAGGGAAGTTTGCCTAGGAGTGCTGCTGTGAGCAGGGGAGCGTGCAGAGGACCCAAGGAAGGTAGGTGAAGGGTTTGTCTGGGAGAGGGGTCTGTGTTTGTTTGTGGACAGGCCGTGTGCTCAGAGGGGTCTGTGTTTGTTTGTGGACAGGCCGTGTGCTCAGAGGGGTCTGCGTTTGTTTGAGGACAGGCCGTGTGCTCTGAGGAGTTGTTTCTGGGCAGGGTGATCAGGAAGCAGAGTGTTTGACTGCCTGATTGTCCTATTGTGTGTGGAGGTTGTTGTGAATCAGGCTTGATTACGGGGCGGAGCTAGAATCTGGTGACTCAGGGGCCAAGCCACCAGAGTATATAAGAAGAGCAGACAGGCAACAGCCCAGGAGCTGGCGGCCCAGGAGACAAGCGACCAGGAACAGCAAACAGGGAAATTTGCCTAGGAGTTTGCTGTAGGAGGGAACACCCTAGACAGGCGAGCAACTGTATTCACATGTACACCTACGCTTAGCTTCTGTCCCTTGTAGTTAAATACATAACTAGGGGTACGCCTAACATCTCACTAAACAAGAAGATGCAGACAGCAGACCAGCAGCGGGATGGGGGCTACCCAGTCTTTTGCACTGAGTGTCACATGTACGATTATCTTCCTGCTGGGGAGAGGTTGTATGTGTGCACCCGGTGCAAAGAGCTCCTAGCGCTCACAGAACATGTACGATCTCTGGTGGCTAGAGTAGCTGAGTTGGAGGAGCTGAGGCAGACAGAGAGGTATATAGAGGAGTCCTTCAGGGACATAGTAGAACAGTCCCACCTCCACTCTGGCAGCCCCTGTGCTGCTTTGGAGGGGCGAGGTCTCCAGGGAGGAGAGCACAAATGTGAAATGGCAGGAAAAATCCTGTAGCTGGGACCTGCCTTCTGGGTAATGTGTTATCCTCTCGCACCGAGGATATTTCTCCAGGGGTGTGTGCCCAGAAGGGTGGGAATGGGAGGAACCTGTTGTTGTGGTCCATGTTGGTACCAATGACATACGTAGATGTAGGATGGAGGTTCTGGAGGCCAGATTTAGGCTTCTAGGTAGTAGACTCAAGTCCAGAACCTACAGGATAGCCTTCTTGGAAGTGCTGCCTGTTCCACACGCAGGACCCTAGAGGCAGGCAGAGCGCCAACGTCTCAAGGCGTGGATGAGACAATGGTGCAAGGAAAAAGGCTTTAGATTTATCAGGAACTGGGCAGCCTTCTGTGGAGGGAGGAGCCTATACAGACAGGATCCTTAACCAGAATGGAACCCAGCTGCTGGCCCTAAAAATTAAAAATGTGATAGAGCAGTTTTTAAACTAGAACCTGGGGGAAAGCCGACGGGCACTGTGGAGTGCACAGTTCGGACTGTGGCATCTATGCAGGATGATGTTAACTTTGGGGATTTAGAGTTGCTTAAGACTGAGAAAGGGATAAAAATTAAGGGACTTCAGGTGGAATTCGTTGGAGAACAGATAAATAACAATTCTAGGGTGCCTGATACAGTCCCCTATAATGTGCACAGTAAGAAGAATAAAAACAATACACATAAATGTCTATATGCAAATGCTAGAAGCCTAAAAAGTAAGATGAGAGAATTAGAGTGTATAGCGCTAAATAAAGTTCTAGACATTATAGGCATCACAGAGACACGGTGGAATGAAGATAGTCAATGGGACACTGTACAAAACATATCGGAATGACAGAGCTGGTGGTGGGGTGGCTCTAGATGTAAAAGACAACATTGAGTCAAGTGGAATTAAAATTTTAAAGGATGCAAACTGTTCCCTGGCATCTCTATGTATAGAAATTCCAGGTATAAAGGGGAAGAATATTGCAGTAGGGCTATACTATCATCCCCCTGATCAGGACGGAGAGACTGATAAAGCAATGCTAAAAGAGATTAGACAGGCTACTAAAGTCAGCAACATAATAATAATGGGTGACTTCAATTACCCTAATATTGA
>QEPC01014166.1:1801750-1812062 GCA_003113815.1 Sphenodon punctatus | reverse complement strand
CCCCCAAATCTCCTCTCTCCCTGTCCCCATCCCACATTCTCCTCGACAAAGAGCCCCAAACCCCCATACTCACTCTACCCCCCCAAAGCCCCCAAACAAACCCGCTCCCTCCCTGCCCCATGCCCACACAGAGCCCCCTCAAGCCCCCTCTTCCCTGCCCCCATTTATCAACCTCCCCCACAGGGAGCCCCAGGGTGTGTGCGCGCGCCACTGATGCTGACACTAGAAGCTAGGGGCAGTGCTAAATGTCGTCAGGACTGCACTGTTAATGTTATTTGCCAGTTTCAGAAGGGATGGAAAAGTGAGCATTTCCACTGAGAGCCAGTGGATAAAGTATTGGACTTGAACCTGAGAAGCAAGGTTCAAATCTTCTTTTGGCCATGAACTCTCTCTGGGTGGCCTTGAGCAAGTCACTATCTCTCAGCCTCAGTTCATTGAGGCTGAGAGATAATGACAAGGAGGCAGGGGGAATAGGGCTCAAGTTCCTTGCCATGAGTTTGGACCTCCCAGCCTCTGCTAAAAACAATTCATAAGTTGTCTTAAAACAAAGGTGTTTGATACAAAGAATCTAAAGACAGGTCAACAAGCTGCCCTGAAGTTACCAAGAATGTGCCATCGTGCCGAACCAACTGACTGCAGCTTTGTTGACTGCCTCCTCGTTTGCTCTGTATGCCTGTTTTTGAAGCAGGGCAGGCACGCAGCATACACTATGTCAAAATGTGTCCAGCTTCAAGTTTGTTAAACACATTAATGTTCTTAGTAAGATGGTAAAGTACCAGTTATGTGATACACATAACCCCGTCCCGAGCTGCTCTGTGAGCAGGAGGGTTGCAGAATAAAAGAAAACTGAAATAAATAAATAAATAAATACTACTACTACTTATCCCCTCTTCCCCCTACAATTCTGTCTGATTCTCACTATCAGCCTGCACCTCAGACACTCAGGCCACTTTCAGACTCCCCTTGTGGGAGGGAATGCACAGCCAGGATATGTGCGGGGTGCCGCAGGTCTGAAAGTCCCACCCCCCGCCCCGTGTAGCTTTACTGGCAAACATTCGCAGAGATAGGGTGTTTTCAAACATGATGATAACCCCAGTTTAACCACACTTGAACATTTCTTATGCATGTTGCGGGGGGGGAAGGGGGGCTTTCAGACCGGTGGCACCTTGCACATATCCTGGCTGCACATTCCCTCCCGCAGCTGGGGGAGAGGGGGGGAGGTCTGAAAGTGACCTGAGTTACACTTGGCTTTCATCGTGCATAGCAGTTAATGCCTTAAACCATGCGTTTAAGCAATAAATTCCCAAGGCTTGTCAGCAAATATGGTTTCACAATGCACTGTGTTATTTTATTTCTTTCAAATTATACTGCTTAGCCTATGTATCGGTTTTCATCCTACACAACAGCCCCCTGTGTTAGAACACTAAGTAATGCTTTGCAGTTCTACAAAAACTGGTTCCTGAGCATAAAACTATCAACAATACAGTCACCAGACATTTCAGGTTTTATGTAAATGACATCATGAATCTCTGCTTCAAATTATGGGTTTTATAGTTCTAGACATACAATTATGACAACTTACTGTCAGGCAGTTGCACTTCTCTGTATCTTACTAGCTGACTGGGAAGGAGAGGCTTTGTATGGGCATGCTCAATGAGAGTGTCCTCAACCATCTGCATAATTCCTAATGCAGCCTGCAGGAGAGGACATTAGAGATTTTATTTACCCTTTCAAAATCCTGCATGTGGCAGCACACAGCAGGATAGCAGGAATTAATGCTGGAATGCAAAATCAGGAATGAAAATATTAAACTGTTGATTTCAACAAATATAGTCTGAGATAACATGGCTTCACTGCACTGCAGGGCACAAGACTAAAGGCAGAAGCTCCAGAATACAAATACACTCACAACTATGGATTCTACTAGTACATTTTATTTAAATACTTAAGTTGAAAAATAAATGTTTTAATTGGCTACTTAAATTAGTTACTTAAAGTTTATCAATTCAGTTTTCCCTTTAACGTCATCTTAAATATCATTTTCTATACTACACAATACAGTGTTGATTACCAAGTTATTACTACTTTCAGGAAGTCATTTTTCCACTTAAGCAGCATCAGATCCACTTTAGTTCTCTGAAAAGTGAGTCTTTAAAAGAACACAAAAACCTGGTGTTTCAGTCAGGCTCATTAAATTCCCCCATTTCAATCTAAAAAATAAAGCCTTTAAAACCTGTGATTTTTTTTGGGGGGGAGAGGGGGGGGACCAGCCTTAAATGCTAGCATTTTTAATAAAATAAAAGACTGGCTGCACTCAGATGTGTAACTTCAAATGGTTTGATCGCTAAGGGCTCTAGATTCCCATTGCATACATGGTGAAAGGCAGCTTATTACAAAGACTGTGATCCCACAAGCAACTTAACTGAAGAATAAGTGGTTTGTGGATTGCAGCCTTTTTAATAAAATGCCTTTCAGAATATAAGGGCTTCAATGGGACTACTCTGGAGTACGTGGTGTGTGGATCAGGGTCAAAATCTGCCTAAAGCTTTATGTGCAGACCAAACCTCTTACTTTATGGTGCCTTGTACACTCACAACCCAAAAATGATTTTGCATAGAAAGTTCACAAAATATCTGTAAGCGCTAAATAAAATGGGCGAGGTCTGGTGAAACAGGAAACGTCCAGGCAAAACCAAAATGCTGTTTATTATGCCCTAGAAAAAAAGCCAAATTACTACCATTTTTCTTTTACAGCAACTTACTGCTATTCTGAGCACTCTATGCTACCAGTTGCTGATCGCTCAAGTTCTCATTCTGCACCGCTATAAATCGTGTGCTTTGACTTTAAGCATGCAAATCGACCCACTGAAATTAAGGTGGCTATTCATCTGCTTGAAGTTAAACATGCACTTCAGTGCCTTGCAACAGTAGGTTGTTCTCTACCTTGCACAACTGAGTTCTCTTAGCAGAATCCCCCAATTTATTGTGATAATAGAGTTTCAGTGCAAGTGTAAAGCAGGCAGGGCTGGTGGCAAGAAGACCAGGAGAATCTTGCTGCACATTTCTTTCATCATGGTCTGTTAATACACAGATGCACCATGTAAGCCCAAATGTAGCACTATCAATTTTCTACAATACATAATACCTGCAGGTTTTCTATGTCCCTACTATTGGTTTCTTCCCTCTTCACTTTGTAGCCATCTTCTTCCCTCTACCATATGCATTCATTGAAAGCAAGGTCACAGTGCCAGGTCAACACAATGAGGCTGATGTAGCAGCAAATCTATCATGATTGTGGCAGCCAGGGGCTGCTGGCCCTTTAAGGCTGACTCCAGACCTAGCTGGGTCAGCTGAGGGAGCACACCTGGGTTGACTGAGGCTAGAAAAGAAAGATGGAGAAAAAGTGTAGAGGGGGAGAGAAGGCGGGTGTTCTGAGGTTCCCTGCTTGCAGGTTCCAAGCCTGTAAGCAGGGAATTGGGCTGAGGATGGCTGCATTCCAGGATTGTCTCAGGGATAGAAGTCTTCTGGATCCAGGTCGGACCTTTCCGTATTTACATAGAGCCTGGGAAGGCTATAATTTACGTTTGGGGTGGGAACCTCAAGCGGACCCACCCATTAGTGGGAAAAGCCCCTAAATGGTGGGTTGGGCTGGCTGTAAGGGAGGTGGAGGCCTGACCCAAAAGCACCTTTGAGTTGACCCGCCCAAAGTTGTACAGTAGAACAGAGGGACCAGAGCTTAATTCCCCAAGAGTGTTGACAGGTTCCTCTGTTACAATGATACTATCAGGACCGTTATTATTCCACCTGAATGAAAACGGATGCAGACTGTGAATGGATCCAGACACTGGGAAAACCATTTAGGTACATGGATGAAACATTCTTGCAAAGTATTACTCCTTTAATGAAGGACACAAAACTAGTTTGTGACCCATTTACCAGTAAACCTTCTTATTTCAGAAAACGGAACTGAAAGTTAAAATCTAAGATTTATGCACTCCCATCCCTCTTTAGTCTTATACCAGGTGCTTCACTCTGAAGGATTCTAATTTTTTTTTAATTTTCGTGCAACAAAAGTGGGATCTGTAGCACACAGTTGCTTTGAAGCCTGATTACATTACTGTAGTGGCATGCCTTCTTGCAGACTTTTAGTATTTAGAGCATAAGCTACTCCTGTTATATCTCTAAAATCAACATAAGGAGTTTCCAATTAGCCTAAAAGTTTTAAAACAGAAAAAGCAACATCATGATACTCACAGAAAAATTAAGCAGCAAAGCAGCAAAGCTTATGGGGAAAAATGCCTTAACATTTGGGAAGATTACATAAACTCTTGATTTTAATTACTGTTTTCAATACAAATTGCTTCTAATTAAAGAATATATAACAAACCAACCTGTTTTGTAATATTGCCATGGAGAAGAGCTTCAATGTGTAACCGTGATAACAGCTGAGATATAAAGGCCTTGAGACGGGGAAGAGTGACATCTAGAAGAGATATTTAAACACTAACTCAATCAATCTGATGGAGTTCTTACATTAAAAAGTATCTACCTCATCAGAAACAGATGGTATGTATTTCTTCAAGAGAAAATGGAAAATCATAATCAAAGGCAGAGAATTTTTCCTACAAAAATGCACTTTTGGAAAGTTTCCAAGTCTAAATAAATAGCAGTGCTCACTGCATAGCTTGCTTTGCTTAGAATTCACATGTCGTCTGACCCAGATTCCAATGCAAAATAATTTTTTGGTTAAAAAAATACCCCACTTTCCAATCATGCTGAACACACATTCACTCTCCAGAAAAAAATACTTACAATCGTTCAGGTGCTGTTTGAAGATAAAGCTTTAGCTATTGACTACATAAAGAACACAGAGCTTGTAATTCTCTCCTAAGGTACATTACATAAGCTAACTTACCTACAAATACTTTAAAATTCTAGTTTGGTGGTAATTTTGCAATAAAATATATACAAAAAATGATTTTATATTGATGCACACACCCACACACAGTCCCGGCCATTTTATTTTAAGGACTTTTCACATTCAAATCAGTACGTTTTCCTCTTAAAAAGCATCAACATGTACCATTCACTCCCCTAAATTTGTTATCAACAAGTAACCAAACAAACATTCCCCCTTTTTTGCTCTAGTGATTTATTACTCTCATTTCTTTAATCTTGTCCAAAATTCACAACGTAAGATCTTTGTGGGCAGGGATCAGGTTTTCTGTTATCTCAGTAATAACTGTCATTAGTCAGTCATGGACTAGACAATGAAATATGACATGATGGTTGTCAAAAACCCACACAAAAAAACAATTGCACCTCAGGCAGAACTCTAAATTTTGCTAAACCAGCTTTACCTTGTGTTAAGACAAGTATTCAGCATTAAGAAATTGTCATTCAGTAATAAACTTAAGATCAAGGAATGAAAGTCAGCAAAAATGAGGGTGGGGTGGGGAACCCTTTGATACTGAAACAGGGAAGGAATGCCCTTCTATACAGCCAATCCCTGTTAGCCAAAGCAGAAAATATTGATGGTAAAGATTAGAATATATAAATATCTAGTAATTCTTTTGCCTGTATAGGTCTGGTTTAAAGACTGTTTGCATTAATTTAAAGGCCATTCAGTGCCAAATATATTATCTGAGCCCATAATATATTATCTAATCTAATAAAACCCATCACAGATGTGAGAGCACAAAGTGTGCACCTTTGTCTCAGATAAGCTAAATGGGTGAGGTGAGAGCAAGTTCAAATTTCTGCTGCTGATGTTCAGCTGAATGCAGTTTCTTGCAAGGCTGGATTAACTTCTCTGAAAATCAAATGGATAATTCTTTGTAAACACCAAAACTAGTGATGCCTGGTTTCCTTAGGTGTGGGGATGTTCAACGTAAATTAAGGGATGTTAACAAACATGATGGCGGAGTGCTGCTATCATGATTTGGCCTGGGTCAGGAAACTGCTGTCGACACTGTCTGGACCAGGTTGGGTCGCCGACCAAATGTGCCAGTGGCCGGGACGCTGGAGAGCTGCACAAATTCGCAGCCAACCAGCCTCGCCCCTGCCGATGGGCAGCCACCATGGCAGCAGACTATGGCAGCCCTGATCTGGGCCAGGTCACAGTGGGCCATAACAAACGTAATAGCCCACTATGGCCCAATTGGGCGGACCTTAGCTTGGGGCAATCCTGGGCCAGGATCTGACAGTGCCTGCACAGACGTGCAGGTGAGATCCAGTGCCAAGTGTGACGTAGTGGGCCAATATGGCCTGCCATAAAAGTGAACACTCAATGAAATTTTGTATTCAACAATCAGGGGCCGTTGTCTCCCATCCAAGTACACCTATTGTTACAAAATCTAGGGACCCTATTTACTGTTATCCCTACACAATATTTGGTTGGAAACTGCCATTGGGATTAAAAAAAAAATATGGTTCAGAGATGGGAGAGAATCATCACACGCATAGGAAGAGTGCATAACCATTTTTTTTCTACAGGAAACCAGACTAAAAATTGTGCAGAAGATACAGTAAGTTAGAAACATAGTGACAAACATTCGCATTTTATTCACGTGAATAATCCAAACTAAGCCACAGAGAAAACTTGCATGGAAAACAAAATGAATTCGGCTATTGGAAGATTTCCTGGGTGCTTTCCAAGAAGGCAATTAAAAATCATGCTTTTGTAGCCCATGACCCATTTACACTGCATTGGAATACTGGTTGGAAGGTTTACTAGGCTTTACCAAAATCAGAGATGTATCCAAGTTTCTTAAAAACAAAACAACAACAATAATAATAATAATAATAATAATAATAAACAGTTGGGTATTTTTCTTCAGTCAATTATAAGACCCTGGTGAGAGGGAAAAGGTCAGAATTCCCAAAGAAGGTTTTCCAGCTGCTACTAAGCAAGCAGCAAATTACTGACGATTTTCCTCCTCAAACTTTAAAAGCACTACGAGGTAACTGTTGCAACACATTTTATCCAAGGTTGAAGGTTCAAAATAAAAAAGCTTTATTAAGGTTAAATAATTACTTCCAAGTCCAACTGACCATATCACTATTTTAAAATGGAAACACATGAATAAAACAGAAAAGGATCTATGAACGTTACCAACGTTTATGCACAACAACAAGTGCATGTGATAAAATGAAAAACTGCTTAAAATCAGCAATACTTCACCATCTAAAGCTTCTTTTAATTCATCTTTGGTCCAGGCAACTTCTGTCATTAACAGTCGGAGGTAATACATAGCATGCTGGTGAGGTTGTTCAGCTCGGAAGTTGTTAAGTGAGCGCATGTACTGACAAGATTAAACAAAATGATCAGTAGTTAAGAAATTCAGCTTTTGAAGACAACGAAAATACATAACCCCAAGTGACTGACTTCTGTATACAAATAAAAAACCCAATGGCCTTCTAGATTCCAACAATGTTCTTGATATTCTGCTCTTGGACATCCCTTGAGCAACCTGACAACTGTGGAATTAGGCTCCAACCAATGCAACTTTCTGAGCCTCAAAGCTAATTAAGAACACTAAACTGCTATCAAATTTATCAGAGAAACAGTGGCTGAAAATACTCCCTTCCTCCACCTATTCCATAAGGAGGAAGTGAGCAAAAGGAGCTGATCCCTCCACAATCTTGGAGAATGGGCAGGACAATATTTGGGGGAAAGGAATCAGCCAACCCTTTTCAAAGATTTAACAATTTTGACACCTCAATTATTTATACATGCGTATGGAATGATATATAAATCCCAAATATGCAATAGTATGCCAAGGTAAAACTCCTCTAAGACAAAGACACCGAAAAGGGCAATTGGTTACTTACCTTGGGACTTGCCTTTCTATTCCCTCGAGGGAGTTCAGTCGGACGTTGGGAGATTCCCGCCACGGACACTAGGAGGCAGCAAACTGACTTTCGACTGGGCATGCGTAGGGGATCTCCCTCACATTCCCCAGGAGTAAACAGCCAAAGAACCTGAAACTATAAACTAGCAGACAAAACAAAGTGATTAACTCTTTCCTTCCGGAAGGGGGATCAAGGTAACCCAGGATTACTACTAAAGATGGCGCCCAGATAAGGTCCGGGTGGGCCGACTGAACTCCCTCGAGTGAATAGAAAGGCAATTCCCAAGGTAAGTAACCCAATTGGCCTTTCTATGCCCTCTCGTTCGTTCAGTCGGACGTTGGGAGTTACCAAAGCAGTAAGTTCGGCATGGGTGGGACCAGGGTGCCTATTGAGAGCTCAGCACCCCTTGAAGCACCCGCCTTCCAGGGAGGCCTCAGCTGAGTCCCATAAGTCTAGCTTACAACACCCAGGGAAGGTGTGCAAGCTCCTACAGGGGACAGCCAAAAATATTTCGCCTAGGGGTTAGCGAAAAGGTGGCCCAGTGAGCTGCCGCCCCCCAGTGGAAGAGCCAAGGAACTGACCGGTAGAGGTATGCCTGACATCCTGTAGGCATCAGCAAGGCAGGCTGATGTCCAACTAGCTATGGTCGTTTGTAAGCCTAGTCACTCTTAGAATGGGGACGGTAGGTGCCCAGAGACAGGACGTTGCATGAATGCCGGCGTTCACTCCCTATATCGTCAGAGGATGGCGGACGCCTAGTGAGTGCCTTTCCCCCTCCAGCCAGAGGCTGGGTCTAGGATAGAAGGAAGGGAGGCCCAGCTCCGGGACCGGGAAGAATAGGGGAAACCTTCTGAAGGAAGGTGGGATCCAACTAAGGATGACCGATTCCCTGCGGAGGGTGACAAGGGCCGTGACGCTGGGGAGGGCTCAGAGCTCGGGAACCCTCCTGGCTGAGAAATTGGCAAACAGGAAGACCCCAACTAAGCGAGAGGAAGGAGGACACCTCTGGGGAGGTACGAAAGGACTGTGGCCAGGGCTGGAAATACTATGTAGAGGCTCCAATTTGGGAACCCAAGGGCCAATGGGACGATAAGAGGCGTGCAGCCTTCATGAATTGTCTGATGTAGTGTGCCTGAAATGTGCTGACTGGAAGCTCCCACCGGGTGCTATCTAGTGCTGCTACCTGTGTGGAACAGGGTATTAAGGGGGAGACCCTTCTCCAGCCCCCCCAGGAGAAGCAGAACCTGGTATATAGCGGGGGAGGGATATGGCGGGACTTGATGAATCTAGGGCCCAAGAGCCCAACATTGATGATGCGCCCGTTGGGTAAGGTCGAGGGGCTAGCAGGGCCTGCAGCACTTGGATCAAACAGTCCAAACCCCAGCCAGGCTGTGGTCCCACAGCCAGGCTGACAGACTCTATAAGCCCGGCTGTATGTACAGCAGTGTGCCCAGGGACAGCAAGCCCAGGATTTCTGGGAATCACGGTGGTGTCCTGCGGCTATGCTGAGTAGGTCCGGAAACCAGGGTCTGCGGGGCCAGAAAGCTCCAGTAAGATGCCTGTGGCTCGGAGCTGCTTGGCTAGGTGTATTGTGCGCCCCAGAAGCGGAAAAGGAGAACGGCATGGAGGAGGCCCGCCGGACAGTACGGGCGTCGTGTGTCCCCGCTTTTAGGTGAGGCCATCTGGCGAGGAAGCGCCTCGTCTTGGCATTGATCGACGAGGCGAAAGGGTCGAAGATTGGTAGGTGAGTTTTACCAGTTGGAAGGCTTCGGAGCTGAGTAGCCATTACCCCAGGTCTATCGCCTGCCTACTCAATCAGTCCGCCTATCTTTTCCCTTTCCTGATATGGCAAGCGGAATAGATGGGTTCCTGCCCACTTGAGGAGGCGTTCTGCCAACTGTGGAGCTTGCAAGTCCTTGAGCCGTCCTGCTTGATTCTGTACGCTAGAACAGTGGAGTTGTCCGTAAAGGTTAACACGTGTTTGCCCTGCAGAGCATGCTGAAGGGCCAGTCGGACGACCCTGAGCCGTTGTCCTCTCGGGGACCATGAGGGGGACACCCTGCTCGAATCAGTGCAGGTTCTTCCACCAGTTAGCGAGTTGAGGGTGTCTTGGCTGGCGAGGTTAGATGCTGGATGCAAGAAACCTGAATGGGAAACGAAGCGTTGCCCTACCCCACAGCTCCGTTCTCTGATTTGTGGTGTGCGTTACGAGGGACAGCCCTCTGCTGTGCATTATATCGATGAGTACCCTGAGGTGGTCCAGTCGCTATGTAGGCCTGGATGGCTCCTGTTCCTGTTTATAGGGAAAACATGGTGTTCTAAGTAGGCGATGGGTCTGAGAAGGTGGCCCCGGGTCCGGTGCTGTTACACTGCCTTGATTAGCAGTCATCTAAGCATGGATAGACCACTATCCATTCCCTTCCAAGCCAAGATTGGCGATGAGTGGGACTAGGATCTTG
>QEPC01014166.1:1776199-1798702 GCA_003113815.1 Sphenodon punctatus | reverse complement strand
GGCTGGTCCATGTGGTGAGGCTAGGAGTACACAGAGCTCAGGTAACAGACTGTATTGGATGGAGGGGATCAGCAGGAGTTAGGAGAGGGGAGGGAGCAGTTGGGGAGGACAGAGCGGAAGAGGTGGGTCTTGAGGAGGGATTTGAAGGTACAAAGGGAGGGGGCGAGGCGGATGTGGGCAGGGAGGGAGTTCCTGGCATGGGGGGAAGCTAGGGAGAAGGGACGAAGGCAGTTAGGGGAGCAGGGGAGGTGTGGGAAGGCGAGAGAGGGGACAGAGGAGAAGCGGAGTTCATGGACTGGAGTACAGTGGGAAATTAACGCAGAGAGGTAGGGGGGAGGAAAGTTGTGAAGAGCTTTATAAGCGAAGACTAGGAGCTTGTGCAGGATTCTTTCAGAAAGGGGGGAAGCCAGCGAAGAGAAGAGAGGAGGGGCTGCACGTGGTCGAAGCAACGGGCGAATTGGATGACCCTGGCAGCAGAGTTTTGGACGGAGATAAGGGGAGAAAGATGAGAGCAGGGGAGGCCAGTGAGAAGGAGGTTATAGTAATCGAGGCTAGAGATGACCAGGTTGTGAAGAAGGGTTTTGGCAGAGGAGACAGAGAGAAAAGGGCAAATCTTATTAGGGAGAAGGGACAGGATTTGGCAACAGAGTAGATGTAGGGTTTAAAAGAAGGAGGTGAGTCAGAGATGAAGCCTAAGTTACGGGCTTGGGGGACGGGAAGGATGGTGACCCCGTCAATAAGGATCAACAGGGAGGAAGAAGAGGAAGGATGGGGGGAGGGGAGGGAGGGGAATATACTGAATATTCCTCACCATGGATTCTCAATATGACTATGTAAGACTAGGGATTACCTTCTCTTTCTTTATAGCTCAGCAAGATCTGCATTTTTTTTCTTGCTGTCACCCAGGGGTCAGCTCTACATTTTATAAATGACTGGTGCAATCCAATAGTTCACAAGTAAAATTCTCCATATGTTTTGCCTATTCAAGGACTGCATGTCTAAGTTATAATACCATTTACATTCTAAACTGCTTGCCTACGTAACACAATCTCACATTAATTTTTATCTAACGTGAGATTATGTAACATGGGAATGCCCTCTTCATCAATTGTCAGTGAAACTAATGTTAGTTTCAGTCTCAGTTCCAGTGAGACTGGGAAATCCAGCCCTGTCACTCATGTGAGTTGAAATTAACATTAAGTTTGAATGCTTTCAAATTTAATATTAATTCAACTCACTGCAAAACTCACAAGAATGAGTTGAATTTTGCGGTGCTCACAAGAATGGAGCACCGCAAAATCCTCCCCCAGGTGTTAGGGCTCCAGTCAGGACGCAGCTGCTTGAAAGCCAACGTGAAAGCAGTGCGTGCAGGTAGGCTATTCTATTGAGGACTGCAGGGGCCAAGCTGCTCCATCTAGTGGGCAGGTTCTGTGCGTGTGGGGGAGGTAGAGATGGAAGGTTGGTCCCTTTGTGTGGGCAGACTCTTCTGTAATGTGGGCAAGGACCCATTATTTCTTAGAATGAATCTATCATGGCCCTGTGAGTGTAAAACACACAGTGAGAAATGAATGTGGACATGCAGCCAATCCAGATTTCACAGTACTGCTTTTTTCCCGTGAAACTGAATCTCACAAGGAACAGCAGAACGTGAGCAAGCAGCCTTACTCTCAGATGCATCTTATTCAACTTTAACTTATCTAAATCAAGTAAAAAATCTAGACAACTTACCGCTTCCTTGATAATTTCAAATCTTTTCTCATCAATCTCAAAAGTGGCCATTTTCTCAACAATCTTCTTTAGCAGGATATGCTGCTTGTCATTATAACCTTTTACAGAAAGCTATAGAAAGAGTGCATACACTGCTTTAAACTTGTCAAGTCCAAGATACGTTTTTCCATTAGAAATTGATTTTTATCATTTATAATGGTCTAAAATCAATGGCATCTGAAAACAAACTAATCCGTTTCATGCCGATTTAGGGTTTTTTTGTTGTTTTTTTTTTTAAAGCCACTTATGACGACTTATTGGTTACAGACAAGAACAAACAAATTCCTTATGGTTTAACTATGTCATATTTGAATGAGTATCAACTTCAACTATGTGTAATAATGGACGCCAGTCAGTAACCAGTATGTTTGAACTATTCATTGTAGATTATCCATTAGAGCACTTAAAATCAACTTCATTTTCTCAAATATGCTCCCTGCATCCTACTTTCTTCATTTGCGCCCATTACTTAAGTAATATGTTTATGAAAAAAAAAGATATTGTATATGCATTTATGGCACAAATTGATGTGTTCATATGTTTGAGTTGATCATGAACAACACAAGCATTCAGATACTATAGTGATGTATAGTTTAGAAATATGTATACAATACTGAGCTACTCTGGTTTTAGAGTAACACTGTTCCTACACTTTACAATAATCAACATTATAAGCTATACCATACCTATTTTACAGAACCATAAATTATGGTACCTGTCACACACATCTTATCTTATGCTGTAAAAATATATTAGCGTTAGAGAGGTATAGACACCAGTTCAGTAAAAATCACGTTGCACTGTGAAAGTGGAGTATTTACAGAATTCAAATAAGATGAAGTATCCAAGGTACAAATTGAATTGCTAATAAAAACAAGTACAAAGATTCTGATGCTAAAGGAGAAACCTATTTTTCCACTTATCTTTGCCACTGAACTTAAAAATGTTTGGCACACTTTGAGAATCTATATATATTTTCAGACAATAAAATGGAATGTACCAGCAAGCACTATTTTGTGAGGGTTTTTTTAAAAAGTCACCAAAATAAAAATGCTACAAACCTTCTTGCAGAGGAAATTTTATATTAACATATAACACACATAACATATAACACTACCCACCAACATATCTTGGAAGTAGCATTAGACTTAATCAGTATAAATGTGCTAGAAAAAAATTGTTGCTAAAATTGTAAGGCAGATTTTAATAATTTATCGGATTAGCATAAGAACGACTACGGAAGAAGTGACTGGATACCCGAAGCACAATATTGATTGAGTAATGACTGCATTTGGAAAAGAGAAGAAAAACCAAAACCATTTGACAAGACTAATTCCAAAAGAAATTCATAAACATTCTTTAGTCTGGTGAAGACATGCACAATATTTCCATAGCTCATTGATACTAAATTAGAGGTATAGTGTATATAAAGATATCCGAGTTGTTAATATTCAAACGTGGAATGCTTTATATTTCAAAAATTAAGAGATAATCCACTTCATATACAAATGTACCATAGTACTTTTAAGATTACTGTGCAAGCAAACAAAAATGCAGATCAGAATGCAAACAGCCCTAGCGTGCACCCACATTCACAAGACATATTTCAATTTCAATCAAATCACTCACTAACTGTTATAAGATTAAGTGCTTTTTCCATTCATGATACAGATGTAAGGAAAAATTATTAACCATCCTGTTCAGAAATGCAGAAGACAGTGTTTTTCCAAGCTCAACTTAACTCTCAAGGCAACTCACTTCCTGCTTTTTTCTTACTTACAAGTATTGCATTCATTCCTGATGCAATGCCATAGCTCAAACCTGAGAGGCGTGCTGCATATGTATACTCTTTTAAATCATCCTTCAATAACCTGATAAACAGGTATGTCATGTTGCAATGGAGAGGATCAGCATAAATGTAGCGACTAACAAAAAGAAAAACAAAAGAAATGCTTTGATACATCAAGCAGTGACACGGTAATGGATGAAGAAACATGACTGAAGAGTATGTATATGCAGCCTCATGATCCATATCTTCTTGGGAAGAAAACTTTATTTAAAGCAAAAGGAAGATTTCTTCCTTGTTCAGAAAGTCATTCAATACATGTTTGCCACAGAACGGAGCAAAATCTAAAGTCAGATTAGGATCACAGTTTTTTTGGGTTTTTTTGCGCAACAAATCTTACAGCTGACTAATCTGATGACTAAATTGAAAAAGATAGCAGTCAATTTGCTTAATGTGAATGGAAATATTGTTGAACACTCAGAAGAAGATTCAACTTAAAATTCAAATTATGAGACGGTATGGTTAGAAATCAAGGTTAAAAATAAAATAAAAAACCTTAGACCCTCAATGGAAAAAGCCATTACAAACGCTTCCATCAAATCAATATAAATATCTTGATAAGTGGAAGTAAATTAAGGCTCTAAGATTTTCCTTGATTTAGGTACTTACATACATCCCATAGATGGTATTTTGGAGGTCATAGTTCAAGCCAGCTAGTTCTGCTGCATATGCATACTCGTTGAGGGAGTCTTTGAGTATTTCAAGGTACAAATAGGCCATGTTACAATGCAAGGGATCCACGTAAGCAAATGGGCTGGAAGAAAATGTTGAAAATAAAATATCTGGTTTAATTATTTCCCAGTTCTTTTTAGACCATCAAGTTGGATCTCAAGGGAACTTAGTATTTTAAATACACTGTATCAGTGGTTCCAAATATAAGTACACATCAAGACATTTCAGAACAAAAATGCACACAGATAACTGAAAATACTTACTGCTTCACTGTCATGACAATAGACATACGTATTCAGAAGCTTCCTCTTCTGAAGGAAGAACTCTTCCTTCAGAAGAGGAAACTAACAAATTTTTACCATTCTGTGTTAACTCTGCTGCTGTAGTCAGAGCCCAACAAGTACAGCCTCCCTCTTTAAGGTTTAGCATTTGGGGTTTCAGTTTAACATATCAATGCTTTCACATAGTCAGGATGCACAGTAGTTGCTGGTGGGTTTTTGTTTTTAAAATCAGTTGCCAGAACAGGTATATGAGTTACTATAATAATCCATATTTTTAAAGGAAGAAAATGACTGTACCATATCACATAGCAAGGTGGGATAATTATGTGTGGTAAATAGCATTTTTCCAATGGCAATTAAAAAAATTCCAGTGATATATTAGTAATATGTAACCATGTACAGTAGCTATATATAGTCTTAAAGTGATAAAAACAACTCAAAGACTCAAGCCATGTTTCAACAATACTGGTATCTGCTAAATACCAGTATTTCTTAAAGATTCACAAACTAAGTCAGTAAAAACTCATTTCACTAGGTTCAGATATTTTAAGTAGTACTGTGTACGTGTACACTTATTAATTCATTAGCCGTGTCACAGAAGTAATAAGCAATATATAAACATTTCTAACGTACATATTAATCTATTATCAGTAAATATTATATATTGTATACAAATAGTCCTAGCCATGTATTGTATACAAATAGTCCTAGCCACGATGGAAGTTGTGTTTCCCACCACACAGTAAATCTGCAAAATGATTTAAAGTTAAATCCATAAATCTATTTGGTAAGACCTTGAGCTCTGTCTCCTAGTTGTAAGGAGGCAGCACGATGAATTAAAAGGATATTCTATTAAAAACTGATGGGCTCCTCATAGTCTATCCCCTATGAGCATTATCAGCCATTACACTAGCCACAAATTTCACATCTGAAACAGGTCTGTTAGCACCCGGCTACACTGGCCCAGTACAATGGGTCCACCATGTTGGGCAATGACCTGTACATACCGATTTAATGTGGAAACCGTGACAAACAGGAAGAGCACAGCAGCATGCATCACACTCTCACTGCCTGTCCCTGCAGCGCCACACGCTTACCAAGTCCTGGGGAGCAGTAGCGGGGGCAGAATCAGCAGGGACTTGCCCTAACACCCCTGTACTTGTACTTCCATGACCTGTACTTGTACTTCTCTCGAGCGTCACACCACTTCTCCCAATAAGCCCACCCACTTATCTCCAATACGCCCACCCACTTCTCCCAATAAGCCCACCCACTTATCTCCAATACTAGCTCGTGGGAGTAGTTGTGTGTTCAACTGACTCCAAAGGTTTGGTATGTCTGGTCAACCCGTTATGCGATGGTTCTGGGTGATTTCAGACGTGACGAATCTAAGATTCACCACGCCTGAACCACACTCAAAACGTGACCTGCGTTTGACTGTGGTGAACATCTGTTCGCTACCCGCCAGATGTTCACCACAGTTAAACGTGGAATTCGTTTGCATTCACCACACTTCTGGACCCAAGGACGCGAGCGGGACCAGAAGTGTGGTGAATGGCCACCACGGCAGGGGTGAATGAAACGTAACTTCTGTTCATTCACCCCTGCCGGTGGTGGAATCCATTCCCCCCCGAACATGGTGGCGAGTGCGACCAGATTATTATTATTATTAACAAACATTTATATAGCGCCAGCAGTGTACCTGGCACTTTACAAAGTAATAAAATAGACACGGTCCCTGCCCCTAGGGCTTACAATCTGAGAGACAGGAGCTGGGGGAGAGACTTAGGAAGGGGAACAGAGGGAGAGACAAGGGGTGTAACATTCATGAAGATGCGAGGTCTCAAGTGCACGTACTTGGCTTGGTTACGATGAGAATGACAGCAGGCAGGTCCATGTGGCACGGATAAGGGTAAACCGATCGTAGGTATAGGAATAGTGGCTCAGCAGGATAAAGAGTCAGACAGAGCAGAGCGAAAGAGGTGAGTTTTAAGGAGAGATTTGAAGGTATGAAGGGAGGGGGCAAGGCGGATGTGGGCAGGGAGGGGGGGCAGCAAGTGAGAAGGGACGAAGGCGCTTAGGGGAGCAGGGAAGGCGTGGAAGGGTGAGAGAAGGGACAGAGGAGGAGCGAAGTGCACGGGCTGGAGTATGGAGGGTGATAAGTGCAGAGAGGTAGGGGGGAGCGAGGTTGTGAAGAGCTTTATAGGTGAAGACTAGGAGCTTGTGCAGGAGTCATTCAGGAAGGGGAAGCCAGTGAAGCGAAGAGAGGAGGGGCTGCACATGGTCGAAGCGACTGGCAAGGTAGATGACCCTGGCAGCAGAGTTTTGGACAGAGATGAGGGGAGAAAGGTAAGACCGGGGAAAGCCAGTGAGAAGGAGGTTACAGTAATCGAGGCGAGAGATGACCAGAGCATGAACAAGAGTTTTGGCAGACGAGACAGAGAGAAAAGGGCGAATCTTAGCAATGTTATGGAGGGAGAAGTGACAGGATTTAGCAACAGAGTCAATGTAGGGTTTAAAAGAAAGGGGTGAGTCAAAGATGAAGCCTAGGCTACGGGCTTGGGGGACAGGCAGGATGGTGACTCCATCAATAGTTATTGACAGTGAGGAAGGAGAGGAAGGATGAGGGGGGAAGATAAGGAGTTCAGTTTTAGCCATGTTGAGTTTGAGTTGACGTTGAGACATCCAGGTAGAGATGTCAGAGAGACAGTTGATGAGACGAGCTTGAACAGAGGGAGAGAGAGAGGGAGTAGAGAGATAGAGTTGAGTGTCATCAGCATAGAGGTGGTATTGGAAGCCATGGGAGGCAATGAGTTTGCCTAAGGATGAGGTATAGATCGAGAAGAGGAGAGGGCCAAGAACAGAGCCTTGAGGAACACCAACTGAGAGGGGGAAGGAGGAGGAGGCGGAGTTGGAGAGAGACACATTAAAGGAGCGGTCAGAGAGGTAGGAGGAGAACCAGTTATGGACAGAGCCACAAAAACCAAGGGAGTGAAGGGAATCCAGCAAGAGTGAGTGGTCAACAGTATCAAAGGCAGCAGAGAGATCAAGGAGGGCAAGAATGGAATAGAGACGTTTAGATTTAGCCACCAGAAGATCGTTGGTGATCTTAGCGAGAGCAGTTTCAGTAGAATGAAGGGGGCGGAAGCCAGATTGGAGGGGGTCAAGGGAGGAGCTGGAGGATAGGAAGTCAAGGCAGCGGGAGTAGACAACACGTTCAAGCAGCTTAGAAGCAAAAGGAAGGAGTGAGACAGGACGATAGCTAGAAGGGTCAGAGGGGTCAAGAGTGGACTTTTTGAGAATAGGAGAGACTGTGGCATGTTTGAAGGCAGATGGGAAAGAGCCAGTAGAGAGGGAGAGGTTGATGATGTGCAGGAAGGAAGGGGCGACAGTGGGAGTAATGGAGGTGAGAAGGAATTGGCCGCCCTTGCTGCCCGTCCGGCAGGGGGAGGGCTGTTGTGCAACGCAGGGGGTGGGGCCGTGCGGCAGCACGCTGCACCGCCTGGCCCACCCCCTCCGGGAGTCACGGTTCCCCATCAGACGTTACGCCAGTCCCCATTCACCACGGGCCGTGGTTCGCTGGTCCCCACAGCCCGGGGTGGAGCGGCGCACGTCTGTTGGCGCGCCCCTTCATCCCGTAGTCCAAACCACCCCACGGCCCGTGGTGAATGGGACCCGGCGTAAGTCTGAAATCACCCTCTGTTTTGGATACCCTTTTCTGAGTGTTTTACAAACAAACAAGAGTGGGTCAGGAAAGAGGTGTGGTTCTATTGTTCACATCTGCCTTCAGCAACACAAGGAATATTCCTCCTCCACACACATGCAACAAAATTTAATTTTAATTTGTCCATTTATGCAGGTTCCTAAATAACATCGAATACTAGAATCATGGTAACATCCAGGGTCAACCTTCTACTCTCCTAGATTACCCCACAAACTCACGAAGTCCTCCTCAAATTTGATTAAAATAAAGATTGTATGTTCTGGGCAACTTTGAATCTTTATCAATGACGACTTGTGCATATTCACTACACTGGTGAAAATCACTGAGGTAGTCAAGGACTGAACAATACTTTCAACAATTCTTTTGAAGGCACATTAGCCATCTTTAAAACAAAGTGATGTTCACAAAGTTACCTTTTCCTGCCAGCCTGCATTCTACCATTTTTAGCCAAGGATTTTTACAAAAAGTATTGGTTGAGATGTCCCTATCACACGAATCTGGTTTCAGACATGAGTACAGTACAAATCCAGTACTGCTGTACAGAGAGAGTAATGACAGACTGTACCCTGATTTTGGAAGAACTTAATATTTCAATAAAACTAAAACCATGAAAACTTCGATTTGCCCACGGAGCTTTCTAGTCATAAGTAGGAAGGCTTTTCAAAGGATTTGCTTCTTCCTCTTAAGGAACAAGTCTTGGAATGCATCAATGGGTTCTTATCTTCTCTTAGAGCATTCTGCAGGATTTCAGATTGTCCCCACTGATGTCTTACATGTAGCTATGATTGCAAGAATCTAGGAGGCATTTTGGTTTGTTTCATTGTTACGGTCTTCAATATAGTCTGTGAAACCCAGAAACAACTGCTTCACTGCTTTATGTGTTGTGTTTTGTTTTCTAATACTTTGTGGGGTTTTTTGTTTTTTTAACGATGAACCAATTCCTTTCCAGCCACTCTATTTTTGCGCACACACACAAAAACCCCCTCTGCAGAATGCAAACTAAAACTGCTCTATATCCCATTCCTTAGTTCCAGTCCCCAGGAACAGAATTTTAGTTATGGTTTGCACGCTCACTCGAAATAACCCACCAAATAACTTCAAGCCTTACTGACTCCATCTCTGCTTTGTCCCATTTTCTATATCGACGTACCTGCAAGCACATACATTTTAACTTTGCCAACTAAAAGGTTTGTACAGCTACTATGTAGTAGGATGTGAGACAGCTGAGCTGCCTCTCTGTCTTTTCATGGCTGTTCTCAATGAACATCCTTTTAGATGCTCCTTCCAGCTAATTAAAATCTAATTCACTTAGTTCATTTAGAAACTAATTCAAATGTGCTTCATCCATTTCTTAATAGCCTAGGCTTTTGATGGCCATATTACTTATTTATTTAAATTTATAATCCCCTGCCCCCTCATCTCAAACCTCCCTAATTACTATCCCTGCTTGCTAAAAGACTGACCAAATAAAAAAGTCTTACATAGCCTCCGGAAGATGAGCAGGCTTCAGCTCAGACCAATTTCCAGGGGGAGGGAGTTCCATAATTGCGGATCAGCTACTGTAAATGCCTCTCTGCGCATCTTTGCCTCTCTGCGCATCTTCCAGCAGACTCTGAGGCTGAGAGGGACATGAGGAAGGAGGCGCTCTTTCAGATATGGAAGCCAAGGCAACTTAGGGCTTTGTAGGTCAAAACTAGTACCATGGATTGAGCCCAGAAAGCTATATTTCAATAAGAATCTATTTCACCAGATCGAGATAGGGCAAGAGAAAAATTAATTGCCATTCTTGTTATTCATATTAAGATAAGTCAATTATCATTTGTTCTCCCAACATTTCCTCAGAAACAGAAATGAATTGGCCTGCTCCACCTTGTAATTTCAGTGATTGTTATCGTGTTTCAAATCAACTGCAGAAAGACAGTGTCTGGCAATGAAACATGCACACAAACTGGTTACTACCTACTAACATGCATTCGTTGACTCAGGAGTATGTTAGACAGCAAAGACTTAAGGTGAAAACGAGACAAAAGCCCACATTAGCCCACATCAGGTGGGTGTCAACCTTCTTGTGTATTAGGTGTTCACCCCCACCGGTCACACAGCCACCACCCGGGCATGCAGTCCCCACTCACAGCGAGGGTCTCGGAGCATGTGGAGTCTGTCGTGCAAGTGAATGCAGGCTAACGTGCACCCCATGTGTCCACGTCCCATCAATTAGGTTGTGTGCAACCTTGCACACATATAGGTCCGCCAGCACCACAGAGTCACGAGAGAAAAGCTTTGAGTGCTCTGAGGAGTGACAACTTCTTGCCCCTCTCTCCACTCTCACTGATGCAACGTCCACCTTAAAAGTTCAACGCATGCCAAATTCAAACGTGCTGTCCCAGCTCATCCTGGTTTGCATCACGTGCCCAACAATCTTGGTTTCAAAGCCAATGGGCTTCTGCAGAGAAACTTCCACAGCCTTTACGTCATTGTGGTCATGGCTCAGAATGACAGCAAGTCAACTATGGTAAGTTAGTGCAGCAGGGGAGGAAGGGTCTACGCTAACACATCTGCATGATAAATTCTTGTTTATTTCTATCTATGTGCTTTTCTTCCATTGCACGTTCATAGGCAACTACTGGCACTGCTACCTCTGGTGTTCCATCTCAGGCACTCTCAGCCTACGTATCTGCCCACCAGAGATATACTCCCTGGAGCAAGGCTTTAATCACTTTATGGGGGAAGCAAAAGGTACAATATGCCCTGGTCAAGTGCTATCAGAATAACACTGAGTTCCAAGAGATCTCAGCACAAATAGCACTCCAAGGATAGAACAGGGACATGAACCAGTTCCAGCAGCAGCAGGCCAAAGACTTGCGTAGGGGGTACAAGGAGATCTTGGAAAACAGCTTCATCCCCAGTCGTGATGAGGTAAATATCTCTCTACCAGAAGATGCTGGACCAGATCCTCTACATGGATGGAGACATCATGGCATCCCACCTCTACACCTACGCCTTCACCAGGGGCCAGAAGTGGGTCAGTATGACTCTTCTACTGCCCACTGCAATAGCTCTTACCACTCCTGCTCCCCTCACAGAAGTCATGACGGCCAGCGGAGATCCCTCCATTCCCGTCCCTGCCCCAGAGCCATCCAGTGTCTACAAAAACATGAGCACTGTGACTCTGAGCGTCTACCCCTTCCATCTTAAGAGCCAGTTTCTGTCCAAGGAAGCCATCCGAAGTGCTCATTGAGCAGGACCCAGAGGCCACATTTACAGAGAAAGTGGAGGAGAATATTAAGTTAATTCATCTGCGGTCGGGAGGTTGAATTTGCACAGCTGCATGATAAAGGCTTCCGTTTACTGCTATCTAATTACGTTTGCTTTTTCTTTGCTGTGTTCACAAGTGGCCAGGAGAGAGGTGGGGAGCAGCAGGATACTACCCTGGACACAGCAGCACTGGAAGGTGAGCGGTATGCACGGGAAGTGGATGAGATGGCACCATAGAGGGACAGCAGACTGGTGGGTGGGGAGAGGTGTGAAAGCCTAAGTCATGGAGGGAAGGGGCGAGGGCGCAAATGGCAGTGCTTGATTTCTGTATATACTTCACTCCTCTACAGTGATCATGAGAGGAGGACATGGGAGGGCACAATCTCATTGCAGCAACTTCCCCAGCAGCAACCTATCCCAGGTACTCATTCCTGTTTTCCTTAGTGTGGGCAGAAGACCATTACGTTGAGCAAGAAGGGCAGCCGTTACATTGGGGCCGTTACATTGGAAGGGCAGCTGGGGGATGAAACACTGGGACCTAGTGGGGCAGTCTGAACTATTGGCTTTCCTTGTTGCCTTGCTACAGATCTGCCACTACAACACGTGAAGACAGAAACCCCAGTCACAAGTGCCAAGCGGAACCAGAAATTGGGTCCACAACCCGTAGTGCAGGGAGGATTTGGTGAGGGAGCTACTCGGGGAGACCATGCAGCAGGCAAATGAGATCTGGGATGCTATTCAGAGCATCACCCAGAAGCATGAGCTGCTTCTGCAGCAGCATACCAAAGAATGCAAAGCCTTCGCTATCCAGGCCTGCCTGGACCGCCGGCAGGATGCAAGACATTGGGCCCACCTTTGGTAGCAGTTGGGAGTGCTTGGACAGTGTGCTGGAGAAGGCGAGGAAGGAGATGAGAGATCTGTTGTCCCACTTTCTCCAGACCTTCCCTTCTCCAGTATATAGCTGCCATGAGCGTAACAACTGTTGCTCAAGGGATTGAGTAACTGGGATAAAGGATAGAAAACAAAGAGTAGAACTAAATGGTCACTTTTCACAATGGAGAGAAGTAAATACTGGAGGAAAGGGGAGTAAGGAGTGAGGTATTCAAATCTTCAGACACCAGGTTATTCAAGGTAGTTAAAACATGAGCAGACTGTGAAGAAATGCAGGGGGATCTTGCAAGACTGGGTGACTGGGCATCTAAATGGCAATGAAATTTAATGTGGACAAGTGGCAAAGTTATGCACGCAGGGAAAAACAATCCATACTTTATGTATACAATGCTGGGTTCCAACTTAGGAATTACCACTCAGGAAAAATACCTTGGAGTCAGTGTGGACAATACATTTAAATCCTCAGCTCAGTGTGCAGCAGCCATCAAAAACGCAAAATGTTAGGAATTGTTCATAAAGGGATAGAGAATAAAACAGAAAATATCATAATGCCTCTATATAAATCTATGGTGCAACCGCACCTTGAATATCATGTGCAGTTCTGGTCACCTCATCTCAAAAAATATATAGTAGAGATAGAAAAGGTACAGAGAAGGGCAACAAAAATTGTAAGGTGTATGGAACAGCTCCGCTATGAAGAGAGGCTGCACAGGTTGGGGGTCTTCAGGTTGGAGAAGAGACGACAGAGGGGATATGATAGAAGTTTATAAAATCTTGAGTGGTGTGGAACAAGTTAACAGGGAATGGTTATTTATCCTCTCAAATAGTACTAGAACTAGGAGACACTCCATGAAACTAACAGGTAGCAGATTTAAAACAAATAAGAGAATGGAAAATTTGGTTCACTTACCTGGTGAATTTTCTTTCTTCTTGCCAGAGGAGGTAGGCAGTCCTTCTTGGGTGTAGTTCCTTCCCTCCAATCAGGATCAGAATTCTGACTGACAGCCCAGACCAGAGGAGGCGCTAACCCCAGTACTGGACCCCAGATCTGTGACTGACAAAAGCTACCAACACCAGGTTAAACTCAACTATAGCCAACAGGTGTAACTTGTAAGTGAACCCAGAAAACGTTGCAAAAAACCCCAACAACATACGGCTCCCAAGGATCTAACACAAAAAGGCCAAAGGACGCCAAACATTGCTCGCTTTTTTGATGGCTGCTGCACGCCGAGTTCAGGATTTCAATGTATTGTCCACAATGACTCCAAGGTCCTACTAGCTTGGAGAGAAAAGAGAGGAAACTCCACTTCTACAGGGACATCCCTACTGAAAGTTCTCCTCTCTGAATGGGTCCTTTGGAACAAAGCAGAATTGCAAAGGTGATACAAGGAGCTCTGAAAGGCAAAGAAAAAGAGTCTTCCTATAACACAGGCCAGATTGCCTGCCTCCCCCAGAAACAAGAAGGAAAGTTCACCAGGTAAGTGAACCAAATTTTCCTCTCTCTCTCAGCAGGGTGAGGCAGGCAATCCTTCTTGGGAAATACCCAAGCTGTCAGAAGGTAAGCACCCCTAAAGAATCAGGGAGGATTAAGCCACGCCCCTGTCGAGCTCCAAAGTTCTCTCTTTGCAACACCCTTCGGCCAAAGGCTGCTCTAGCCGAGGTTCAGGTATGCAAATTATAATGATGGGTAAAGGTACGAACTGACGACCAACATGCCGCCTTACAGATCTCTTCCAATGTCGCCCCCTAAAGGAGCACTGCATTGGTAGAAGCACTCCTTAGAGTGAGCTATAATTCCCTGAGGGACCTGAAGACCTTTGGATCTATAGGCCAGGGTGATGCATTCCCTTAACCACCTAGCTATGGTTGCTGTCGACAACCTTCTCCCCCACCCAAAGGCTATGAACAAGGTTGAGTCAATTCTGAAATCCTTTGTACTTTCAAGGTAAACCTTTAGGGCTCTGTGTACATCCAGCTTACACCTTAGTATCTCTCTGCAAGGTTGAGGATTTGGAGAAAAAGATGGCAACTCAATATCCTGGTCCCTATGGCAACTGGTGTTGACTTCGGTGAGGAATGCTGAATGCAACCAGAGACCCCTTGTTTGTCAAATCTACATAACTTTAGATCCGCCGACAGAGCCTCCAGTTCTGAGACCCTCTTTGCAGAGGTGAATGCTACTAAAAAACACCACTTTGAAGGACAAGACTCCAAGAGGCACCTGATTCTGTGGCTTGCGGGGGGGAGAGGGGGGAAAGAGGGCTGTAAGGTGTCCAGGACCACATTTAGTCTCCAGTGCTTGACTGCTGGAGCAATGGAGGTGGTTGCCTTGAGAAAACATTTCACGGACTGATGAGCAGAGAGGGGTTCCCCACTTTGAGTTATGAGTACTGAGGAAAGGGCCGACACTTGTCTACATAGAGCGTTAACTGCAACACCCTTCTCCAGGCCCTCTTGGAAGAAGGCCCAAGCATCAGGAATCTCTGCCCCTAGTGCCACTATACCCTTGCTTCCAAGAAGGTGCCCCCAGTAGACCGCAGAGGTTGCTCTACAGCCCGGAGAGTGAGGTGTGATCTCAGGTAGGAGGGGCCCAGACCAGGGCTTTAAAAGTCAAAACCAGTACCTTGAATCGGGCCCGGAATGCTATAGGCAGCCAGTGCATAGCCCGGAGCACTGCTGTAATGTGCTCCCTACGATCTGTGCTCCCACCAGCTGCAGCTTCTGAGTCGTCACCAAGGGCAGCCCCATGTAGAGTGCATTTCAGTAATCCAGCCTTGAGGTGATGAATGCATGGATGAGGGTGGCCAGGTCAGAGCTTGAAACATATGGCTGGATCCTCCGCACAAGATGTAATTGGCAGAAAGCTCCCTTTGCCACCACCTCCACTTGACAATCTCGGTGGAAGCCAGAAGTCTAACAGAACCCTCAAACTCTGCACCTGTGGGGCCAGCGGGGGGCGGATCCCCTCCACAAGGGGCGCCATCACCTCCGCTGCCCTACACCCACCAACATCACCTCCGTCTTATCAGGATTCAGCCTCAGTCTGCTCAGCCTCATCCAGTCACTCACTGCTAGCAAGCACTGGAAATTGCTGGTGTGACACCCCTATCGGTACATGCAGGTAGGCCCCTCAAAGATCTATGGAGGCCATGAAGTTGCTTGTTTGCAGGGCTGGCACCATTAAGGTTTCCATCTTGAACTGCTTCACCTTGAGGTACCTGTTCACTCTTTTGTGGTCAAGAATTGCCCTTGAATCTCTATTCTTTTTGGGGACAGTAAAAAAGACACAGTATACTCCAAATCGCCTTTGCGCCAGTGGAACCAGCTCTATTTCTCCAACGGTGACCAGATGTTTGATGGCTTGCCATGTTCTTTTGTGTATGCACTTGTCTTTTGCATGTAGGACCTCGATGAAGAACTCGTGGGGGCCAAGTGTAGAACTCTATGGCATAGCTGTGCTTGATGGTCTCCCTCACCCACTTGTCAGTTGTGCTTCGCTGCCACTGATCGTAGAACCCCTGCAGACATCCCCCTATGCAGGGCGTGGGCAAGCACAAGTTGGGTGGGGAGGATCTGCTGTCATGTCGTAGTGGAAGAATTCTTGTCTGCGTCTGGTGAATGAGGCTGATGGGGTTCTGCCACCTCACTGCCATTTTGGTCAGTTGAAACCACCCCTTCGTAAGGACGAACGAAAACTAAAGTTTTGACGAGGCTGAGACCTCCTCCTCCCATTCCTTCTGGTAGGGTTTACGGGGAGATCCTCCTTCTATGGCTCATCTGTCATGGCATTAGCCATGGGCTCCCCAAATAATTCCCCCCCTACAAAGGGGGCCAACGTCAGAAACATCTCTGCTTGAAGGTCTGCTTCCAAAGGCTATGCCAAATTGCTCTTCTCACTGCCATGCTGCTGGCCATCAACTTTGCTGCAAACTCGGCTGAGTCTAGTGCAGCATCTGCTGTGAAAGAGGCTGCTACTGACTGCTTTTTAAGACCATCTTTTATCTCCTTTGACTGGACAAACGAGTTCATGTCCTTTACCCAGAGAACCATGGCACGAGTGAATGTGGAAGCTGTGGCCGCTGCCCTGCAGGCCATGGATGCTGCATCAAAATCTCTACAAAGGAAGGCTTCCACCTTGCCGTCCAGTGGGTCTCTGGACCCTCCGCATCTGTGGGAAGGACAGGTTATGTCCTTGGCTAGGTCTGTTGCTCCTGCATCTACCTTAGGAAGGACACACATTTCAGACTGTGATTCAGGTAGTGAATAAAACGCTTAACCAGGTAGTGGGCGCCCTTGGCCTTAGCCAGCTGCTGCCACTCCAAATTCAGTAGTCTCATATATAATGAAGGGAAGGGAAGGAGGGAGGAATCTGGTGCCTCTTTGGGTAAAAACAGAGACACATCTTCCGCCAAAGTCTCCTCAGTCCAAGGAGGAGGCGGAAGAGGGGAGAAAGAGGAAGGCCTATCCTGGAGGCCACCTGAGTTACAATATCATCACATAAAATCAGACTGCAAGATTTTGGCCCCTGTCTTGGAGACTGGGTCTGTACCTTCCCTCTCAGACAACGCTCTGTCCTCCTTTGGTTCCTGATGCCCCTGGGGAGGGGCAAGGGAGTCATCCTCCTGGTTCTCCTAAGGGTCCTCCTGCCCTTGGGGATGTTTGATGGCAGCACCCTTCCTCTGCTGGGAAGTCTCTCTCTGGGAGGGGGATGCAGATCTATGGGCCATGGGGGAATGTTCCCCACCCCACTACCCTTAATCATGGAAGCTGCTGGGCTGGGGCTAAAGATGGGACCCCCTGACCTGAAAGTCCACAGGTGGGCCATACCATGTGGGCCCCTGTTCATGAAACCTCAGCCACTGAAGAACCAGGGGGGGTGGGGGGGGGAGAGAGGCAGATGTCTTTGTGTGGCAGGGGAACAGCCCCTCTCCGAGGGAGAGAAGCATCTACCTCTTGAGCCAGGCCTGAACGACCTTCGGATCAGAGACCTTGGTCTTTCCGTTCTGCCCCTGCTATAGCAAGGGGACCAGGAGACCTTGAGGTGCTTCTGTGCTGCTTCCTGCTCCTTTTTCTACAGACCGAGCAGGCCTGGGGAGAGGAGGAAAAGGAGGAGGAGGAAAACCATTCCCACCTTTAGCACTTCTGTCGTCATGCTCCGCAGCTCTCGGAGCTGGAGCTGTAGTTTTGGCAGGAGGAGGAAGAGGTGTGGGACTTAGAACGAGCTCCAGGTGATTCCTGCTGTCATGAGGCCCTCACATACCGGGGTGGAATCCCCTTCACCAAGGGCTACCCACAGCTTGCTGTCCCCGAGAGACCTCAAGATCGTGGACGCTTCCTGAGAAGCATGTCATGGTGCCGTTTGCCCAGTGCAGTCAGAGGTGGAGCCGTGAGCGGGATTCCTCGCCCGTTTGGACAGAAGAGCTATTCTACTCATCCCACTGCCATTGTCTATCCACTGGTGGTCAGGATCCTTGAGGGTAGGGGGTCCCATGCCTTCCCTTGTCTCCATCCTGACCCCAGAGGGCGTGAAGCGCCGGTACCAGTTGGGCCCTGCCTGCTAGCTCCGTGCTGCCCTCCCTGAATAGGGGGGAGATCTGGAGCGAGTGGGCCTGCTCATCGAGCCTTGGTTGTCTCCGCTAGAAGCTTGGGAGCTGTGTGCTCCCCCCTAACAGCTACACAAGGGGACAGCCAAAGAAGAAAGAAAAAGAAGAAAATGAAAACCTATTTCTCCACCTTGCGGGGTAGGGGAGACGGACTCTATTCTGCATGTTCTCTGCTGGGAGGCAGGAAGAAATCTGGGGTCCGGTACTGGGGTTAGCGCCTCCCATGGTTTGGGCTATCAAAATCCTGATCCTGTCTCTGATTGGAGAGAAGGAGCTAAACCCACAAAGGACTGCCTGCCTCCCCCTGCTGAGAGAGAAAGTAGTCTTTCACTCAACACACAATTAAGTTGTGGAATTTATTGCCAGAAAATGTGGTCAAGGCCAGTATTATAGCTGAGTTTAAGAAAGGGTTGAACAAGTTTCTGGAGGATAGGTCCATTAGCAGCTATTAGTCATGTAGGTTTGGGGAAGTCAGGTAGGTTTGGCAGCTATTAGTCAGGTAGGTCTTACTGTCGAAAGCTCAGAGTGAACAACTGGAATGGGTGATCTGTTGGGTACTTCTTCCAAGCGACCGAGATTGACCACTGTCGGAGACAGGTGTTCGGCTTGATAGACCATTGGTCTTACCCAGTATGGCACTAATGATGTTCTTAGGGGCAGGCACCATTTGCCAACCCACTTCAGCAGTTCATGCCCCCCCTCCCCATTTCCCCAGAATTCAATCCCACAGGGAAACCACCCAAGCCCTCTCTGGTTGGATCTGGGGGATGGGGGGTGTAGATGATGGAAAGGAGAACGTCATCCTGCTATTACCTCCACCCACGTTAGTGCGCCCAGCTGCACCAAAAAGGGGAAGCCAAAGGAAGAAATTGAAAACACATTTTTGATTTTAAAAATCATTTTACTGTAAAGCCAAGTTAAATAAAAAGTGAAATGTATGTTTTTATTTTTTTAATAATGTTTTTATATTTTTCTTAATACATAGTTTCTGTGCTTATTCTGGGAAAGGGGAGGAAGTCTGAGGAAGTGGGGGCAGTATGGTGGTATGGTATTATGCGGAGCTGGAAGGTAAGGGGTGGTGGGTGCTCCAAATTTGGGGGAGTGGGGAGTCCTCTGGCCGTGCACTTGCACATGAGGATGGAGGGGGCACGTAGGGGAAGCCTATGGGGAATGGCATAGCAATAAGCTGCTTATGAGGGCTGGGGTTTTGAAAACACTTGAGAGCAAAGAGGGGGCATATGCACTTCTTATTGCCATTCCTAGACCCAGCTAGTCTGCGAATGCCAATAGGAATAAGCAGGGGTTCATGCCTGCAGCCAGCTAGCCTGGGAATGTCAAAAGGGAACAGAAAGGGTGGGAAATACAATGGGTTGGAGAGTGGGGGCCCCAGGAGGAAAAGTATGCTATCGTGTAGGGAAGGAGGGCTGGCTGGGCCAGAGAAAAAACAGTGACATGCAGGAAACAGTTGTAAAGGCTTTACCGAATATCTGTAAAAGCTTTATTTATGATCAGTAAACTGTCACTTATTAAGGCTGGATGTTTGAAATATCAATGCAGTTTATGGGGGAGGGGTCTCCAACACAGCCCTGCCATTCTCACAGATGCTGTGGAAAACACAGGCAGTGATGGTTAGCAGGAGAACGGTCTCTAGCTGGAAACCAATCCTAGCTGCAATTGCTCTCCAGCGCGGCTTCAAAAGCCTCAAAGCCCTCTCCACAACAGAGTGGGTGATGCTGAGCTGCCTGTTGAAGTACCTTTGCTCTGGGGTGCGGGCAATGCTGCAAGCCTTCATAAGCCATGGTTACAGTGGCTAGGCAGGGTCACCCAGAACAAAAGCCCACATGAGCACCGTCTCAATGCTGGTTTCAGTGGTGGGTCCAAATTCCCAATGTACACGTGTCCAAAGAATGTGGACTAGTGGAAGACATCATGGTTCTTCCCGAACCACCCAGCCAGCACATCCATGAACTGGGCATGGTGGTCCACTATGGCCTGGAAAACCACAGACAAGAACCCCTTGCAGTTCAAGTAATCGTCCTTGCTATGGGATGGGCAGATGACAGCAATAAAGACTCCCATCAATTGCCCCTAAACCGTTCAGGATCCTCTCCCTCCAAAAGCCCTCCATTACCTCGTGGGGTCAGCCAAACACACCATCCAATCCAACAACACTTTCACTATCTGCTGTGCAAACCTCCATGAGAATGGTGCCCACTGTGGAGGTTCCAACGCCAAACTGCTGGGCAACAGTGTGGCAGAAGTCTGGAGTGGCAAGTTCCGATATGGTGATGGCCACACGCTTCTCCACCAGGATGGGCAACAAGATATTCATGCTCTGTTTCTCCAGTCACAGCCTAAGAATCTCAGTCATCTGCAGGACGAGGTGACAGGACATCCTAAAGTTAGAGATCCACTCGGTGTCTCGCCAAGACGACAGCAAGTTCTCCCACCACTCTGTGCTTTTCTTCTTGATCCACAGAAGACTCTCGGTAGGTATAGCCATGCACAGGGCATTGGTGTCTGAAGCCGTCTCTCCAGTCAGGTACCTCTCAGCACGCATTAGCTCCTACTGCAGGGCTTTGATCCTCTCCAGCACAGTCTGTTGTCACCGGAGAAAGACAAGTGCGCGACATCAAAGCAGGAGCCACCACCCCATCGACAGATCAAGCAAAGCCAGGCAAACAGGCTCATCTCATTGAGCCAACAATAGGAGGTTTGGATCTGTTGAAATGCTCGCAGGTTCTGCTTAGCAGCAGTAATGAACACTTATGTGATTACAAGCACCCAGATGTTCTCGGGATCCATGACTGTGTTACAAATGTCCATAAAGTCTGCAGACCACGAGCCCAATGTTTTGAAACGTTTACACAGCTCTGCAACTGCCTAGTTAGGATTGGCTGTGCACTGCACCCGAGCAAGTACTGGCCACTATTGGCCATGTGTCATTGCAGGACTGGCTGAACCTCCACTGGCTACTATGATTGGAAAAGTTTTTGCAAAGCTGGGTGTGCGTGTGTGTTGCACCAGCACTGCTAATGCATGTAACAAGCACCTCAGTGCACAGGTCAAGTCATGTAAAAATGTTACAGATGTTACCACATGGAAGCATGGAGTTTTTTTTAGCTGGGCTCAGGTAGAAACACTGAATGTTAAGAAATAGACAGGTAGGAGGATCTGCAAGTGCAAGGTAGTGAAGATCACTACACACGGAATATATGTGGGAAATAGCTTCGCATTGGTTAAAAGCAACCCATATTTTCTTAACTTTTGGAAGTAATATTTTTTTCCTTTTGATGAACATGAGGGGTCATGTAACAATACAGAAGTCTACTGCTGCAAGTTGTTTGCCAGGAAAAGCCACTGGCTTCTGGTTTTGTCTGTGGTTGCTGTGGCTGTCCAGGGTACAGAGGCCAGACAAGACGTGGAATCTGACCTTTGCTTATATTTGGGTGAGGCCTGCTGTGCAGAAAGATACATTGCTTAGCAAAATGTATAGGGAATAGATGTATAGGGAATACAAAATGACGTATAGGGAATACAAAATGATGTATAGATGTATAGGGAATACAAAATGTATAGGGAATAGATACATTGCTTAGCAAAGGGAACAAGGGTTTTGGCTGAGGAGGTAGAGAGAAAGGGGCGGATCCAAGCAATGTTATGGAGGACGAATTGGCAGGATTTGGCAACAGAGTCAATGTAAGGTTTAAAAGAGACGTGCGTGTCAAAGACAAAGTCCAAGCTACAGGCTTAGAGAACAGGATGGATGGTGACTCCATCGATGCAGATGGTCAGGTTAGAAGGAGAGGAAGGGGAGGGAGGAAAAATGAGGAGTTCAGTCTTGGCTATGTTGAGCTTGAGTTGGCGTCGGGACATCCAGGAGGAGATATCAGAGAGGCAGTTGACGAGGCGTGAGTGGACAGAAGAGGAGAGAGAGAGGGGGTAGAAAGATAGAGTTGGGTGTCATCAGTGTAGAGAGGATATTGGATCCGTGGGAGGCAATGTTTCCCAAGGGACAGGGTGTAAATACAGAAGAGGAGAGGGCCAAGGACAGAGCTTTGGGGGACCCCAACCCAAAGGGCGAGGGAGGAGGAATTTGACTCGGGGAGCGAGACTTTAAAGGAGCGGTCAGAGAGGTAGGAGGAGAACCAGTCAAGGACAGAGTCACGGAAGCCCAAAGAGTAAAGCAAGTCCAATAGAAGCAAGTGGTCGACAGTGTCAAAGGCTGCTGAGAGGTCAAGGAGGACAAGAATGGAGTAGAGGCGCTTAGATTTAGCGACAAGTAGATCATTGGTAATCTTAGCCAGGGAGGTTTCAGTGGAGTGGAGGGGGCAGAAGCCGGATTGGAGAGGGTCCAGGGAGGAGTTGGCAGAGAGGAGGTCCAGGAAGTGGGAGTAGATGACACGTTCCACAAGCTTTGAGGCAAAGGGAAGGAGGGAGACTGGCCGGTAACTAGAGGGGTCA
>QEPC01014166.1:1706391-1775560 GCA_003113815.1 Sphenodon punctatus | reverse complement strand
GATGTTAGGGGTGAGCCAGGGGCGGGGGTTTGGGGACTGGACGGGGCGGGAAGAGAGGGGGGCACGTGAGTTGAGGAGAGAGAGATGTTAAGAGCAGAGATGGCAGAGTCAGGGGAGAAGGAGGAGAAAATGGAGGGGAGATAGAGAGGAGGCAAACTCCATGGGGGTAATGGCCCGCATATTGCGGAAGGGGCGTGGAGAGGGGGGGAGGAGGAGGAGAGGAGTTGGTGGGAGAGGCTGAAGGAGGCGACGCAGTGATCAGAATTATGGCAGGGATCAAAGGAGAGGTCAGCAAGAGAGCAATTTCGTGAGAAGATGAGGTTGAGGGAGTGGTCGTCTGTATGGGTGGGGTCAGTCCAGAGTCGGAGATCAAAGGAGGAGGTCAGGGAGAGAAAGTGGGAGATAGGGGGCGTGGAAGGTGTGTCGACATGAATGTTGAAATCACCAAGAATGAGTGCGGGGGTGTCATCAGAGAGGAAGAAGGTGAGCCAGGATTCAAAGTCTGGGAGAAAAGAGGAGAGGGAACCCGGGGGGCGGTAGATGACAGCAACACAAAGGTGTAGCGGGGAGTATAAACGCACAGAATGCTTCTCCAAGTGACCGAGATTTGCCACTGTCAGAGATAGATGCTGGGCTCAATAGCTGACCCAGTATGTCACTTATGTTCTTATTATACTTATATGGTTAGAATAGGAAATGGATACAATGGTGGCTCAATGCTGACGTTTTGATGCTTCTTCATTTCAAGTCATTTTCCTTTTCTCTGTTTTGACACCCAAGTGTTTACGTATTTTGAATATTTTAAACAGGATTTGAACAGTATATTTTGTTTGCTAGATACTTGTCAAGATGCTGAAAAGGCTAAGGAACTTTCCAGGAGTATCTAGAAGACACCACTTGTGACCACTGATGAATAGCATTCAAAAGTGCATCCACGTATAGAGACATGACACCTCCTCACTCTGGAATCTTTTCAAGAATATGATCTTGACACAGGAGTAGAATAAAAGCTACGTAGTGAAATAATTTATTTTTCTCCACAAAAGGGAGTGACTGCTACAGAGCATTTAGTAATCAATATTGTTTCAAAATGAAAAACACTCTATTAGAGAACTCCAATTAAAAGTGAACAGCTTTCTTTAGCCTTTCTTAGACAGTTCTGGCATGTCACATTTTTGTGGTGTTGAAATGATGAACACAAAAGATTTTATCTAACTTTTCAATATATACTGGCAACACAATGTCATACACCTTTGATCTGTCAATAACCAAGAACAGATTTTTCCAGAAGTGAAAAAATTTGCAATAGCAGCAATAAAACATTTGTGAATAATGCCATCACCTAAGTCTTACTTTTAGCATGCATTACAAAAACTAAATGAACATGGCTTCTCTTCTGACTCTGGACCCATATAAAATATATCTCAGGCTACAAATAGAACTTTTACAATAGAAACAGCATTAAATGGATCCAGTTATCATTTATTCATAATTCTAAAATATAACTAACCTTTAGAGTAATATATTGTAATAAGTAAACACTGTTAACATGCATTTTAGCTATAGCAATTCGTTCTAAAATTAGATAAAGAACTGAATGATCTTGTTTTCTATTTTAAATATTTCTGACCTTCCCCAAATCTTTAACAATTACAGGAATATTGGGAAATCTTGCATTGCAGTATACCATCAAGTGAGAATAAACCATTATCTAGACCATTTTTGGAATTCGTGAAGAGATTATTTTTTTAAAAAAATTAAAATTTAACTTAAATGAACTATTTCTACAAAAAACTAATTTTAAACTAAATTTGTGAGCCATATATTGCATACCTGAAAAACTCAAAGTTGAGGCAAGCTTTAGGCAAGAAAAACTTGTCATCTTGCTTGAACCATAGTTTGCTCATAGCAGTGTCCTGCCAAAAGAAAGAAGGAAAGGGAGAGATTAATATTAAGAAACAAAATTTAACACACAATATTTCCTATTACACGGTGTTAAAAAAAGCTAATTTAATCAGTTTGGCTGTAATTCTGAAACTACTTAAAAGTTTTCAGTCCTACTGATTTCAAATTGAACTACATTCATGAGTAGTTTCAGGACTGCATCCTTTGATTTCAGCTTACATAGAATTGAAAGGTTGGAAGTGACTTTCAGGGATGTAATATGAATATGAATTACATGTGTTTAGTTTTAGTTTAGTTTATTGCGGCCGGAGCCAAAAAAGACATACAACACATAACAGAATTCAAAACAAAAGAAGTCATTCATAAAAATGATAAATACAAATAATTGAAACTGGCACCACTAAATATACTAGAGTACAGAACATAACATATTAACTCCAAGAAATCACACAGATACCAGACAAGGATCACTCGGTGTTATTGGACAAAAATTCTTAAACTGCAAGAAAAGAGTTCGTTTGGCTAAGGCTGCTACAAAAAAGTGGGCTACCGCCAAGGTGACAAATGGCTCAACATCAGCCAAAACCTGAATGGCGATATTATGGTCAGTGTGGTCAGAGAATCTGTGGCGAACATCTGCCAGATACCTGCCGCGTATGTCATACAAATGACAATTGGTTAAGATATGGGAAACGGTCTCCACTTGCTGCTGATCAAATGGACAAGAATTACATGTGTTTTTGTGTATTTTACACACACACACACACACACACACACACACACACACACACGATAAAAGTCAAAATATTTCTTCTTATTCAACAGTCTTATTTCTTTGACTGAAGATCACATATTGCACTCTATTATAACTATAACAAAAGTAAATTTTCAACCAGTTATAAAAATGGAAAAAATTACTCAAAAGTATCAAAGATGCATTCTAAAAAAATCATCAATACAAGAAAATCAAATAAAATTATGGAATATTGATTTAAGAGAAACATTATTTCAACCGTTCTTAAAAATATCATTCCCTTTAAAAGTGATCAGCTTAAAGATTGATGTTCTCACTTTAAAGCAACAGATAAAATATTTAGTCTTTGTATTTTGTTTAAATTAACTTTTTACACTTCTGGAGAAGCTTAATAATTTTTAATGCAGGGGATAAAATGACAAATAATACAGTATATAGTAAAAGTACACAGCGTGTGGGCAGAGGCTTTGTACACATTGGTTTGAGTGGACACAGGGTGATTTTAGACGTTACGTTTGTCTGAAATCACCAGTCAACCGCGCGTGCGTGAGAGAGAGAGAGAACTGAGGTGAACGTCTGTTTGCGCGCATCCAGATGTTCACCTCAGTCAACCACCCCCCGCGGTGAATCTAATCACGCTTTGTTCTCCCGCACCACAGCGGCAAACGAAGCGTGGTTAGGGGGAATCCAGAACGCGGTGAAGGAAAAGTAACGTCTGTTACCTTACCTCCACCGCGTTCCGGGGGCCTGGTGGCGGCAGCGGCCGGATAGGCCGCTGCGGCTGCCTGTCTCGGGGAGGGCGGGCAACCAGGGAGCGGGGCCGTGCGGCCGCATGCTGCATCACATGGCCCAGCCCCCTCCGGGAGAGGGGGTGCCTCTTTAGACATTGCGGCTGGGCGCTTTCACCACGGGCCGTGGTTCGGCGGTCCCCACAGCCGGAGGCAAAGGGGGGGGAGAGAACGTCTGTTGGCTCCCCCCTTCACCCCCGGCCGTGGTCCAAACCACCCCATGGCCCGTGGTGAAAGCTTCCGTAACGTCTGAAATCACCCACAATCACGAGACGAAAAGCAGGTGACCCCCAAACACATGCCAATAAGGTAGACCTTTTACGTCTTTCGACTGACTTCTCTTGAAAAGTAAGAATGTGGGGAAAGTTAGTTAGCACCGGGGTGTACTCATCAGGCTGTGTTTATTCATTCAGTGTTGCAGCAGTAGCAAGGCAGGGAATGTTACAAGATTCATCCTACACAACTACTACTGTGCTTTTTCTGACCCTGAAAGGTCAAAGCCATTTTTTCAACTCTGATTAGCCAAAAACCATTTTTTCCAGGTACGTCAAGAATGAGAGGAGTCTTGGTTTCTATCTATCAGAAGGATGAAAAGTAGGGTCTCTTGCAATTGGAAGCGCTCTTCTTGTACAATATTAGCAGAATGACCCTTCTTACTTTCTGACTTGCCAATAAAAGCTCAAAAACGAAAATGTGGCAGTCATCCACATGCTGAACAGTTCAAGAAGTTTCAATATTATTTCTATAAAATATACTTCCAAAGGAAAAGAATGTTCAAGTGTTCACAAACCCATTTTCAGAGTAATACAAACAACAGAGTTCAGCTGTAATTGACTAATTTTACTGATTTCTTGGAGTACTGCTTGATAGCTATGCGGTTACCTGAGTAAGGAGAGGCAAAGAAAGGAGGTGTGTTTTTTTAAAAAAATAGCTAAGCTATTTTATGATAACTTAATCGGCAACTTTTAAAAACTTACCAGGGAATAACATTTCCCCCCCAAAAAACATTCATTTGCTGTATGTAAATACACAGAACATAGACACTTACCTTGATAAGCGTGGGGTACTGTGGTGCATCCTTTTCCAGTGGTACAATCTCAAAGTTAGTAGGAATAAACTCATTCTTCATTGGAAGCTTGAATTTCCCATTAAGGTCAGCATCTTCCCACTTCTAGATAAATTATTGAAACAGGTATTATATTGGTCACATTTCTGAACAGAGATGAGTCTGAACAGAAAGGAAAATTTTGTTCCCGTAATAAACAACAAAACTGCCATTCCCAAATAGTCCAACATTTACCAACCCTCCACCCCCCCCCCCAAAAGGCAGAGCTTCTCTGGAGCAGAGAAGGATGAAAGGCCCTCCCCTCATCCTTTTAGGAAGCTCCGGCCCTGGCTCCTGCGAGAACTTTCTGGCAGGCCCCCACCCCAACCTTCAGTGAGCAGGGCCTGAGAGAGCCCCTCCCTACACCATGCTGGTGACTTGGCTCCTTTCACTGCCTCATGGATCCCACCCAAGCCCTGTCCCTGCCATTCACCCGAAGGGCCTGTTAGTGATGGGGACAAGAGGATTTGAGACTTAATTTTTAAACACTTGTGTATTATGGACCTCCGACAGTAAAGCTGTGCACGTCCACCAATTTCAATGTGATCTGGCATACAACCTAATAATATTACAATGTGTTACAAATCTTGACACACTAAGTGCTTCTAATCTCCATGGGTGCTAAAACAGACACAGGCAAGCGACACTTGGCATTATTGAGAGCGATGGATGGAAACTCCACTTCATACCAATGGGAGAGCGAAGACTATGAACAAGAACTGAATATTTTTTCCCTTTCAAATCTAGAACTCTATTGATTATTTTTACACACCTTAATGACTTCATCAGAAATTGCTTCTTGCTTATATTGTGTTCCATACCATTCTTCTTTTCTATCAGTTTTTTCTTCAAAAGACTTTGAAACTATTGCAACTCTAAAAAAAAAAAAAAAAAACCAAAACAGACAAAACAATGTAAAGAAACTAGTATGTAAATTATTCTGGGAGATAATACAAATTCTACCGAAATGCAGTTTAACACTGCAAAATCTCAATTTCAAGTCACAAACAGTATATTAAAATGAAACGGCTATGTTAATTTAGGCCAAAAGAATGCAATTACTCAAATTTAGCCAGTTTATTTTACTAAATCAGCATTGTCATCAGCCAAAGTGAATGAATCTGAAAGTACAAATCAGTCTTTAATATTACTTTGCACTATTGACAAAATGAGTAAAGAGCTTTTCACATTCAGAAATCAGTTGCTACCTGTAGCCTTTACCCTATCTTTAATCCTGACTTTCAATTAGTACATTTTCACCTACATTGAGTTTACTACTCTTGCAGACTATGTGTAATTTCAGCATGCAATTTCTCGTTAATGCCTTAACGAGTTAATCAACGTATTAATGTTTTTTATTCTGTATCTGAAATTTAAAAGTCAGTATTAGTGTGATATGTACTATGTATAGATTAACTTGTTAAGGCATGTGAATAATAAGTAATTTATTTAATTTTAGAGTGTGTGAAGTGATGTAATATGCATTGTTACGACAATGTTACGACAGAATTGTCATGGTTTTTAAAGAGGAGAGGGTGATAATTTTGAGTGGGAAGGATATGGAGAGGGTGAAAAATAGTGATGTGGTGAAGTAATAAGTTGAAAGTATTGGACTTAAGGTATGGTGATATTAGATTGGGGAAATGCAAAAATATTACAAATAATTAATTTGCCTTAACTATGAATCTAAAACCTTGGTTTTTAAAAGTTAGAATTTAATGAGGTTTCTGAAATGTTGTCTTGAATGGGGAAGTGTGTTTGGGGTGCACAGGAAGGGTGTTCGGAGGTTATTGGGGGAGATGGGGTGAATGGGGAAGGAGTGTTTGGGGTTAATGGAGAGAGGCGGGGGGCTGGAGCTGAATGGGGAGGAAAAGGGTGCTGTGTTTGAAGGTAAATGGGGATGTGGAGGGTTGGGGTGAGTGGGGGAGGAAGGGGCTGTTTGGGGATTAATGGGGAGACAGGGATGTGGAGGCTGGGGGTCAGTGGGGAAGGGGGATTTGCCCCAGCGCACCCAGGGTGGGATGCAGGGAAGCGAGACCAAAGATTTAATCCTCCCTGAGGCAGCTGGATGCACTTTGGATCCAACCGCCTGAAGGACATTTAAACTAGCTTCCCTTCCCCAGCGCACTCCAGCTGGGATGCGCTGGGGCAGGGAAGCAGTGACGGGTTGAATCTTCCCCTGAAGCAGCCGGGTCCTGTCTAGTGGATCCAGCCGCTGGGGGACATTTAAACCGGCTTCCCGGCCCCAGTGTGTTCCAATTCATCTCCCCCCAGCCCCCTGCATCTCGCACTCCTCCCAACCTCACCTGCCCCCTCTCAGTCTCCTCTACCCACCCAGTTCCAGCTCACCTGCCGCCCTGCTCCCTCCTCCTGTTCAACTGGTACAGTGAAAGAAACTACCCCTTTGTCCTCCTCCCGACATGTCCCCTTCCCCCTACTACCCCAGCTAATCTGATCCCCCCATCAGTCATACAACAGCCCCCAAAGTCCAAGGGGGTCCCCACGCACTGCTCCTTTTTCCCTGATCATCCTCTCCACAGAGTACAATCCTCCCTCCACCTGCTCCTTCCCCCCCTGATCTCCCTCCCCTCAGTGTACAGTCCTCCCACACAGACAGTGCTCCTTTTTCCCTTAACCCCCCTCCCCAGTGCATAATCCTCCCCGCAAACTCATTTTCCCCTGATTCCCCCTTCACTCTAGTGCACAATTCTCTCCCCCCTCCCCCTGCTCCTTTTTACCTGATCCCAAGCACACAGGACAGAACAAGGAGGAAGGCAGGCCAAGCAGAGAGAGCAGTTAGCAGCACAATGGCGGTGGCAGCAGCAGCAAAGCGCAAGTCACGTACGTGTCTAAAAGCCCGTGCAGCTCCAGCCTGCCTAGGTCCACCCCCTCCTTCCTTTCCATTCCACGGCATCACACCACCATCTCCCCCTGCAGGTTCCTGGTGCACACCGCACCACTCACGCACTCAAGCTACAATGGATCACCACAACCCTGAACTCAGGGCAGTTGAAGTGCTAAACGGGGCAGACGGGACAGCAGCTAAAAATAGCTGCATCCTGTGCTGTCCCGCCCACTCCGGGACAGTTGAGAGGACTGTTTCAACTTGTCATTTTTTCAAAAAGAACTTTTTATTAAAAACACCATTCTCTACACAAAACTATCGGCGATTCTTTCACACAGAAAGATAACTGTCTATAACATTTACTTTTTGTTAAGATCCCTAACTAAAGAATAATCCCCTGCAAAAGATTTATGTTGTATATACAATGGTAGGAGAGCTACAATACACATACACAGCTTAAGGATTTCTTCCATTCATTTTAACATGGTTGTTTTTTCTTTCTTTTAGAACACCATAATGTTCCAAAATTCACAAGCGAATACCTGAATGTCAACTTTATTGTTCTATTCCAATCACTTTACTAAGGACCCAAAATAACTAATAAAATCATCTGCAACTATTTTTGGTTGCAACCCAGAACTGCAGTGAAGAAATCCTCCCATGTTAGAGATAGGCAGAGATTACATTGAAACTGCGTCTCACCTTAAGTAATAGAGGTGCGATTGCACCTCTATAATATCAAAGTGTCCCCCTGCGCTGTGCATTTCTGCCACTTGTCTCTGAACCTGCTCTATTTATTGCTGCATTTTTACTTTATTTTTTTAGATAGGGTGGACGGAAGTGAACATAGTATTCTGGCAAGATATACAGCAGATTTATATCATCAACCACGTGCATTAAAAAGCCCTTTGTACACAGCACAAAAATCAAGGAAATGAGATGTTAAGCCAAAACACACTACACATCCTCTGCTCCTCCAGCAGCCAGGTCACACTTTCCTGCTACCACACCTACTATAAACGGCTAACTCTGCCTTGCCGATTATTATAAGCATTTATATAGCGCCAGTGATGTACCTGGCGCTTTACAGAGAATAAGATAGACATGGACCCTGCCAGAGAGCTTACAATCTACAATCTTCCTAGCCACTCTTCTGCACAAATACCCTTACCAAGCCACTTATTCCTAACATTATTACTATTACTGGCTGGTGCAGTAGTTTTCTGCATCAGGTAATCAAAAGGCTTTTATTTTATTTTTACTGCTTCAATATAAATCACGGATGACCTTCTCTTAACTAAGTCTAAGGGCCTCTACTCCATTCTTGTGCTCCTTTGACACGGTCAGCCATTGCCTCCTCCTGGATTTGCTATGTTCCCCTGGTTTCCAGGACTCTGTTCTCGACTGGTTCTCTTCATCTCTCAAACCGCTCCTTCAAAGTTCCTCTTGCTGGTACTTTCTCTACGTCGCTTCCCCTCTCTGTCATAGCTTCCCAAGGCTCTGTCCTGGGCCCTCTTCTCTCTTTACACGCTTTCTCTGGGAAAACACATTGAATCTCATAGCTTCTCTCATGTATAACATGCGCGAGGGAAGCCGTGGCATAGCTCCGTTCGCACCGGCTCTTCTTCTGCTCTCTGACTCCTCCCCGCTGCCGTGTTTTCCCTCATGGGTCTCGCCGCCACAGATGGGAATGCGGCCTTACAGTACCACCATTATGCTGATGACATGCAACTCTCTCCACTCCTGTGCAATCCTCCTCCATCCAGTCTCGTATTGCTGACGGTCTGTCATATCTCTGCTTGGATGTCTCGTCACCAACTCAAGCTTAATACGGCCAACAACAAACGTCTCACCTTCCCCCCCAAAATGTTTCCCTCCTACTTTCCTCTCAGTTTTCATTGAGGGTGTCACCATCCAGCCTGTCCCTCAGGTGCATAGCCTGGGATTCATTTTTGACTCCTCCTCTCCTTTATGCTTCAGAACCAGGCTTTTGCCAAATCCTGCTGCTTTTCCCTGTATAATATTGCGAACGCTCTAGTAATCTCTCGCCTTGACTACCGTAACATCCTCCTTACTGGTGTCTTCTGCTCTGATCTCGCTCCCCTCATCTCCATTCAACGCTCTGATGCCAAGTCATCGACCTTGCCTGTTGCTTTGACCACGTTCAGTCCCTCCTCTCCGCCCTATATTAACTCCCTTTATGGGAACGAGCTCCTCGTCTTCACCTTCTAAGCTCTTCATGGCCTTGCTCCTCCATCTCTCTCCGCTCTTGTATTCTGTCACATTCCTGTTTGTGAGCTTTACTCCTCCTCTGCCCCCACTCTCCCCTGTTTGCGACTCCCCACCTCCTCTAAAGGTCTTCGCCCCTTCTCTCTTGCTGCCCTCCATGCCTGGAACTCCGTTTTACCAAGATAATAAATGGAACCGTATCAAGGTGCTCTACCAGTGGGCCTTTTCAAATGGGCCCGGGAGGAGCCATCCCCCTTGATGGGTGGAGGCTGCAGCACACGTGCAGCCCGTCGCATGGACAGACATCCATCTCCACCCACCTCCGCCAATCTTCACCCACGGAGGCATCATCATTTTCTCCAATGCTTCTGTGCATGGGGGAAATCGGTGGAATTGGGTGTAGCGCGAGTGCACGCACACACCCCCACTGGCAGTCGCAGACACTCCCCCCTCCTCCAGCACATGAAAAGGGCCAGTGAAGCCCTATTTCAGTGAACGAGGTGTTAGTGGAATATTTTGAGGCTGACTTTTAATTTTAACATTTTAATAGAGAGAAAAAAATGATTTTTCTTTGTTTGAGGTGCTTCTTTGTTTAAAGTGCCAGGTACACTGCTGGCGCTATATAAATGTTTGTTAATAATAATAATAATAATATTTTTTTGTTTTAAAAAATGATTAAAATTAGAAAACTAGTGGTAACCTGCAACTGTTTCATATTAAAATTGCTCCTTGCTACCAAATAATATCTCAAAAATACAATTTCTGTAAAATTCTGTGCATCATCATCCACCCATTCACATGATGTATGAATACAATCACACAATGGGCATGGGGAAGCTGTATTCCCTTTTGAAGTACATTAGTTTCTATGGCAACACTTGTGTCATTGGTAGAAGGAGAGCTTTGTTTAGCTAAACATTTTTAGTATGCTCTTCAAGTCACTGTGTTTTCATGACATGCACAAATGCAACACAAATTAATTTGATATAATGGCTTGATATCTATACCACGCTTTATTAAACTGAAAGAGTATATAGCATATTTGGATTTTATATATATATTATATTATATTTTGTTTGGTTGCTTAAAAAATAAATATTTTTTTTTAAATGTCCAGGGCAGTGTGTGAATGAACTGTGTAATTGTTGTCTTATATGTACAGATATCTGTGTATGTATGCACATATCGTGTGTGTACACACACACACACACACACACACACACACACACACACACGATATGTGCATACATGCACAGATATCTGTACATATAAGACAACAATTACACAGTTCATTCACACACTGCCCTGGACATTTTTTTTAAAATTATTTATTTTTTAAGCAACCAAACAAAATATAATCCTAGGCCATGATCAACAAACCACTTATTCCACAATAGTTCCATTGAAGCTATTCCAAAGTAAGTGCTTTGTGTTTCACGGCAGATTTGATGTTCAAGAGGACACATTTTCATGATAATTTCACAAGGCAGAATTATACACACATACACGAATGCACATCAGGAACAGCCGTCTTCCTGCATACTTTTAAATCAAGCAAATGGGCTAAAATTTGTAAAGTATGGTTATGTCACAAATTACTGATCAATGAAGTCACAAGCCCATCTCTCTACCACTATCTTGCCCCCTCTTCTCCCAAGTCACATACTGATAAGTATGTTCTTAAGTACTTTTATAATTATAAAATGAGATTCTAATTCAGGGCAGGAAACTTTTTCCTTCCCAAGGAAAAGGTTTGAAAATTAGTACAAGATCTATACATAGAAATTGAAGGTGGCAGTGCTGAAGAGGTGCACTCAGGAAGAGGACGCTCCAAATCGTGGATCTATGCAATGGATCTCTCCCCTATCCTTGTGTGCATGCCCTCATATCTGCTTGCTTATCCTTAGCTCACTCTTTCAGTGCTGGGGGTAGGAACCAGATTCAGGAACTTGAAAGGAACCAAGTAAAATGCAGCATGGGCCACATTTGGTCTCTGGGCCCAAGGTTCCCCACCTGTTCTAATTATGAACTCTGAAGTAGTTAACAATCATGTGTTTCTGTTGTTTTGTGAGGTTAGCTTACAGGACGTGTTCAGGCCTCAGTTTATTCAGTACCATCTCTATCAAGTCAGGCCTAAAATCTTCTAGTAAATATTCAGCAGCAAGCACTTCTTCTACAGGATAATACTAAAAAAAAATTATATATACAAATAAACATTCACATTTTGAGTAAAAAACATAATAGTAACAGAAAACCTTATTGAACTAAGCTGAAGAGACAGGATACAATTACTACTATTATATAGAACAAACTGTGCTTATTTAGGTGTAGACATTACGTGGTAATGTTCCAAAACAAAAGGTAATCATATGATCCAAATTAAAGCCATGCACTCTAAGAATACTGATTAATAACATAAAACAAAGTTTTAAAGGATGGTAAAATGATGACCCCTGGAGGATAAGGATAAACAAAGCAGTCAATGAATGTGTGCACAAAAAATGGTTACAGTATAGAACAAAGAATCAAATTTCAGAATTCTAAAATTATTCTTACTAAGCATAATTAGTCATCTTTTCAAAGAGAAACAAATCATCAATACTTATGAACACAACACATGCTGACGATATATTTGAGTTTTCAGATATTCTAAATATTATTTCACTTTAGGATCCAAGTTATATGATTTTTTTTTTTCAATAGGCTACAATGTAACTTTTGTAGCAAAAAGACATTTTTATTATTTTTTATTTTAAACTACATGATCGATGGTAAGACGGTATCATGCATTTTGGTATTTCACCAGGTGATGGAAGATGTACACTCTGTCCAAAGAGACTGCAGGGTGCACAGCTTTCATCAGTACATCCCAGGGATAGCCTAGCTGTAGCACTGTTCGGACCTGGCCATTTTCCAACGATTCCATTTCCACCCTGGGCATTTCCTGTGAAGTGGGACTTGCACACGGGCTGTGCCTTTGCGTTTCATCCCTGGGGGATTTTCTGCTACAAAAGTTGGAGAGTTTGGGTTCTTAAGCTCCAAGAACCCAAGGCTGAATCGGGCTCTCTCACTAGGATACTAACTCAAGCGTAAAACGTAGATATGCTAGAAGCAAAGCACTTAGCATACCTAGCTGCTCCAAATAAGTATAAATCAAATCCCCATAACATCCAAGAATATTCCAAATATTAAAAAAACAAAAAGCAAAAAAACAAAAAACAGACACACTTTCACATGCTCTTTTTCTTCCCAGCCTATAAAAAGGATTGGTTTGTCTGTGCATGTTTTGAGAGGAAGACGGTATGTACAACTTATAGGTAAAAACAGACATAACACTAACTCCACTTTAATGTTTCTTCTGCATAGGGCACCAATACAGCCATGTAACATGTATAAGAAATGTTAAAGTGGTGTTAAAGTAGAGCTAGCGTTATGTTTGTTTTCACCCTATGGCCCTTTTTACACAGACTCTCTAAGGGTGATTTCAGACGTGACGTGGTGATATTCACCACAGTGAATCCCACACCGGTGTGAACTGATTCACCCCACGTTGTGGTGAGATGCGCGGCACCAACAGACATGACGGGGGCGTGCCCACCAGCCGGGGGCAACCGAGAGAACACGGGCCGGGGTATCCCAACAGACGTGATGCGGTGGCAGACCCACAAGGCACCGGGGCACGCGGACGTAAACATGGCAGCCTGAGGGCAACAGCCGCCACAGCCGCCGGAGGGCCCCGCCCAGGGAAGGGAAACACGAAGGGGGGGGATGGAGGGAGCTGCAGAGCGAGCAGCGCTCCCACACAGCAGCAGCACAGAAGGCGCGCGTACTTCAAAAACAGAAGCGCTCACACTCCAAGGAAGAAGCACATCCACACAAAGAACGGGAGCAGAGCACGGGGGCATAGGAGGAAAGGGACACGGCCGAGCAGGCGTACGGGGGGCTGGCTGGGTGGCCAATGAGCGGAGGCTGCACGCCACAGGTCGCAAAGGGCCATGCTCTCGCAGCGGTCCAGGCATGGACAGAGGCACAAGGGTCCCCGAGCAGGAGCGAGGGATGGGAAGCAGCCGCCAGGGGTCAGCTCTGGGAGGCTATGAGCCACAGCGGCCGTGGGGGCTCCATAAGATGTACGTGGGGGGGCCCGACAGGCAGACAGGGGCTGCCAAGGCCAACAGATAACGGCACAACTGAAACAATGGGGCCCCTGTGGTGGGGAGCATGGAAAGCGTACAGCGCACAGCTGCCGGCATGCAAGCCTGGGCAGGCCCACGCATGTACACCTGCATTAGGAGATAGGGAAGTTGGCGTGAGCACGCACCAGGAGGCATAGCCTGCCGGGTTCTACGAAGGATGGAGTCTACCATCTCTCATAGGCCCATGGGAGTGGGGGGCGTGAGCACTTAAGGGGCACGGGTGAGAGGCCTGAGATGGATTAGAGCACACGTTGTGGCTGGCATGTGTCGGATGTAACAGAAAGGAGCTTCCACAGGGATGGACCGCGTCCAGCTGGGATGCCGCGTAGCCCTGCTACAAGTGATAGCTGAGTGGTTCCGAGAGCACGTGGAACTGATGGCGATCTGTACTGAGTGTGTGGAGGGGATGCAAGCGGACCAGTGGTATATGGCCAAGGTGGGGGCGCACACCCATCGCACAACAGGCACGGCTGCACACCTCTTAGTCCTGGGAACAGCACGGCGGTTCGGAATAGTCTACAGCAGGCCACTGCTATGGGCAAACACCCTCCCAGGCAGCTGCAGGGCCCTGTTGTCCAGGCTCGCGTGGAATAGGGCTGCCAGGTACCTGGCGCTGCAGCTCGCCATGCCCATCCAGAGGTGCACGTGGGCCGTGCCGAGAACACAGCAGTGGTGGCAGAGGGTGCTGACATGTTGGGATGATGCCACATGGATCAGGCACTTCAGGATGGACAGGCGCACCTTCATGCGCCTTGCTGAGCTGCTGCGGGAGTGGCTTGAGCCCCTCCAGATGGACATGCGTGAACCAATTCCCGTGGCTCAACGGGTTGCCATAGCTGTGTGGGCTCTGGCCACTCCGGACTCATGCAGGTCCATTGTCCAGCACTTTGGGGTGGGGCTAACGACCGTAGTGTGTCTCGTGTGGGATTTCTGCGAGGCTGTGGAAGGGGTGCTCCTCGGGCGCGTGATACAGCTTATCGACCAGGACACCGTGATGGCAGGTTTCATGGACCTTGGCTTCCCCAGTTGCCTGGGGGCGATCGATGGCTCTCATATAGAGATCATGCGGCCCCCCTATGACGACGAGGCCGAGTCAATCGGCACGGTTACCACTCGCTCCAGCTACAAGGCCTGGTGGACCATCGGGGACGCTTCACCAACATCTTCACTGGGCACTCAGGCTGCAGCCACGACGCACGCATCCTCACCATCTCCCCGCTGTTCGCCCACATGTACAGGGGGGACTTTGCGGACATGCGCATGACCCGCATAGAGGGGGTGATGATGCCCCCATGCATCATAGGGGACTCAGCATATCCCCTGAAGCGCTGGCTGATAAAGGCATACCCGGTGCCTGCTACACCAGCCCAGCATCGTTACAACACCCGCCTCAGCAGTGCACGCACTGTGGTCGAGAGGGCATTCGGTGCCCTCAAGCAGCGTTGGCGATGTCTAGCAGGCAGACTGGACTATACGGTGGAGACCTCCTCGCTGGTCATTGGTGCCTGCTGTGTCCTGCACAACATCTGTAAGACTGATGGGGCCGCCCTTGAGAACCCCTCTTCACGCCGCCTGCCTGGGCTGGTACCTCTATACGCTGATGTGCCCAACCCCCGAGAGTACCGCTATGCAAAGCGCATTAGGGCAGCGCTGACCCGTCACCTTGATCGCCTGGCACATCACTGAGGCACCCGGAGACCAGAACTACGCATCAGGGAGTCCAAGTCGGGCCCCTGCGCACATGTGCAGCAAATAATAAAGCACACAGAACACGTCAGGTGCGTATGTGATCCTTTATTCACCCACCCAACCCCCATTCATGCCCTGGTCCCCGATGCGCCCAGTGCCCCTCCCAACCACCTCTGTGGTGCCGAGTGCCCCTCCCTCCCCATCCCCTAGTGACCTGCCCCTGCCTTTCACCCGTCTCCCTGTGCCCCTAGGTTGGCCCCTGCCTACCGCGATGGCAGTTCTTGCCGACCCTCCCTCGCCAGCGTACGATAAGGAAGTACTGTCGGCCGGCGGGGCTGGGATACCTTGCCCAGACCCACATCCCCTGCTCATCGCCTGCGCTTGCACCTGCCCCCCCCTCCTGGGGCTGCCTGCACCCGACCCGGACCCTGGCGGCCTGGCTGCTGGCCTCCCTGTTGGGGGGGCGCTGGGCCACAGATCCTCGGGCCCTGGTGCTGTTGGGGTGGCTGCGCTGGCAGGGCCTGTGGTGCGGGCGGAGGGGGTGCATGTCCGGGAGGCGGAACTGCGCCAAGCAGGGCCACAGTCATTATAAAGGCACTTACTGCCCCGGCCTACAGGAGGAGGGATGTGCCCTGGTCCAGAGAGCAGTCCAACTTGCATCCCAGTTCTTCGGACCGGCGGTCCTGCCTGTCCGAATGTTCCTGGAGTGCCACCTGTTGTCTGGTCATGTCTCTCTTTAGCAACCGTTGGTCCTTCCGCATCTCTGCAACCTGAGCACGGTCCCTCCCCTCCACCTGCTGCAGCGCCCCAGTTGTCCCCTCCTCCAACCTGTTGACAGCCCCGAGCATCTCCTCTGTCTGGCGTGTGCTGTTGGTCACCAGCTCCTGTGCGAGATCCTCCCTCCGTCTGCACATCCGCGCACGGTGTTCCCTCATCCTCTGTTCCGGGGGTACGCGTGGCCCCCGGTCACGACCCTCCCATGCTCGGCGTGGCTCTGTGGGGCGACATAGGGGATGGTCCATTGTGTTGGGTACGTTTCCCCGACCCCCACTCCTGTCACAGTGCTCGAAGCACTCCCTCTCTCCGGCAAGGGGTTCTGGGCACCATGGACAGCTCCCTCTGCCCGTTCCGCCTCCACGGCGTTGGAGCTTGTTGGCCCGGCCAGCGCCCTGCCCCTCTCCCACTGCCCTGCCCCCCCTACACTTGGTGTTTGTATGCGTGCCCACACCTGCCATGGCCTTACCTGCTCCCTCGGTGTCGGTTCCCTCCGAGGCTGGATGGTCACTTACACTTGTTTCTGCCTGCTCCCCCCGTGGACAGGGCATGAGGGTCAGGGTGACAGTCTCCTCCTCCTACCCCTCTACATCCTCCGAGTCTGCGGGTCCATGCATTGCCTCCCCGGAGGTCGGGCTGGGGGAGTGTCGGGCACGCATGTCCGAGGTCCCGGGCATCTCATCATCGTGGTAGGTGCCCGGTGTGGGGGATTGCTCGGGTGGCTCGTGTTGTAAGGAGAATGCGGTTCATCCTCTGTTGGCCAACCCTCCCGGGCACACCCTCCTACCGGGCGCAGGGCCACGATGGACCCCTTATGGTGGAGCACCCAGCTCGGCACGTCCATACAGGGGGAGGCTCGTGTCGCCCGGCCGGAGCGCTGGTTGTTGTCCATAACGTCCTTGAATCCCATCTTCAGTTCTTTGATCTTTGTCTGGCACTGGGTGGGCGTTCTATTGTATCTGGCCTCCCCCATTTCCCTGGCTATCTGGGCAAACACCTGCTCATTTCTAGCATTTACTGCCAGCTCTCCCTGCATTTCTGGTGTCGCCCAGATAGCTAGGAGGTCTCGGGTCTCCTGTAGTCCCCCCTGCCCCCCCCCCGTGGTACTGGCGCCTGGGTACCAGTCCCTCCGCAGTCTCTTCCTCCTCCACTGCCGCCTGTCTCTGGCTCCCTCCGGCCTCGGCACCCTCCGGGGTGCGTGCGCTCTTGCGGGTCTGTATTGGGGTGCAGAGGGGGCTGCTGGTGAGGCTCCTGTCAGCTGTGGTCCCTCCCTCCTTCCCCCCTCCCTGCCCATGCCCCTCCTGTCCCTGGCTCTGACCCCACCCACTCCTGGCCGCGCCCCTTACCCTCTTCCGGGGAGGTCCCATTTGCTGCTGGGTGTCCCCTGCCGGCCCGGGTTCCCCCTCCTGCTGCTGGTGCTGTAGCTGCTGCGGCTGCTGCTGCTCCTCCTCGCCCTCTCGCTCAATCCTCTGCTCGGTTTCTTCCTCCTCCCTCCTCTCCATCGCCTTCTCCGCCATGTAGTCCTGCTGCTTCCTGCCCTTTAAATATCCCTCCGTGCGCTGCTTGTTGTTGGTTGCCTAGCAATGACGCTGCATGCCCTCACCACGGCCCGTGGTCATTTCCATTCACCGCGGGCAGGGTTTTCTGATCAGAAGTTACTGACCATTCACCACACTTCTGGACCTCCTCCCGTCACGACCTCACGAAGCTTGGTTAGTTTCACCCCGGCCTGCGTTCGACTGTGGTGAACATCTGGATGTGAGCAAACAGACGTGCAAGGCTCTTTCACCACCGCCCTCGTTTGACTGAGGTTGACTGTGGTGAATGCCAAAAACCTAACGTCTGAAATCACCCTAACACACCGATAAAATGGGTGTTACATTTTATTATACATAGTACAGGGCAACACTGCAGCCCTGAAACATGGGCCCTTTTCACACAGGATGCCGCCACCCAGTTTTACTGGGTGGAGGCGTCTGTGTAAACATTACTTGCGGTGGGTGGGGTGCATTTCTCTGGGTGGAGATGGGTGGAAGCGTCTGTGTAAATTTTATTTTTATTTATTTATTTACATTTATATTCCATTCTTCCATTCCATTTTTAATTTATATCCCGCAACTCTCCTGCCACAGCAGCTCGAGCCGGCTCATGCCTACGGCATCTCAGGGCGGCTTCCATACAAAAATAAAATAATATTTAACACACCAGTAAAATTCACAACAATTAAAAACCCTCATTTACCCACCCCCCTCAGCCTGGAAGAACAGCCACGTCTTACATGCCCAACGAAAGGCCAACAGACTTGGGGCCAGGCGGGCTTCCTCTGGGAGGGAGTTCCGCAACCGCGGCCCTACCACCGAGAACACCCTCTCCATTGTGGCCCCCCGCTTCACACAGGGGACCTCTAGGAAGTTGCTCCCGGCGGATCGAAGGGGCCGTCCTGAAACGCAGAAGGCGAGGCGGTCCCTGAGATACCCGGGGCCGAGACCGTATAGGGCTTTATAAATCAAAGTCAGCACCTTGAATCTGGCTCGGTATGTTATAGGCAGCCAGTAAACACCACTTGCGGTGGGTGTAGGTGCATGTATGCTCCCGCGCAACACCCATCTCCACCCACCCACGGAGCAATCGGCAGTGGAGTCCGTTGCTCTGTGGGTGGGTGGTGCATGGAGATGGGTGTTGAATGGGAGCATGCACACACCTACACCCACCGCAAGCGGTGTTTACTTGTTGCCTATAACGTACCGAGCCAGATCCAGTAGATCCGACCCTTCTCCTGTTGTTGGTTCTATGAGATTGCAAGGCACAGACGGGATCTCGCACGGTCTGTGGCCATGACAGTGTGGCGTCCCACATTGTGAAGGTGGCTACTGCTTTGTTGCCATCAACTTGCCTTCCTCTGGCAACAACTGGCCATGATGGTAAGGATCGAAGCGGATGCATGCTGAGAGGTACCTGACAGAATACACAGCTTCAGTACCCACTGAGACGCATGTGCGGGCCAAGGGAAAAAGCACAGACTGGTGGGAGAACGTGTTGTCCTCTTGACGAGATGTCAAGTGAATCTCTAACTCTTGGATGCTCCATTGCCTTGTCCTGTAGATAGCAGAGATCCTCAGCCTGCAACTGGAGAAAGAGAGTGCAGTGATGTGCTCGTCCATCCTGGTGGAGAAGCATGTGGCCATTGTGATATGGAAGCTCGCTACTCCTGCTTCCTGCCTCTTTGTCGCCCAGCAATTTGGTGTTGGAACCTCCATGGTGGGTGCCATCCTCATTGAGATTTGCATGGTAATAGTAGAAATGCTGCTGGACTGGGTGGTGCAGTTGGCTGACCCCATAGATATGGAGGAGTTTCGGAAGGAGGGGCTCCCGAACTGTATAGGGGCAATTGATGGGAACCATAATCACCATCATCTGCACACCCCTATAGCAAGAATGATTACTTGAACTGCAAGGGGTTCTTCTCTGTAGTTCTCCAGGCTGTAGTGGACCAGTGTTTGTGGATGTGCTAGCCGGGTGGTCTGGGAAGAACCATGACGTCCACATCTTCCACCAGTCCCCGTTCTTTGGAGAGAGGTACATCGGGGATTTTGGACCCACCACAGAAACCTGCTTTATGGGGGGTGCTCATGTGGCCTGTTGTTCTGGGGTACCCTGCCTACCAGCTGAAGCCCTGGCTTATGAAGGTCTACAACGCTGCTTGCACCCTGGAGCAATGGTACTTCAACAGACAGCTCACCACCACTTGCTCTGCTACGGAGAGGACTTTTGAAGCAATGCTGGAGTGGAGACTGCTCTCCTGCTAACCACCACCACATGTGTTCTACAAGACATCTGCAAGAATGGTGCGGCCATGCTGAAGAAAACCCCATAAGCACAGCGGTTGATCGCTATCACATACCGTCACTCTTGATGCCCCCCCAAGTGGCCCTGTATGGCCAGAAAACATCCCCCCACCCCCATTTTTGGTGGGCAAATGCATCCTACCTTCCAATCCCACGCTATGCCATACTGCCATAGATCCCCCACTCCCCCAACTTCCCTCCTGTCTCAGATTAAGCACAGAAACCATTGACTGAGAAAAACAGAACTTTATTATACAATAAAAACATCAATATAAAAATAAAACAAAAGTTGGCTAAAATTTAAATTAACTTTATACTACTTTTACTTTAAAGTTCAATATTTTGGGGGGCGGGGTGTCATTTTTTGTTACTACTTCCTGTGCCTTCCCCTTTTCAGTGCAGCTGGGTGCGCTCACTTGGGTGGGGTAATGGCAGGGCAACGTTCTCCTCCTCCTACAGATCTGCCTATGGAGGTTGAGGAGTGGAAGGAGGCAGCGTGTTCAACTTGTGACATGTACAAGCAGAGATGGAGAGGACTTGGGTGATTTCACTGCGGGGTTGAATGCATGGGAAATCAGGGCAGGGTTTCATGTCCTAGGTGTACCGCTGTTGCACCATTTGGAAGGAGATCTCCTTGAACACTGCCTCATTCAGTTCAGTTTATTATAATAATGCGTAGCACAAGGCTGTTGCAGAAAAAAAAAATGTTAACCACCATTATACAACAAAAGAACTACCATCAAGTAATTCAGTAATAATAATAATAATAAATTACACAATAATAAATGCTTAACACAATTTTACGCAAGGAAACATATTTCAACCCAAGACCACAGAATCAGGGGGGATCTTAAATGTCAAAAAGCACTGCCGAAGGTGGCATGCTCTAATTAGGAATGTCGCCACCTGCCTGCGTAATCTCGGATTGTGAGTCAGATAATGCCAAATATAAAAGACCATGATCAGACCAGCCTGGGCGCTGGCACAATAATGGAGACAAAAATTCTTCACGAAGCTGATCATATAGGTGACAACTAAAGAGAAGATGATCAGTAGTCTCAATTGCCTGATTGTCAAATGGGCATACCCTTTAATCAAAATCCAACCCATATAAACGGCCTGCAAATATCGTCGTAGGGAGGGCATTAAAGCAGGCACTCAAATAAAATTTTTCCACGACTGGAGATCGCGGATGTCAAGTAAGAGGCCATAGATCCCCGAGGTGGAATCATAGTCGGGTAACTGGCCAAATGTGGGGAAGCCTTAATCTTAGAAACCTCCTCCTGTCGGGCTATATCTGCGAGTCTAAGCAAAAGCTGCACTTTAACCGCACTCAGCTCTTTGCCTACGAAATAATTTCGTGAAAATCCCAGCTGAGAGAGAGATAATTCTATGGCACAAATCCAACGTCCTCCAACCAAAATTTTACCAGGCCCAAGTAACCCTCTCTCAATAATCTGATCCAAAAATTTTATATCAAACCCCAAGCCACCTCAGCCCAACTACGCTGTCCAAATTCAGCCCTGACGGCTGCATCCAGAGTTCCTATCAGCACCCTACCCAACTTCCTAAGAAATTTTGACTGAACCAAATTCAAATTGGTATGTGAGGGTAAAAGGGGAACCCAAAACTTGGCACCATAAAGATATTGAGCACACGTCTTGCTGTTGAGCACCCTGATGGCTGCACCAACAGCAGTCCACCCTGTTGCCCCAAACAACTTAAGAATGGTCAGGGCAGAGCCCTTGGCTACTGGGAGGGCCTTGGCCTGATGGAAAGACCAACTAACTGTAGCCCGAAAGTAAAGTCCCAGATACTTAAAAGAGTCGACTTGCTGATCCTCAATAAACCATTGAGATGATTTCCGAGAGTGGGCAAACACCATAACCTTATATTTTGCATAATTAATACGTAATTTATTGAGTCTGCAATATCTAGAAAAACATTCCAATTGTCTATTTAAACCTACCCGCGTCTGTGACAAAATAACCAAATCATCAGTGTACAACTGACACCCCAAATAACGGGACGCTAATCTGGGAGGAAAAAACTGAGGCTGGGCTAAGTGAGGAACAATATCATTAATATATATATTGAATAATAAGGGAGCCAGCATACACCCCTGTCGAACCCCACATAAGTGGGGATTTCTCTGGTTAGGTGTCCCTGCCTATCCAGCTTAACAGCCAAGGAAGAGTCCGCATGGATTTGCTGTAACAAAAAAAGCAGTCTACTATCCAAAGATAACCTCCTCAATTTGTCCCATAGAATTGCCCTATTCACAGTGTCAAATGCGGATTTGAGAACTAAGAATGCCGCAAAAAATTTCCCATTAGCCTTAACATATTTTTCCGTTAGGTGCTGCAGAATAAAACAGTGTTCCACAGTAGAACGGCCCCTCCTAAACCCTGCCTGCTCCGGGAATAAAATATTAGAATCCTCAACCCAGGTATCAAGTTTTGTCAATAGCCATTTACCATAGATCTTGCCACAGGTACACAGGAGACTAATAGGCCTGTAATTGGCCGGGTCCATTCTAGGGCCCTTCTTATATATAGGAACCACAACCGCTTTTGACCACTGGGGAGGAACCTGCCCAGAATTGTTAATGACAGTGAATAAAGCTGCCAAAACAGGCACCCACCATGACCTAAAGTTCTCAATACAGTCGACTGTAATAAGATCTGGGCCCAGGGCCTTACCATTCTTGAAGGAATCAATTAGATCATCAATCTCCAAAAGAGAAAGCGGAGGCCAAACTGGCAATGTGGCCATATCTACTGCTAAGGGGGAGGGCTCCTCAACACCCATATTCCCCAAATAAAGGTGGTGAAAATGTTCAATCCACAAATAACAGGGGACTAGAACCACAGATAAAGTACCCTCCTTCTTTTTAGTCAAGCGATTAACCAGCCCCCAGAACTTCCTAGAGTCCCCAGCATCTGCGGCCTGGACAACACTGGCCCAATAATTAGCCCAATAAGCTCTTTTCTTAAATAATACCAGTTTCCTATAGTCAGCCTTGGCCTAGTAAAATTGGTTGGGAATAGACACAACATAACCTCTTTTATACTGGGAATTCCAGTATTCCACGACTTTCTTGGCCTTATAGCAGTCGAGGTCAAACCAGCCTTGCCTGCTGATAAACTTACTGCCAGAGGTCACACGTGCCTGAGACCTAGTCAATAGGCAGCGATAAATAATTAGGCTTAGATCCAAAAAACACAATAACCTGGAAGTCACTTACACCCTCAATAGCAGCAGCTCGGATATCTGTAACTTGAGGTTCTGAAAAGAGCTGAGTCATAGCTGTCCTCAGGGGAACAGACCAGTAGACTGAAGGGTGGCAATTCCCAGCATCCAAAGCCATCAACTCACACTGGGCAGTCGCTAACGGCCCTTCCAACCCCAAGGCAAGAGTCAGGGGAAGAAGGTCACTAAAATGGATTGCTCCCAGCGAGAAATCAACAACCAGGGGCAAACAATCTACTGAAATGGCCATATAATCGACCACACTGACGCCTTGCCCAAGAGCCCAAAAATGTAAATTCCCCACTGCAATCCTTGTACCCTGCTCCATTTAACACCAGGAGGGAATGTTCCATCAATAGATTCCCGAACAGGGCACCTGTATTGTTTGCTATCATATCCTTGGATTACCTAGTTTGTAACAGGGGGTACTCAGATAGAAAGAGACTCTCAAATTCCTGCTGAAAGGGGAGATAATCACCATCAGGACCAAGGCGTGCGCTGAAATCTCCAGTCAGTATAATTTTACATTTAGGATGGCTAGTCACAATTTCCTCCAAAGCCTTGTCAACCACAGACCACACATTAGGATTGTATGACCTAGCGTTTACAGGTGGGATATACACCGTTCCCAATAAAAGAACGTGTCCTGCATACTGCACAACTACCCCTAGAAAGCAAGGCGGGCGACGGTTCACTGCAATCACAACCACATTCAACCTATTTGCAATACAGCAACCCAAACCCCCGCTAGGGCGGCCCCTACCCGAAGGTACCAACGCAGGGACCTCATAAGTTGTGTAATGGTCAAGTATTAAGGAATCCTTTAACCAGGTCTCCTGCAAAAATATAAAATCAAATTCCAACAAAAAAACTCTAAAACTTGGGTCATTACAGTTGTGAGTCCAGCCAGCAATATTCCAAGAGCAGACCTTAAGTTGGCACTGATCCCAGGTAGCAAATGGTCAGGCATCCAACAAAGCCTCAGCTGCAGGGGCATACCCCAAAGGGTGACTAGATAGAATAACGGAATCCACCACCTCTAAGGCTTCAGAGATTGGGGGGGGGGGGGCTTGTGTGGGAATTGGGAATACTCCCAGGGGGCTGCCTCATTCTGGTAGCACTTGACCAGTTTGTACCGGACCGTCTGCTCTCCCAACAGAGCAATGAAGGCCTTGGTCTCTTCCTTGCTCTAGGGAATACCCCTCTGGCAGGTGGATTTGTAGGCAGAGAGTGCCTGAGCTGGAACACCAAAAGTAGCGGTGCTGGTAGCTGCCTGTGAACACTGTAAAGGAAAAAAATCCACTGCTCTGTTGGGGGAGCTGGACATGCGGGCAGAAAAGAAGAAGCTCCTTGCTGCCCTCATAGCATCTGCAAAGTCCCGTCTGGTGAAGCTTTTCCGGGTGGTGAGGTGGCTGGTCGGTCCAGCCTCCCTCCCTCCGCCTGGAACTGGAATCTTCCAGTGCCCGCTGTGATATGTTCATTTATTGATTTGCAGATAAAGTTGCTCATATTCACCATGACTTCTACACCGCACTTATTACGATAGGAGAACCAGAGATTATGCACGTCCTGCCTTGTCTAATCTTATGGGATCAGCTTCCGTGGGTATCATCCACGGATGCAGGGGATGTTCTTGGGGTTGCCAGAGTCACCTCTTTTGAACTGGACCTGTGCCCATCCTGGCTGGTCAAGGTCAACTGGGAGACGCTGGGCAATTGCTGGCCGGGGAGATCGATGCCTCCTTTTGGGAGGGCAGAGTGTTGAGCTGCCTCAAAGAGGCGGTCGTGCGGCCTCTGCTTAAGAAATCATCTCTTGACACTTATTCCCTCATTAGTTAGTTATCAGCCAGCCTCTAACCTTCCCTTTTTAGGGAATGTTATTGAACGGGTTGTGGCTCGGCAGCTTCAGGAGCATCTGGATTGTATCGGTTTCCTTGATCCCTCAAGTCTGGCTTTTGTCCGGGTTATGGCACCGAGACTGTACTTATGGCTTCGGTCAACGACCTTCACCATGAATTAGACCCTGATGATTCTCTTAGATCTGTTGGCTGCCTTTAATACTGTTGACCATGAGATGTTGGTAACCCGCTTGTCAGAGTGGGCGGGACTGTTCCTGAATGGTTTTGCTCTTTCCTGGCCAGAAGAACTCAGCGAGTGGTACTCAGGGACTGTTTTTCATCTCCCCAAGACCTATCATGTGGAGTCCCACAAGGTTCTATTCGGTTCCCTCTCCTGTTCAACACGTATATGTAGCCAAGATCATGAGAAGGTTCGACGTTCCGTGTCACCAATATGCTGATGACACCCAACTCTACCTCTCTTTTTCATCCAACCCAGATCCAGGAGTCTCAGTGCTTACCCGGTGTGTAGCAGCTGTGGGGGAATGAAGCTGAATGCTGACAAGATGGAGGTGATGCTAGTGGGGAAAACAGTGGGGTTGGTGTTCCCCATCAATGGGGTTCCTCAGGTTCGCAGTCTGGGTGTGTTCCTCGATTCCTGACTCCGCCTGGATGTACAGGTGGAGGCTGTGTCGAAGAGCGCATTCCACCAGTTTGCATCTGGTGTGATGGCTTCAGACATTTGTCTCAGACTCCAACATGGCCACTATCATCTCTGCATGCATCACCTCAAGACTGGACTATTGTAACACGCTCTACGTGGGCCTACCTTGGTAATGGTCTGGAAACTGCAGCTAGCGCCACCTCACCTTCCAAATCCAGATGTCACTGCCAAGCTTTGCAGATGGATGGGGGAGTGACAGCCATCTTGTGCGGCACAAGTGCTTGCACCGTCCCTTCCAGTACTCGAGACACTTGTTTTCCCGAAGTGATTAACCACCGCTGCATGTGTTCTCCACATGCAAGAAAGTCTTGCAGAGACAAGCCAGATATGCCCGCCCCCATGTTTGTGGGTCAAAGGGTTCCACAAGCTATTACTGGTCCCTGCCTGGTCATGTCACAATGAGCGTGATGCCATGGTGCCTGGTGACCAGGGGCCTTAGTGCTATGTGCCAGAGTGACCAGTAGGGAGGGGACCACAAGCCAGCAGGGGCTGGAGGGAATAGGCCAGTGGGGGGCCAGGGATGGGGGCGTAAAGAATGCCTTGCATGTATGGACATCTTGGGTGTGTATCTTTCCTCTTGTTTAATATATCAGTTAAAATTACATGTTTCTGGAATGCTCATAGTGAGTTAAAGTCCCTAGGGGCAGGGACCGTGTCTATTTTATTACTTTGTAAAGTGCCAGGTACACTGCTGGCGCTATATAAATGTTTGTTAATAATAATAATAATAATTTAGAAATATTTTAAAAAAATATAAAAGCAAATTATATATTAAAATAAAATAATCTGATTTGATCTGTAGAGGACAGAACATACAGACATGAATCACCTGCCATTCGCAGTCTCGCCACAGTTCCTATCCCTCACTCCCTGTAATTATAGTAACACTTTTTATCCTGAATTACTCCAAAGCTTTAAAGATGAAATCTAAGAGAGCACCCAACTTGCTTTAACTTTACAAAGAGTAGAAGTTCTGGCAAAGTAGATTAGGCTAAAACATCTACTTTTATAAAGTTGCTGTTGAATCTATGGTCTACTTAGATCAAACAGGACTATCGTTTTTAAAAAGGCCCCACCAGAAAGGGCTCTCTGAATTCTAAGTCTGAAGTTTCTACTTTAGAACATTCAACTGCCAAATAGATCACATGGGAATTGATTACGTGGTTCAAAGAAATCTAGATATCTACCCAAAAGTAATTTTAAAGACAGTGCATGTTTTGCTGAATAAAAAACAAACCTTTGCACAATCTGGCAATTAAAATAAATAATGGCAAGCATACTAAACATTAATACACATTAAACCGCATAGTATCATCTCCTCTGAATTACAGTAAACATGTAAAACCTGAAAACAGTAGAGGGCAGCAAAGTAACAAATATAGCATTTGGTTCTTTTCGCAGTTTGTCAGATTCATGCTGTATGACAAGTGGCATGCAAGTACATTAAAAAGTACTTTAAAAAAACTAATTGGCCATTTTGGTGAGGGCTCTGGCTAAACGACGACACAAAAGGACACTAGCTGTTTTGTAACAATTTTAGGGCCTGTCGGGCCTTGACCCATCTTTCTACTGTCCTAAGCCGTGATACTTGAAAAAGTATTAATACTTATTTATTTTTTAAAAAAATTAAAATTTCTACATAGCAAAGAATTTCAATGAAGAGCAATGGAGAATTTTAAATTTTGAAATCTAAGTAAGTAGGCTTACTGCAGAGCTTTATATCTAATGGTATTTCTTTCCAGAACATTTCATTCTCAGGGCCCCCAATTCCAGAAAACATTTATGGGAATGCTGCAAACATTTACTCGTGTTTAATCTCAATGATTTCCATGAGACTATTAATAGTTAAGTGTTTGCTATTCACACTTGTTTTCAGGCTCTGGACCCAGGTAGTGTAGAATGGAGAAATGCACTATAAAGGAAATTACACTGCCAGAGGCAAGTGTAAAATCACACAAATCATAGGGCCAGCTGAACACTGAGACCACTTGCACACATGCCTATTTTCATGTGAGATAATATTTAGGAATTTTTATCCTGTTCCTCCTACCACAGGCAGTTCAGGGCAGCTAACAATATAGTATACGAGCAATATAAAAACATATATTAATACAATTTATAACAATAGAAAGAAGTTTTACAAATATAATCAAAACCCACCTGCCCAAACCCTCTGCCCCCCTCCAATAGACTATGACCCTGGGGAACCAGCGGAGGACGAACTCCATCAATAATGGGGGACGTCAGTCCCACCACCTTCCCCACTAGCATCACCTCCATCTTGTCAGGATTCAGCTTCACACAAATCTCTCTCACAAAGTCAGCAATCATAGAAGAGTCCTGTTGGGCCACATGCTCACACTATTTTCTTTCCCTTTTTGTGGGGGCCAGTGCAAAGTCACATGACCTTAAGAGATCTGTTATTAAAATCCATGTGCACGTTACTGGGGAAATTCATGATGTGATGTTTTTAAGTCCCCGTTTTAGCCTCCCTATCAGGGAGATCCCCATCTTAGCCTTCCTATCAGCTTGGTGAAGTTAGAGCTGCCTTGCTCCCTGCTGTTCATTCGCCTCTCTTAGCTGGTGTGTCAATTTCATGTCTGTTTCACCCCAGCTGCGCTGCCTAGCGCTGGCTGCGCTCTCTGTGACTCACTGAGTTCTCCGCTGGCCAGAAGAACCATCTACCACCACAGGAGGACTAACCAGGCATTGCAAATAATGCAAGCCTCTACACGTTCTACTTTTAGCGTAAGTTAAATTAACATTAAATTTGCAGTGTGCACACATTCCAATTTAACGTAATACAGAACTCACGTTACTGCCAGAGAAGGATTTCACTACCAACATCCGTGATGAAAATCACGGACATTTCCATGATGAATGAGAAAAGGTGCAAGCACACGTTATTAAATCTCCCATAAGATAGAAAATAATGTGAAATAGTGTAATGTGTGCAAGCACCCTGAATAATTAGTTCTACTGAGCCTAGACAAAATAGAAGAGTGAAAAGCAAAGGGAACTATGATCAAGGAGAGTCTGTATTGCAAAACCGTTTGTCTCTTGAAATAAAGAGGTATAACTTTAAAGACATTCTACTCCACTTACATACTGCCTAGAATACAAAAAACATCACTTACATGCAACATTCCTCCCAGCTTTGAAGTGTAACCTCGTGGTCTCTCTTTGTCTTTAAACCTGAAAGCTACAGCATTTAGATCCTAGAAGAGAATGTTAACCATTATACCAAATTATACAGGACCATTTTATTTTCTGCATTGTAACTAGTCATTTACTCTTATGAATAAAAACAAAGAATGGGTGTTTGATCAAATATTTTTAAATCATTTATAATTGAACACTAAAATTGAACAATAAAATGTTCTACACAAGAAAACACTCATTTGATACTTAACTAGAAAATACTCCATAATTTGTTTTATTACATAGTCACTATATTTGGACAGAAGAGGCTGAGTTGATGTCAGCTGTTACTTTCACAAGCTTCAAAAAGCAGCTTGCACCTGGGGTTGATTTAAAGAGCAGGAAGGTTGCGAAACAGACGAAGCATAGCAGCTGCAAGCCATCGTGCTTGAAAAGTAGGAATGGCTCCCAAGCAGCTTCTCCAGGGCTTCCTCTCCTTAAATCCTCTCCAATTTATACCGGATTGTGTTGTAGGGCTTGAGGCATTAAAAGGTTGCATTTTTTTAAAAAAAATAAAAAATCCTTGATGCGCTGGAGAAGGTGATGCAATGGGATGTGCGCTCCCATGAGTCACTGAGCACCCACTCATGGTGCACTGCTGAGAAATCCAGAATGTGCTGTGTGACACAAGCCAACAAAGTGTGGGGCAATGGGTGCCCACACATCCCTTGCCCTTATGAACTGGGGCAGCCACTCATGTCAGCAGACTAGTCTGACACTCCTAGGCACTGTAGGCGGCAGACATGGACTTCGCAAGTTGCAGGAACTGGGTGTGAGTGCTGCGGAGCCCAGTTCCCCAGTGCTCATGCCTGGGACATGGCAATTTCAAAGGCCAACCCAACACGCTTCCCCATCCCCCATGGTCCGTGCCAGACTGCTGCAAGTAGTCACACTGGGAGCCACACATTAGAATCCCTCCCTACAGTTCCACAGCTGTGACACTCAGCAAGCATGGACATCCCCCCTCCCCAGCCTTGTGTGTTTAAAAACACCCCTGAATTCTGCTTACAAACGGTTTGTTTCAAGGTGGCCAATAATAAATGAGTTCCTCAATAAAGACAGCCTGGAAACAACTCTGGGTGATTTTTGTACTTTCCAGGGGCTAGAAACTGGAGCAACTGCTTACAGTAAGGCCAAGAAATTGCTTTTTGGCTTGCACACTTCAGGGTGTCAATATACTATTATTAGTAAAAAGGGAGTAGGTGTAAAATGCTTTAATGAATGGAACTGAGGGACAGACATGCCCTTGTCTTCCCTTCTTCATCCCTTCAGCAATCCTGTGCCCTGCAGATCCATGTGCACCCCTGCGTGCGGGTTCCATGTGGCACAATGTACCAGCAATGGGGATGCGCACATGGGTATATATGGGATCCGCAGGGCATGAGATCAGTCCCAATGATAGAAGTGTTTGTGCAGAGGGCTTTTGGATCCAATTATTAGACAGAAAAAAGCAAAAGAGAATGTTATCTTCACCCACAGAAGTAGAAAACATCTTCTTATGAATTCTAGAGAGGAGTGGTGATTATCGACCCTTTTACAGCCAAACAGGTATAAAATGCAAGTGTGGTATAAAATGCAATAAATACGTTTGTTGCTTTGCTGGTCCCCACATGGCAAAGAGACAACCATAGAGTTTCACACAGCCACAGGTTTGAAAAGCAGACGCTGGAAAAGATCTAAAGCCACCAGTATCTCTACATACAATGTGCTTACTCTATAGCTGAATTGCCTGTTGTATACAAATCTGATCAGATACTTCCAATTCAGGATATTACTTTGTTATTTGAACAAATGAGCAAATGGTCAATAATCATATGGTCAAATGGTAAGTTTGACAGAACAACATATTTGTCTTGTGGCCATTAGCTAATGCAGTACAAGTATATAACTACACCTTGAATTCGAAACTAAGATAAGAGTGAAGACCAGGGGCTTCTTCAGCACTGCAATATTAGGGGACAGTGGCCCAGTAGATAAGGAAAAAGGCCTCCACAGAGTGAACAAAAAATAAATTCCAATATGGATATTAAAACTGGATTCCCCAGATGTGGCGTTTAGTCCTCTAACCTCCAAATTATCTATAAAATTATCTATATTATCTATATCTATATCTATTATCATCTATATTATCTAACCTCCAAATTATCTATAAAATAAACCAATAAGTAGGTTGTCATTCAACTTTCATACCTTGCACTCTTGGAAAACCCATTCCTGAGGTCCTTCCGTACGTAGTTTTTGGATATACTGAAACATGTGCAAAATTATATCTTCAACGTGCACTGAAAAAAAGATTTCATACTTAAAGACTTGGGTGGTATTTATTTTTACAAGTTTATTAAAAAAATGTTAAAGTTATTTTAAAAGTTATTAAAAAATCAAAGTAAATGGATTACAAAAAAAATTACAACCCAAGGCTCCAATCCTGCAAACATTTATACATGTGTGCAACTTCACTCCCCTGAGTATTCCTGCTGATATCGTATGTGTCTGTCAAAGTATTCAAATACTTGAAATTAAGCAAATGCATAAATATCTTTAATTAGGGGATTAAGGTGCACCCAGTGCTATAGTCATTTAATATATAAATGTCAAGTGTTATTCCAACACAAATCTATGAACATATAAAGTAACTTGCACAGAATAATGCAACTTAGGATATATTAGGTAAACTAGTTTCAAAACTATTCCTTTTACAAATAGGATTAGTTAGTACAAACCATTCTATATTTGATTTCTTACTCTTTGGCAAACAATCAGATCGACTTATTAAGACAACTTGAACAAAGCACTTGTACAGGCCACAGACAATACACAAATTGTAAACATTAATTAAGCCCTTAGTAAAGAGCATTAAAAATTATTCAGAACAGATAGGTATCTTGCTTCTTAAGAGCCTAATCCACCCTCTACTCATTTTAATAGGAGTCATTTCTAAAAGAGAAGAATAAAATCTTTCACTTACAAAGCCCTTCCTCTGTCAGATCCACGTTAATTATGAAAAACATAAAACCTCTAGCACCTTCCTTTTGTCCTCCAACTAGAGTATTTACCCAGCCTATGAAATCAAGAGAAAAATGTACTGTAAAACACAAGATTGTGGAGATTTAGGTTGCTTCTTTGAAGGTCTATTAAGAATTAATTTATACAAACTTTGAAAAAGCATTTGTGTCACTGAATGTGGAGTACATACTACATAGACAAGTTAAAACAGCAAATTACATGAGAAACTGAGAGGCAGAAAAGAGTACATGTAATATATACATAAGCAAATATACCATCTGCAAAAATGGCATTTAATTACTATACATAGAAAGACCCGCATCTATTTTTGTGTTGTCTCTCAAACATTAAACAGTATTGTCAACAATACTGCAATAGCAATAAAGTGTCAAGATATACAACCTAGCAGCTATGGATGGTATTCAATAAAACTGTTTTATTATTTGCCTAATCTCCTGGGGAAAAAAGTGATAAGAGTCTACAACAGCGATTTTTTGTCTGTGGTACCAGGGACTAGCAGTGATACACAGAACTCAACTACTGGTGCAACGCCCTACAATTTCTACTACTGGTGCAATGCCCTACAATTTCTAAAAAAAATTAATATATAATTTTTATTATTCATTAATACTTACGTTTTTAAATAGTATTCAAATATGTACAAAGAAAGTCATGATTCTTATACTACTATAACATAGAAAAAAACATATGGTTGAATTCCATCTTGGTATTTGTCATTCCAATACAATAGAAATAATACCCATCTACGAATAAATTTGTCTAAATCTGGGTTAATTCGTGCTCTTAAATAATACATTAATTTGGACATTAAGACAACTGTCCATACTTTATTAAACCAATCATAAAGAGGTGGTGACATTGAACTTTTCCAGTAAGCTGCTATTGACATTCTAGCTGCTGTTAACAAATTGACCATCAGTTCCAAGTCCTCATTATTTATTCAATCCTTCAATAACCTAGCACCACATTTTGGGGATTAGGTGGTAGAATACATCCAGTGACATCATTAATTATATATAGAATTTGTCTCCAAAATCCCTGAATGGCAGGACAGGACCAAAACACATGAAGGAAATCTGCACAGTTGGACTGACATCTCCAACATCTATCTTGTGCAGTGTCACAAATATGACTAAGTTTATGTGGTGTCATATACCACTGAGACTGTTTAAAAAGTTTTCCTTCATTTTAGCTGCTATTAAAGTAGTTTGTATATGGGTCCAAATCCAATTCCATTCTTCCATCAAAATTGGACTTCCTAAATCATTATCCCTTTATTTAAGAATTTAGCTCTTGTATAATGTAGATCAAGTAAGATTGCATAGATCCCACCAATTAAACTTTTTGAAGGGCCTTTCACAAATAAAATTTCAAATTCAGTCTTATTTCTAATATAGCTATACTTCCCAATCAACGTTATCATACGCCTTAACTGAAAATATTAAAAGATCAAAGGTCTTACCCTCTTCCATTTTTATATACCACCATTTCATATGTTATACATTGTCCATAAGATCTTGAATATTTCTAAATCGATGAGCTTGCCATATAGAGATGTTGCCAATTTGGTTAGAAGAGTTAATTTGCTCATTAAAAAATAAAGATGTCGGAGGATCTGCGCATGCGTCTAGGCTAGCGGCTGGAAGTCGCCTGGGCTCCGCACCCCCCAGCTCTAAAAGCAAGCCGCAATCCAGTTCAAGAAAAGGAAAAAAACCCAAATACTTTAGAGATGACTGCGAGGAATAAACCACGTCAAAAGCTGTCACAGGCAAATGCCTTGGAAAAGTATTGCCATAGAAATCAAGCCGCTGAATTGCTAAAAGAGAGGGAGGCAAGCAGTGGGGGGAAAAAAATGACGGCGGCAGCAGAGGCTGAGCGGGAACCTGAAACTGACCATGCCTTCTCGGGCTCTGAAGGTGAGGAGGGAGAAGGGTCTATCTTGAAAGAAAAGAGACCTGGAAAAGAAAAACCCTGTGGCAAATTAGTGCAGGGGAACTCCCCTGAGCGGCATAACAATAGCAGGCTGAAAAACGCTGAGATAAGACAGGAGGGGGAGAGAGGCAGCGGGGGAAACAGACTGACAGCGGAGGCAGAGCGGGAAAGTGAAATAGACCAGGCCCCACCGAGTGCAAGCAGGGAGGAAGGAGAGGAAACAGGCTCTTTAAAAAAGCTGCTTAGACAGATGAAAGAAGAGCTAAAAGAAGAGATGAGGCAAGTCAAACAGGCAGTGGAAGCAGGAAATAGGAAGATGGAAGGAATAGCCAAGAGAGTGGAGGCAGCTGAAGGGAGAATATCTGAGCTGGAAGATCACTCCCTCTCCACCCAGGAGCAGCTAGATAAATGGAAAGGCGAGACTGCTTTTCTTCTAGCAAAATGTGAGGATCTGGAGAATCGCTCACGAAGAGGAAATCTGAGACTAAATGGTATAAAGGAGACAGGAAGGATGGAAAAAATAAATGAAATAATATGGGCGATGTTAAAAGAAAATTTTTCAGAAGAGGTACATTTTCACGCTGCTCCAATTGAAAGGGCACATAGAACAGGGCGCCCACCACAGAAAGATACAGATCCCCCCCGCCCAATAATTGTCAAGTTTCTCAGTTACAACACTAAAGAAGAAATTCTCAGAGCAGCCAGAGCCAAGAAGGAATTACACTTTCAGCAACAGAACATAAGAATATTCCCAGATTATTCTGCAGAGACAGTAAGAAAAAGAATGAGATGGGGCAAATATTTTGGAGAGCTGATTGAAAGAAACTTGAGGCCCAGGCTGCTATTTCCTGCTAAAATGATGATTTTTGAAAATGGAAGGAAGAAAATCTTTGAAACTACAGGAGACTTAGAGATATTTCTTGCAGCCCAGTCAGGGAGACCCAGAGCAAGAGAGCAAAGCTGAAGATTGCCCTGGAGATCTGCATAGAACTGTACAGCATAAAAGCAGGTGGAGACTATGCAAAGAAAGTGGGATTACAAGTTGGTGTTAAAAAATAGTTAAGAATGTTTAAAGTTTATGGCTAGAGGGAGAGAAGGATAATTGGAAAAATGAAATTATTTGGTTTGTTAACAAGATTGCTTTGATGATCTGTACAGAGTTGTTTGATATAATAGCAGGTGGAGAATGTGCAGAGAACATGGAGTTACAAAGTAGTGTTGAAAACAGTTATGAATGCCCACAGTCTTTGGGCATAGGGATGATATGATAATGGGTTAAAAAAAAAAAAAAAAAAGAGGAGAAAAAGAAAGAAAAGAAAGAAAAATGGCTGGCTTGCTAATTGTTGTTGAGAATTAAATATTTGAAATTTAAGTGAGAGCTGGGGGGTGATGGGAGGTAAGGCACACGGTGGATTATTATTTTTTATAATCCAGGTGGTTGTGCTTCCAGAGGATCCTCGCAGGGGGGAAACGAAGGAGAGGTGAGCGAAGTAGCTCATGGGGGGGAAGAAAAGTTTAAGGGGATGGGGCAAGGGAAGAGAAAGAGGGGGGAAGAAGGAAAGAGGTGAAGTTTTATATGGGAGAGAGGAGAGGAAGAAAAAAGGGAAACAGTCTCTTGGGCAAAAAATTTATAAAGATAAGAGAGAGCTATTTATAGGAAAGCAGGCATTTAAGGACTTTAGGAGCACAAAAAACTCAGTCATTTGGGATATCAGAGGGTTAATCACCCCTAAAAAATATGTTAGATTAAAAGATGGCTGATATCAAAACAGTCACTCTGAATGTCAGAGGCTTAAATTCCCCTCAGAAGAGGAAGAGGGTTAGGGACTTCGTGGAGGAACAGGGTGCTGATATATTTTTTCTGCAAGAGACACACTTACTGGCAAAGGATGTCCCTAGGTTTATGACAGCCAGAATAGGAGGACTATGGGCCTCCTGCTCTAAAAGGAAAAAAGCAGGGGTTATCATTGGAATTGCCAAAAAGAAAAGTTTTGTACTAGAAAAGAGTGTCAAGGATAAAGAAGGAAGATTTCTGTGTTTGGTGGGTAAATTGAACGGATGGCAAGTGACATTAGCAAATGTATATGCACCCAACGCGGGCAGGGTGAAATTCTTCAAAGATTGTTTCGAGAAAATTGCTCAGGTATCCAAGGGCTCAGTAATAATACAAGGTGACTTCAACGCCACCCTCACTGATTTGGATCATTCCAGGCTAGGAGGCACGAAGGGGGAACAGAGAGAATTAAATAAGATGTTAGAGCATTTTGGCTGGATTGACATTTGGAGGCACCTAAATGGTAGGGAGAGGGACTACACTTTCTTTTCCACTATTCATAACACCTACACACGTATTGATCATGTCTTAGTAAACAAAATAGAGGCACATAGAGGAAACAGGTGCATAATTGTTCCTGTAGTGATGACTGATCACAGTGCAGTGGTCACCACGTTCAAAGAACAAGGAAAACCGCGGCAGTTGACTAACAACTGGCAACTTAACAGAAATTTACTCAAAAGTGATGAGAATAAGGCTCAATTAAGAAAGATCTTACTAGAGTTCTTTTACCATAATCTGGGCACAGTCGACTCTCCGGCTACATTATGGGAGGCAGCAAAGGCTGTGCTTAGAGGAGAAATAATCGCTTTAAATGCGAAAATAATAAAGGATAAAAGGCAGCACAAAAAGGAGGCATATGCGGAATTACAAAAATTGGAGGCCCTAAATAAAATCAGGTCCACTAGGATCTTAAGACGGAAAATTATCAAAAGCAGAGAAATCATAAACACAATAGAACTAGAGAAAACTAAGAACCAACTGAGGAAAATAAGATTCCACTTCTATGAACATAATAATCGGGCAGGGAGAACTTTGGCTAATCTAGTAAAGAAAAAACAAAGAAAGGCACACATAGCCAGGATTTTAGACAAAAATGGAAAATATTGTGCAGATCCACAAGATATGAAAAGGGTTTTTCTTGAATTTTATAAAAAGATTTATACTTCTAATAACCCGAAAGATTCTGAGATATTGGAATTTTTGGAGGGGCTACAAATTCCTAAAGTGAATATAGACCAATTAGCGTTCTTAAATGCAGACATCACATCAAAAGAAGTAAATGAGGCAATAATAGCGTCAAAAAGTAATAAGGCTGCAGGCCCCGATGGTTTTCCTAGCGAGTTTTATAAGACATTTGGGGATATTCTTGTACCACATCTAACGGCAGTGTTTAATAACATGCTAGTTGAGAATGAAATGCCAGAAAATTTTTACAACGCTGTCATAACAATAATCCCCAAACCAGGAAGAGATCCAGACTGCTGTGGGAGCTACAGACCGATATCTCTGTTGAACTGCGATTACAAGATCTTTGCAAAAATTCTAGCAGACAGGTTAAAATCAATAAGCAAGGAAATAATACACAGAGATCAGACGGGTTTCATTCCAGGCAGACAGGGCAGGGATAACATACGGAAAGCTATCAACATAATATTCGCACTGAACAAGCAAAAAATCCCAGCTATGGTCATCTCCGCTGATGCGGAGAAGGCCTTTGATTTTATTGAACCAAAGTGTCTTTTTTCTGTCTTGGGAAAGATGGACATAATAGGGAATTTCTCAGAGTGGCTCCTGGCTATATACAGAAGACCGAAATCTAGGCTTTTAATTAATGGGGAACTCACAGAATCATTTAATTTACAAAGAGGGACGAGGCAAGGATGTCCTCTTTCCCCACTGCTCTTCAACCTGGTCATTGAAATACTAGCTTTGGCAATAAGGCAGAACGAAAAAATTAAAGGTGTCAAAATAGGAGCCAACGAGTGCAAATTATCTTTATACGCAGATGACCTCTTATTATTTATAACAGAGCCAGAGGAAACATTGCCACAACTAATAAAGACTATGGAAGCTTTCGGGAATATTTCAGGATACTCAATAAACAAAGATAAATCTCTGGCTCTAGCCTATAGTTATGGAAAAGAACAGGATAAGCGGTTAAAAGAAATGTCACCCTTCCCTATAATAAACTCAGGGCTGAAATACTTGGGGGTGGTTCTTACAAAAAACACTAAGGACCTATATGTAGCAAATTTCCTTCCGCTAATAAAGCAATTAAGGGAGGAAATTCAGCCTTGGCGCAGGATGGCAGTATCATGGATAGGCAGAATAAACATGTATAAAATGTTGGTGCTGCCTAAGCTGCTTTATAAGCTAATGTCAGTACCGATTGCACTACCTGAGGCCTTTTTCAAACTTAATGAAAGTCTAATAAAAGATCTAGTGTGGAATGGCAGAAAGCCACGAATTAAGAGGGCCACACTGATGCAGCTTAAGGATAAAGGGGGGTTAAATCTGCCTAACCTAAAATTGTATCACAGAGCAGCAATTACGTTGGGGATATATGATTGGTATCAAGAAATTAATGCACCAGAGTGGACTAGGCTAGAAAAAGAATTGACTCAGTCTAATGAGTTAAAAGAATTCCTAGTGGACCAAGGGAAAATGCCGGCGGAGATAAAACAAGAACACCCATTTGTTGGTGTACTCTATAGGAGCTGGCACACGTTAAGGAAAAAAATGGGATTGGGTGGAGAATATTCCCCCTTCACGTCAATAGATTCAATAACAGCTAGAAAAAGAGAACTGGCACCGGAGCTAAGGAAATCATTAAGGAATAAGGGGATAGTAAGAATGGGGCAACTGTTTTCTGGAGGAAGTTTTCTTACCAGAGATGCAATAGAAGGAATTACCCAAGGAAAAATAAATTTTCTTCAATACTTACAGATAAAAGGTCTAGCAAACGCCCCCCAAAACAAAGAAAATTTTAGCAGGGAGCCACTCAAGTTAGAAATGCTATTATTTAAAAAAAACAAATCCTCGGGTAGATTGGGAAGAATATATAAGGCATTAAAGGAACTATACTATAATGCACCTGTAAATTATATAGAAGAGTGGAGGAAAGACACAAATGTAGTCCTAGGACACGAACAAGAAAGAGAGATATGGCATCATATGAATAGATGCATGGTTTCCCTAGAAATTAGAGAAATTCAACTTAAATTGTCTTTAAGATATTATCTTACCCCAGTAAGGCTAAAATTCTCAAGCTTATCAGAGAAAGGATTATGCTGGAGGGGGTGTGGTGAAATAGGCACCTACAAGCATTGTTGGTGGGATTGTCCGAATGTATGTCTGTTTTGGTGCAAGGTTTGGAGATTAATAAACAAAATTGCAGGGGAAGTTGTACCTCAAAAAATGGAATTAGCTCTGTTGGGTTTATACCCTAAAACAAAAAATATCCTCAGGTGCCAGAATTCTTGTAAAATAATATGCCTCGCTGCAATAGCAGTGATAGCTAAACACTGGAAGGGTGCTGAAGACTTGTCAATGGATGAGCTATATCAAAGAATATGGTTCATGTACACTATGGAAAGAATGCATGCGGATCTACATGATGTAATGACTACCTTCGAACAGACATGGACACCTGTGATAAGGGCTTTGGACTAAAGAAAAAACTACAGATGGAAATCTGAACTTTAGTGGCTCCTAAGGTGATGAATATATAGAGACTTGAATTTGAAATGATCAACAGACATTCATCAGGAACTTTCTATCCTCCTCTCTCCATGTCCCCTGTTAAATAATGTTGATAATATTATTATATTGCGGTAGGCCAAATGTTGACTATTTCACATTGTAGAGATGGATTGTTATTGGTCACTGTTTGTTTTTTATATTAATTAATAAAAAATCTTTACCAAAAAAAAATAAAAAAATAAAAAAAAAAATAAAGATGTCAAAGGGGATAAACCTGGGCTCAACGAAGATTTCAATTTATAACATATAAATAATGTTGTCAATATAGAAGATAATTTGCTCGCCTTTTCCCCAACTTCTCTCCTTAAACCAAAATTAGGTTTTCTACTTTATATGCTAATTATTATTCTTCAAGAAGAGTAGTTTTGTCAGGATCTACCCAATCAAATAATGCAAGTAATTTAGTGTTTTGATAATATAAAGTCAGATTTGGTAATCCCACCCAGCCACCCCTGTTTTGTATGTTTATATAAAGTACTAGCTGCCATCCTGGAAGGCTTATTATCTTATATAAAGTTTAATATCATTTTTTGCCGCTTAGATATCAATAATGTTGGTACTATCAAATGGCCAATTGACACAGATGTTTGACCTGGAGAGGGGCACGAGGCAGGGGTGCCCACTATCCCCATTATTGTTCGCAATATTTCTGGAGCCACTGGCCATTGCCATAAGGGAAAGGAAAGATATCAGCGGGATAGTTATAGGAGACTCAGAACATAAATTGGGTCTATATGCAGATGACATCCTTGTGTTCGTGGATAAACCAGAAATATGATTCATATGATATATGATATGAAAACTGATTCAGCTGATCCAGGAGTACAGTGAAATATCAGGATATAAAATTAATCTGAATAAATCTGCAGTCATTATCTATGCCCAAAACGGGGAGCGCAAACGAGTTATTGCTAATAAGGTCCCTTTCAAAATAGAAAAGGAAAAATTAAAATATTTAGGAATATATTTAACAAGGAATGCACAAGCATTGTACAGAGTGAATTTTGCAAATAAAAAAGAGCATATACAAGCGATGTTAGACAAATGGAACAGCATAATATGCTCTTGGATGGGTAGAGTGAATATTATCTGGATTATCATAATTCCTAAGGTATTATATAAGCTGTTTGTACTCCCAATCTATTTACCAAGTAATTTTCCCCCTGAAATTGAGAGGGTGTTCTGAAAGTGGATTTGGAGAAATAAAAGGCCACGAATAAGTTTGTGAGCTTTTCCTGTGTACAGAGCAGCTCTGTGCTAAGTTATTATTACTATTATTATTACTCATTTAATCCAATCCACTCAGTTTTAAAAAAAATAATAATTTATAACTGGATATGTTGGAAAATTGTTTCAGGGTTAATAGGGCTTCCTTCAAAGAATCCTGTGGTTGAGCTACTGTTAAAACTATATCATCTGCGTATAAACATACTTTAAGTTCCATTGAGCCCAACTGACAATTTTTAATTGTTTTAAAATCAGCATGGTGTTATTAACCATAATGGGTGAACAACAGAAATCCTTGCTTGGCCAGACACACCTCAGTGTCCAATCCCCAATAACACAAACTCATGCACCCTTCCCCCAACTGTCAGGTCCCACTTTCGGTCAACCTGGGTTTCTCATCCCAGGTACAATCAAAAACTGCACTGTGACATTCTTCTCTCCCCACCCCCACTTCATTCTTTTCTCCTGCCCCGCTGCAGGGACAAGTTAATTTATTTATTTATTTCGACCCTCTTCTATCCCACACCCTCCTACTCACATGGCAGCTCAGGGCAGCTCACAGTCAAAACATCAAAAATATACAAGATAAAATAACTCACTCAAATAATATAAAATGACATAAAAATTCATTAAAAGCACAGAAATAAAAAATCTCCCCCCAACCCCCTCCTACCTGTACCCGCCCCCCACCCCAAAAGTCTGGCAGAACAGCCACATTTTACATGGTCTTCGGAAAGAGGGGAGGTCTGGGACCAGGCGGGCTTCTGTTGGGAGGTAATTCCACAGCCTAGGCGTGGCCACCAAGAATGCCCTTCTCATCATCACCACCCGGTACACCTGTGGGCCTCAAGTTGGGTGCCCCCGGTCGACCACAGGGGCCGCACCAACGCCCAAGGCGGTCCGGCAGGTAGGCAGGGCCCAGACCATTTAGGGCTTTATAGGTCAAAACCAAAACCTTGAATCAGTCCTGGAAGACAATAGGCAGCCAGTGCAGAAAACGGAGCACTGGTGTAATGTGCACGCAAGGACCCGTCCCCGTAAGGAGACAGGTCGCCACATTCTGCACCAGCTGCAGCCTCCAAACCGTCACCAAGGGTAGCCCTATGCAGAGTGAATTGCAGTAGTCCAGTCTAGAGGTGATGAAGGCATGGATGATGGTGGCCAGGTCAGAGTCCGAGACATACGACAGGAGCCGTCGCACCAAATGTAACTGGCGAAAGGCGCTCCTCACCACAGCTGCCACCTGGAGATCCAGGCGGAGCTGCGGATCGAGGAGCACCCCCAGACTACAGACCTGAGTAACCAAAGGAGGGCGAACCCCATCAATGACAGGAGCTACCACTCCTTCAGTCCCACCCACCAGCATCACCTCTGTCTTGTCAGAATTCAGCTTCAGACGGTTCACCCTCATCCAGTCCCCTACAGCCGCCAAACACCGGGTAAGCACCGAGACTGCCGGGTCTGGGTCCACTGAAAAAGAGAAGTAAAGTTGTGTATCACTGGCGTACTGATGACAACGTACGCCAAACCCTCTCATGACCTCGCCCAAAGGCTGCATGTACACGCTGAACAGGTGAGGGGACAGACTAGAACCCTGCAGGACTCCAGATGGGAGGTCCTGGGGAGATGATGAACACTCCCCAAGCACCACCCTCTGAGTTGTCCTGGCCAGGAAAGAGTGGAACCATTCAAGAACAATTCCGCAGACGAATCACCAACATCTCATGGTCAACAAAATAAAATGGATCTAATAAAAATCAAGAGATGATCTGCCCTGGTCTAATTCACAGAGTAGGTCGTTGACCAACCCCAACACAGTCTCAGTGCCAAATCCAGGGCAAAAGCTGGACTGTGAGGGATCAAGAAAACTAACATGATCCAGATGCCCCTGAAGCTGCCAAGTCACCACCCGCTCAATAACCTTCCCTAAAAAAGGGAAGGTTAGAGACTGGCTGATAGCTGGCAAGGGAGTCAATGTCAAACGATGGATTTTTTTTTTAGCAGAGGCCACACCACCACCTCTTCAAGGCGGCCCGGCACTCTGCCCTCCCTAAGGGAGGCACTGACAACCCCAGCCAGCAGCGGCCCTAACGTCTCATGACAGATCTAATTCACAACAGGTGGCTCTAACATACCCAAGGACTTCTGCCGCATCAGCGGTTAACACCCACTGAAACTGATCCCATGAAACCGGACAAGGCAGGACTTCCATTACCTCTGGTTCTCCCATTGCTACAAGTGCGGCATCGAAGTCGTGCTGAATATGGACGATTTTATCCATGAAAAAGTTGACAAACATGTCACAGCGAGCACTGGAAGATTCCAGTTCCAGATGGAGGAAGGCCAGACTGACCAGCCTGGAACGGTGCCACCGTCGCTCCAACCGTCATCCCTCCTGCTTCATCCGCCGCAGGTCCTCTGTAAACCAGGGGGACCTGCATTGTCGACGTTCAGGAAGCAAATGCCTAGAAGCCATTCAGTCGATGGCCTCAGTCAGCAAGGTGTTCCAGAAAACTACGAGGTCGTCGAGTGAACAGTCATCAAGATTGGGGGGGCGGGGGGGGTATCTCCCCGAGAGCATTCCGGAACCTTTCTGGTTCCGGAAGTCTCCGGAGACAAACCGACTGAACCGGTTCAGCACCTCTTCAGGGGCAGACATGTGCCAGGAGACTGGCCCAGAGGAGGTAATGATCCATCCATGACAAGGGTGCACGACAAGGGTGCACCTCCCCTACCACCGTATCCTCTGCCTCAAGGCTAGTGCAAAATATCAGGTCTAGGGTATGTCCCACATCATGTGTTGGGCCAACAACCCCCTGAGACAGTCCCATGGTTGTCAGGACAGCCATGAACTCACGCTCTGCTCACCCAAGACCGGCGTCAGCATGGATGTTGAAGTGCCCCAGGACTACTGCCCTTGGGGACCGCAAGACCACCTCTGACACCAGTTCTGCTAGAGCATGTAGGGATGCTGCGGTACAGGTGGCTGTGCGGTATAGCAGCAGCCCTAATCTATCTCTGGCCAGATCAAATCACTAGATGGATGCCCTCAATACCCAAGATATTTTTAAGGATACCTGGTCTGTGAGGAGGTATCCAGTGCAAACTAATGGCTACATCGCCTCCCCCCCCCCCTCCAGCCAGGGCTGATGCTGTACAGAGTACCCAACTAGAACAAGGTCCGCCAAGACTGGCCCCGACTCGGTGTCCAGCCAGGTCTCCTCGTAATACACACAAGGTCAGCTGCCTGGTTCAGGATTAATTCCTGGACTGTTGACGACTTATTTGTCACCAACCTCACATTAACCAGCATCAGCCCTAATCCAGGGGCCCTCCCACTCTTGACCAACTCACCACCTGCCCGGGGGCCAGTGAGAGGAACCAGCACTAAACACCTGTCCCTTCTCCCAGATTGAACCAGCCTCCCGGAGGGACCATAGTTACCCCATCCCATCACAACCACAATAGCTGCAGGACCCCCCTGGCCTACCCCTTTCACAATGGCAGTCCTGCCTGGCCAACAAGGCACAGGCATTGGAAGTCCTCCCTGGAAAGAGCCCCTGGCCCTGCCCCCTCACCTCCTGCAAGGGAGGAAGAAAAGATGGAGTCCCAGGGGTCAGGAGTCTCTTCCCCTACAAGGGCGAGCCCTACCTGGCTCCCAGCCTCTAGCAGCAACAGCTCAGGAGTGACAGGCAGCGGGCGGCAGTTGATAAGTGGTGGTAGCTGTGTCCTTTTAACACCCAGCAACGGGGAGGAGAAAGGAAGAGGCAGAGCAGTATGAGGTGGAGCAGTAATAGCAATAAGTAAGGAGGCACCAAGCCCAAGAGAGTGAACATTCAAGATCAGGAGTGGGTAGGTCTCTTCTCTCACTTTGCTGCTGCTGCCACTCCTTCTCAAGTGGAACCAGAACCCAATAGCATCAGGAAAGGGGACTGGGTAGAACCATGAGAAGCAACAGCCCAGTCCCAACCCAGGCTCCAGAAAAGGAGGGGGAAGGTGTTGGTCCCACTTGTAGAAATTCTGGTTGCATTTTGCAAACAGTAATAAGTTAGACAGGTAAAATTAAATTACTGGGGATGGGTTAGGGGGCGAGTATAATTTTAAATCGTTTTTTCCTTTCCATTTTTCTTTTAGTGTATTATGTATTAATCTGTTTATATAGTATTGCAACTTTTCCTGATCCACTTTTTCTGGAATAGGCAGGACAGAAGTTTAAATAAATAAATAAATACATTTACCTCAACCTATCTATAAATAAGTATCCTCTGCTTATTTTTGAATAAAAACCAAATATAGGAACCACTTAACTTTGCAAAATAGAGTGCGATATAAAAACTTCTGATAGTTAACACATGATATTGATGAATGACTTTCAAGAATGTTCTAGTTTTAGGTATTCAGATCCTCTCTATTAGGAAACCAAAAGAGAAGGCTTAGGAGCTGAAATTCAATTCTTCCATTTTCTGGAATTTAAGCATTTAATTCTCAATATGTAGTGAAGTATTGTTCCAAGGTTTTAGAGTATGTTTAGTGCATGGATTTCAACTGCTCACCTCCAATGATCTTACCTTTAGCTTTGAGTTCTGATAAAAGACTGCCCGGGCCTTCATGCCCAATGAGATGACCAAGGTAATGACCAGGGTTTGATTTGTAGTACTTCTGAAGGTCTGGTATTTGAAACGTGACATAAAGATTTCTGATGTCTTTAATAGGCATCACTTTGTAAAGTTGCTGTAAGCAAAAATAAAACAACTTCCTCTTATTCCAATATTTCATCATTTCAGGATCACACACACACACACACACACACACACACACACACACACACACACACACACACACACACACACACACACACACNNNCACACACACACACACACACACACACACACACACACACACACACACACACACACACACACACACACACACACACACACACACAGAGTATCCATTATGCTTCTGCATATATTACAGAAAAGAAAACAGAGAATGCACTTGAGCAGTCTTAAACTACTGTAATTACTAAACGTTAAAGTGCCTAGGCAAAACAACACTCACAGAAACCTCTACCCACATGCCTTGGAACACAAACACTTATTATCTAAGAACACTCAGAATTCTCATTCCTCACAATTGCATTCATATGCACAACCTTAACTCTGACTATAGATACATCAAGCTGTATTTCTCATAGACAGATAAAAGTGTATGGTGTATATACACAAGTATCGTATATACACATGTATAGTGTGTTATTTTCTTGCAGCAATAGCTGCAAGGAAGTTAAAGGCAAATCTGCTCTCCGTTATAAACAGGGGACTGTTGAAGCCCCGACATTGAGGAAACCGCTTGAGCTACAGTTTTGAAAATTTATCCATGGCTTATATTTGTGGGGATGGTCATATGTGCAAAGTCTGAAGAAGATCCAGCCAGAAAATCAATTTTTAAGAACTATTTAAGCGTTAATTGGTTGCGGGCAAAATGCAGAGTGTCCTGACTATTTTGAATCATTGGGTGTTTTTACACACACATTTCTCCTGGATGTTTGCTGTTACATCCTGAACTTTCTGTGTGTCTAAATCACTCACTCAGATCTTAAACATCCAGATCTTTGAACTTCTGCGTAGGACTTCTCCCAGAACTTGTGTGTAAAAAGTTCTCCTGGTAAACTGCTTTGCTCCAGGCAGCTGTGGTCACTTGGTTTCCATGGCACCCTGTCACATCTACAGCTGCAGCTACTTTAGGCTGCCTCAGGGCAGTGTTTGTGTGAAGTATGCATCCAGGAACTGCCTCAGGGCAGTGTGTGAGAGAAAAATGAATCCTGAACTTACTTGTGGACTTGTAAACCCAGAAGATTGAAAAATCCAGAACTTTAACATGTGTGTAAAAATGCCCATTGATATCTCCTCCCCTCCCCACCCTGCATGAGTCGAGCCCCCCCAGACTTCACTGCCTTGGAGCTTGAGATCTAGGTCAAGTGCTGGTTTAGCAGAATAATGACTGGTGCAGCCAAAAATGAGTTATTAAACATTAAAAAATAAAAATAAATCAAAATCAGTTCTGTTGGCTGGTGTGTGCGCAGTTGAGCAGCCGCTGACTGCCATTTGTGTTGTTAGAAAAAAACAGCATGAGGAAAGTTATGTGCCTGTGCTTTTTAAAATCACTTAACTTTATCAGGAGCCAGCTCTATCACAAAGAAGTTACGTTCTAGTCAGTTTCATGTCAATTCCCCTCTTGGCAAGAGGAAGTTCTAGTCAGTTTCATGTCAATTACCCTCTGGTCTCAAGTTGCAGACTTTTCATAGGGAGTCAGGCCAGAGGGTGATTGACATGAAACTGGCTAACGCATACCTTTGTGATAGAGCTGGCTCCTGATAAAGTGATTTTAAAAAGCAGTCACTTTTCCTTATGCTGTTTTTTCTAATGCCACAAATGGCATTAACAACTCATTTTTTGGCTGCACCAATGACACTACATCAGTACTTGATCTAGATCTCAAGCTGCAGACTCAAAGACCCTGCTCAATAGTAGTCGGGGGGGGCGGGGGGGGCTGGCACAAGGGATTGTGGGACGGGTAGAAGTCTCTGTCCCTGCCTTGTGTCCCCCTCACTCTGCCCCCCATTTCCCCTTGGCAGAGCTGCCATCAGTGGAGTAATTTTGGTTCAATGCTTGGCCGGGGAGGAGGACATCATGCCTCATCATCCCCAGTGTAGCTGTACTGCTACTACTGCCCAGAACCTGCCCCAACCTTGCTTTCATCCTGCTCCTGACAGCTTCCACACCCTGGGGCTTGAGCTTGCAGTGCAGAACTGCCCTGCCTGGTTGCGTCTCCTCCCCTGCCTTCTGAGTGGCCTCAATGGCTGTTGGGGAAGGGGCAGGAGGGCGGGGGGGGGGGGAGAGAGCAGTTCTGTAGGTTCATCTCCACCCACCCCCATCCATCCCTGCAGCATCACATCCACAGCTGCCCCCTTGCGTTGGGGAGGCAAACAACAGACCTGGCTCATTCTGCACAAGTAATACAGACTAATGTGGTGATTTACATATATCTGCATATTTGCATACAGCCCCAAGCATCCCTGTGTGGGGCTTGGGTAAAAGGCTAGAACTGCCCTGAGAAGGGATGAACCTGCTGCTAATCTGAGGGGCGGGGGCACTGCCCAGCCAGTCTGTGCCCCAAGTCTGGAGTTTCTGCCTTGCCCCATAGCTCTGCATCTCCGTGCCTGTTCCCTGTCTGAATCCTGTCCCTCAGGATATGGATATGGTATTTTAAACATAGATATGATGATGTTTAAATAGGACTTTTAAATATGGATTTGACTTAAAAAACAGAGGGCAAAGATGGATATGACTTTCAAGCTTCTGGTTTTCTCTTTCCATCCTTCCTTACTGTGTATCCACATGTGAACATACCACACAACTGACATATGTGATCTCTTTTAACATTCTCATTACTATATTAATCACATCCAAAAGAACCTGGACATTTTTAAAACAAAAAACTTTAGAGTTTAAAAAACCGTTGAAGGAAGAACCGTTTCCAAAACAAAAAACTTTCCTTTTCAAAACCATTTCACAAAATATATTTTCCCCTAACTTAAACTTGACAAAACATGAAAATGAATTACAATTACAATTAAAAAAACATTTAACATACATTACAACAAAAATTAAATGCCAAGAAGCATGGTAATTATTTACAGGTTTTCTATCTGTATTCCATAATTTACCATCAATATAAACGTAATATATACACTGTCGTTTTGCACAGAATTGCATTGTGTACAACTGATTGTATAAAGTTGTGTACACTGACATTGTCAACAGTTCACTGTATAATGTATATACAATTTTTATACATGTAGAGTTAAGGCAGTTTGAAAAAATTAATTGTCGTCTAATTATGATAAAGAAATGATCAATACAAAAATAATGTGATAGTTTAGTTAGTGATAAATAATAAAAGTATTTACATTTACAGTATATACAATTAAGTGTATATATTATGTTAGTGTCGATGTAAATTATGGAATATAGATAGAAAATCTGTAAATAATTTCCATGCTTTTTGGCATTTATTTTTTGTTGTAATGTTTTTTAAATTAAACAATTAAATGTTTTTTTAATTGTAATTGTAATTAATTGTCATGTTTATTTTTTATTTCAAGTTCATAAATCTTTATAACCAACAATACATTATTCCACAATTAATCCATTCACTCAAACATATACCTTCGAAATTTTCCCCATCTATGCTCCAGCTCCTTACCTCCAAACCTCCCTTCCCTTATTCGAACTATATCTGTCAGTTTAAACATATTAAACACCTCCCTGGTCAAATCTTTCCATTCCATTATCTTAAACTGCCCACTCTTATTCCAATGCCTCACTAGAACTATTTTAGCCGCTGTCAAAAGATTAAACACCATTTCCTGATCTTCTTGGAGAACTTCCCCCTCATCATACCCAACAATACACATGTAGGTGAGCCCCTTAAATCATAACCACATATTTTAGCACAGATACCCAATACTTCTTCCCAAAATTAAGAAATCTCTACATTTCCACCAACAGTGTAAATATCCCGCTTTTTTTCATTACATTTCCAACACTTATTGGAACTACCATTCATTTTCACAATCCTTTATCGAAGTTAGATACCATCTAGCAAAAACCTTACATGTATTTTCATTCAAATAAGTATATTTATACATACAATCCCAAACTCTTTTCCACTCCTTAGGTTTTACATCCTTCAATTCTTTTCCCCATGTTAATACATATCCAGGTCTTGAATTTCCTAGTTCCTCATTTAACAACCACCTATACAGACGTTTCAACATACCTTGAATTCCGTTTTTATATACCAAAAACAATTCTAATTCAGTTTTTTTTCTCATTTCTATTGGAGTACCCACCTTCTGCTGTAAAAAATGCCTCAACTGAAGATATTGGTACAATGTAGAGAGAAATCCGGATAACTAAGCCTTATTTTTTGCTAAAGACACAATATTGTCTCCCTTTACAAAATCTTGAAACCGGTATATTTCATGGGAAATCCAATTGCCAAAATCTCCTAATTCCCCATGTAAATTAAATTCTACATGTGCTACCACCGACTGAATTGGTGATATTCCATGTGCATAGATTTGTTCTTACTTACGAGCCAGATCTTTTAAAAAGGGCCTAAAAATATATTATTTTGTATATCTTTGGGGATATTCTTCTTTGATAGCCATACTATTTCTTCAAAACGTTCCTTACCCAATTCTAAATATTGCCAATCCTTCTATTTTCCATACAAAAGGGGAAGCGACAAAAGACTTGCTGCCTTGTAGTATCTTAACAAATTAGGCATAATTTGCATGGCTTTTTTAGTTTAAGTTAGGGGGAAAGGTATTTTGTGAAATGGTTTTGAAAAGGAAAGGTTTTTGTTTTGGAAACGGTTCAGCCTTGAATGGTTTTTTAAACTCTAAGGTTTTTTTGTTTTAGATATTTACATATAGGTTCAAGCAGAGCCTAATTTGTAAAAAATGAATTGCCAGAGCCCATGCCTGCCCCAGAAGCCACCCAGCTTGTCAGAGCAGGAAAATGAACCCTCTTCTCCAGCTAGAAACCCAACCACTGGACAAACCTACCCCTCTATAGCTGAATATAAGCCAGGAGTTCTTGTGATTTAATCTATAGGTAAAGCCACACTAAACAGGGCCAGGCAGATCCCCTGCCTGTTCTGGGGAGGACCAACATGGCTGCCACACTTTGGACAGTGGAGAGGGCAGTGCAAACGAGCAGCTCCTCCCCTCATGGCTTTCACCAGTCCCTCCATGCCACGGGGTCCAACTGAAGAGCCAGCCACATGGGGTTGGACTCCTAGACTCTTGCTGTACTGCAGGATTTGGCCTGCAGCCACTAGACAGCTGGTGGGTGTGGGTGTGAGTGTGAGAGAAACGCACATGTACTCCTCTGGGGCCCCTCTCCTCCAATAGCTGTTTGGCAGGCAGGGAGAGCTCGCATGCTCCTCCAGCCTCTCCCTCCCCTGACTAGCAGCCTGAGAGAGTGGGCTCCTCTGGGCCCCCTCTCTTCCCCAATCAGCTGTTTGGCTGCTGGGGTGAAGCCTCTGGGCCTGATCCTCAGACCTTGCCTTGTGCTAGTGCTGCACAGGCTAACCAGATGAGTGGCAGCCCATTACCCGATATTGGCCCAGGTGGGGCAATAGTAGCCCACAATGCATCACTGGCCTTTTCCAGCAGACATGTCACATAGCAGTTGCTTGCCCACCCTAAGGCAGAAATGGGTGAGCAGGGAGCAGAAAATCATTAACAAAAGCCAAATAAACTATCAAGTTTTTTCCTGGCTTTTGCTTCTACCCTGAAATGGCCAATATGTCTTCTCCTGTGTTTCACATTCCAGAGTGCACACTCTTACTGAGAACACTTCCTGGGACTCAAGCCCGCCTCCCAAATTTAATTGCCAGGGCTGAGCCCCGGCAAGCCCGCACCCTGACACACAGCCCCACAAATAAGCCCCGGGTTTAGGTCTGTACTTTTCATTGGAGGTTCATAAAGGTTAAAAAAATAAAACCTACTTGGAGATGTTCTTCCTGGAAAGGATGTTCAGGGTATTCTGGTATTGGGACATTTTTGTTCTCTACTTCTGAAAATAGCTTCACCACCAAACTGGTTAGCTCATCTAGAGATTCTAAAAAAAAGGCAATGGAAATAGTGTAATCATACTTAGGAGGCTTCCTGCATTTTGGATCATAATAGTTCCTTGTAGAAAAGAAGTTTTTAATAGAAAAGTTAGGCATACACTAACAACAAATTGCAGGAATTTTGAGGCGGCAGATTTTTTTGTTTGCTTTTTAAAATGCAAACCCGAAGTTTTTTTTAATTCTTGCATAAAGTTTGTGCTGTCTAAACAAGATCTCAACTGTAATTAAAATAAATCATTTGACAAAATAAACTATAAAATTACACGTGTGACATGAGATTCGTGTGTGTGTGTGTGTGTATAAATATAAATATAAATATAAATATAAATTTTTTAAAAAAGTTAAAATTATGTAAATAAAATAATTACTTAAACGGAAGTCCCTCCCCCCCCTTCCTGTAACGTCGGAGTTTAATTAACTAATCAGAAGTGAGAACCAACTTGGAAGGAAAAAAGGTGAAGCAAGTCAGACAGCAAGGAGGGAGCTGAGGGAATGTTATGTGGAGAATAGATTGCTCTGGCTGTACACATCCTGGCTTGCCTCAGGATGGTTGGTGGCTGAAATTCAGCCTGGGAGCTCCCAACTTGTAGGGCACTGCTGTGAGTGGAGAAGAGAGGAACAGGAAAAGGAATCTCAAAAGCTTGAGAATGACTTGGTAGAGGAAATGAGCTTGAGACTGCTGTGGTAAAAAAGCAAGGACTGAAAAACCAACAGGTAATACCATAACCACCCAGAAGATACTAAGAGACTTTGTTCCTAAGCCAGAAAGAGACAAAGGCTGTTTTCTGATGTTACAGGAGGGAGCGGGGAACTTTATAAGCAAAACGTATGGGAGGGAGATCACTTGAGGCCCCCCGATCATGGGCACAAGGATTCTATCATTTTCCCCCTCTCCCATTAAAATCAATAACACGATGCAGGGCTCAAAATCCAGCCCTGCATTGCATTATTGATTGTAACGGGAGAGGGGGGGAAATAACGATACAATCTCCGTACCCACGATCGAGGACTCACAATCTCCCTCTCATACGTTTTGCTTATAAAGTTCCTCACCCCCTCCTGTAACTTTGGTAAGCAACGTTAAGTATCAGATTCACTATGCCAGATGCAGCAGACAGCCTGATGTTATGCTGAGGTTTGTAATTTTTTTTAAAAAGGTATTTCCTGGTTTTACAACCACTGTGGTAATAGCCTCTTTTGGGAGTAAGACATAGGCATGAGGGGTGGCTAAGAAATGCAAATAAATAAATTAAATAAATAAATTCTAAGCCTGGAGGGGGTGGGGTGGGAATGGTGGCTGTTTCGTCACAAGTAAGGATGCTTTGTACTATCAAAAAAATGTCACTTATATTTACATCGGTTGCTTTTAATATTGATAGAGTCATGACTGTAGGTGCTTATCATTGCCATGAATTCAAGTCCATCCTGCACAGGGAGAGTTTAGATTCCCCAAATAAAAAAAAATAAGGGGAGGGGGGGGAAACCCAATTCTCAGTGGGGCTGAATACCTTCAACTTTTATTGACCCTATTTAGGCCTGAGTACCCACGAGTATTTTCAAATGTGACACCCCGGCCTGCGGCCACACTTACCCCAGCATGGCCACAGCCCAGGGTGTCATGTCTACTCCTGCCCCGCCAAATGTTCACCACGGCTGGGAGCAGAAGTTACCCCAGACCGTGGCAGGAATGCGCGCTGGCCGGGAGCCCAGCACACATCCCGTGCTAGCCCTGCCACGGTCTGGGGTAGGTGTCCCTGGACTGTGGTAGAGCGGCCCATCATGTCTGATGGCCTGCACCACCTAACCCCCATCTGTGGCCGGAGCAGTTTCTGGCAGGCATGGCAGCCTCATAGGCTGCTGCTCCTGCCCATCAGGGAGGAGGTGTGGCCATGCTGAAGCGCATGGGGCCGTGCGGACTCACACCCTCTTCCCACTCCATCCCCAGCCCTGGCTGGCTGAACGTTTGCCATCTGCCCGGCTTTCTAAAAGACCCCTGCCTGGAGTGAGGGGGCTCACCTCGGGGTGGGTTTAAGTGTGGCAGTTCACTGAGCCGTCACTTTTAAAAATACCCCAAGTCCTTCTGCGGTAGAAGGTTCTCAAATCTCATTTCAAACTTTTATATAGAAAAAACAGATGCATTAAATGTTGGTGTTTCCACCTTTAATCATCTTTCAAGTTGCTGTGGAATTAAACAAAAAGCATACATCAAAAACCACCATAAGTTGTGTATGGATTTTGAGGCTATATCTGCTAAACCAATTCTAGCAAACTTGTAAAACAAACATTAAAGAAAACATACTCCAGTTTAGAATTCTGTTTGGCAAGTTTTAAGTTGCAAGCGTTTATTTATTGTGAGGCAGCTGAAGCAAACTTTTGTGATAAGGAAAGCAATTTTAAAAATAATTTTACCAACACCCACAAAACAGAAATCGAGACCTCATGGCTTATAATTCAAACATCAACGAAAGACAGTAACTAAAGTAGCAAGTTTCTGATCAACTGAATATCTTATGTTCCAGTCCTGCAAAAATGTGTGCACTACAAGTAGCATAAGTGACCACAGTGGGACTACTCACAACACAAAAGTTAAGAGTGTACTTTAAATATTTACAGGATTTTCAATCGTTGCCTCCTTATTTCACAAACTTATATAAATCCAGATTGATTTAACTCTCTCTGATTTCCTTTAAAAGATATCATCTAAACTACCTTAGTAGTTAGACATCACGGTGGCCCACTTTTGCCCATCTGGGCCAGCTGTTTGTTCCAGGCCTGCCAAATGTAGGCCCAGAACAAACCCCACCGGGAGTGGCAGCTGTGCTAGAAATGTGAGCCCAGAACAAAGCAGGTCAACAGTCCGTGCCCAGCCATGGCCCAGCTGGGTGAATCAGGCAGGAATGTGTGTTCCCGGCACAGCTTGTCCTGGCATGCGGGGCTGCTATGGTGGCCAGTCACGGCTACCTGTCATTGCAGGGGAACGGGGCAATGCCAGGAGTGTGGGGGCGTGGCTGAGCAGCTGCACATTGCTCCCTGTTCCCACCAAGCTACGGGGATGTTCGTTCCTACAGCCAGAGTGCACTCAGCCAGGGGTCGTCCTCCCGAACCCTGGGCGAGATGCAAGCTACCCATGACATCTGTGAGCACCCTCTGTCTCCAAATCATGATTTCTTCTTAGAAACACCTGGATAATAAAGGTAAAAAGTGATAATCAATTGATGAAAATAAGTACCATAAACAGTCCAGTACTCTTACCTCGTCCTAGGACACAAATAGCCATTAAATTTGATGAATAGTATGTTGAGTGGAACTTCAGGAGCTCTTGCCTAACATCTATTCCTTCTTTGGTTGGTCTAGTTTCCAAAGTGAATTTGTTCCCTATAGTGCAAAAGAAAAGTCATAAAGAGGTTGCCTGATAAAAAAAGTGACTAGTTTACAAACAAACAGATATGTTACAAAATGCATGTATCTTGTGCCCTTGGGAATTGAGGTGTATGTACAAACAATTTATCATAACCACACACACACACAAATTCAAATGGAGACAGTATCAGTTACAAATCCTCTCAGTTTGGCACCAAGACTGCCATCTCTTTCAATTTCAACCTGCTTCATTCTCTTTTAAATAACCCCACTGGTGATTTTTTTTTTTTTTATGGCTTCACATTACTGCAGTGATGGAAGCTTACACCACTTTCTCACATTACCTGCAGGAGCGGGGGAACCTTCCATCAGATCAACTGCGGCTCTCTTATGATGGGAATTAGTGCACTCACGAATGCACTATTCTGCTTTTGTACTGCAAGAACACTCATGTATGATAGGGTCCCCAAAAGGTACTTTTACAATTACTCTCTCAGTATAAAAGAGGAATAGTGCATTCACACATGCACTAATTCCAGTCATAAGAGAGCCGCAGTTGTTCCAATAAAGTTCCTTCCCACCTCCCAGGTAACTTGTGAAAGTAACTTATCTGTAAGTAAACATTTCACTTTTTCATTTTAAAGCAGGACTTGTGCTTGGTGGCAAAGCAGCTAAGTGAAATTAGAGAAGACTCAAATACTTAACAAAAAGTCAATCAGAACTGAATTCTAGTATATTATACTTCTCATTACAACCTAAAATACCGGGGGCACAATCCTCCACCTCTTAAAGTCACTGGGAGCGGAGCCATTGACTTTAATGGATTCAAGATTGTGCTTTTAGAATCGCAAGCTCTGGGGAGTCAATTGGGTCATTAGACAACAAGGGAGTAAAAGGGGTGCTCACGGAGGATAAGGACATTGCAGAGAAGCTGAATGAGTCCTTTGTGTCGGTCTTTACTGAGGAGGATTTGGGGGAGGTACCCACACCGAATCCTTGCTTTGGGGGCAAAGCACTGGAAGAGCAGTTACAAATCAATGCGACATTGGAGGATGTTCTAGGGCAAATTGACAAACGGAACACTAACAAGCCACCAGGGCCAGATGGCATTCACCACAGAGTTCTGAAGGAACTCAAATATGAAATCGCAGACCTACTGTTAGTAATTTGTAACCTGTCACTAAAATCTGCCACTGTACCAGAGGACTGGAGGGTGGCAAATGTAACCCTGATATTTAAAAAGGGATCCAGAGGTGATCCTGGAAACTACAGACCAGTAAGCTTGACGTCTGTGCCGGGCAAAATGGTGGAAACCATCATTAACGACAGAATTACAGGACATGTTGACAAACATGGCTTAATGGGAAAGAGTCAACACGGATTTAGTAAAGTTAAGTCATGTCTCACTAACCTGTTGGAATTCTTTGAGGGTGTGAATAAGCAAGTGGACAAGGGAGACCCAGTAGATATAGTGTACCTGGATTTCCAGAAAGCATTTGATAGGGTCCCTCATGACTCTTGAGAAAATTAAAAAGTCATGGGATAGGAGGTAGTGTCTTACTATGGATCAGAAACTGGTTGAAAGATAGAAAGCAAAGGGTAGGACTAAATGGTCAGTTTTCACAATGGAGAGAAGTAAAAAGTGGTGTGCCTCCGGGATCTGTATTGGGACCAGTGCGGTTTAATGTATTCATTAATGATTTGGAAAAGGGTGTTAAGAGTGAAGTGATCAAATCTGCAGACAACACCAAGTTATTCAAGGTAGTTAAAACATGAGCAGACTGTGAGGAACTGCAACAAGATCTTATGACACTGGGTGCCTGGACATCTAAATGGCAAATGAGTTTTAATATGGACAAGTGCAAAGTGATGCACGTAGGGAAAAATAATCCAAAATGTGTGTACATAATTCTGGGTACTAAGCTAGGAATTACCACTCAGAAAAAGGATCTGGGGGTGGCTGTGGACAATACAATGAAATCCACAGCGCAGTGCACAGCAGCAGTCAAAAAAGCAAACAGAATGTTAGGAATTATTCGGAAGGGGATAGAGAATAAAACTGAGGATGTCATAATGCCTCTATACAAATCAATGGTGTGACCGCACCTCGAATATTGTGTGTGCAGTTCTGGTCGCCCCATCTCAAAAAAGACATAGCTGAACTAGAAAAGGTACAGAGAAGGGCAACAAAATGATCAAGGGCATGGAAGGGCTTCCATATGAGGAGAGGCTTGGTAGGTTGGGGTTCTTCAGTTTGGAGACGAGACAACTGAGAGGAGATATGATAGAGATCTACAAAATCATGAGTGGTGTGGAACTAACAAACCAGGAGCAGTTACTTACCCTCTCAGCTAGTACTAGAACTAGGGAACACTCCATGAAACTCATGGGAGGCAAGTTTAAAACAAATAAAATATTCTTTCACTCAGCGTATAACTGGGATGTGGAATCTACTGCCAGAGGCTGTGGTAAGGGCCAGTACTATAGCAGAGGGTGATTTCAGAAGTGTCGCGTTCCAATTCACCAGTGTGAATCCCACCCCAGTGTGAATGGATTCACCGCAGGCTGTGGTGACACGTGCAGCCCCAACAGAAGTGACAGGATCGTGACCACCGCCCGGGGGCAATCAGAGAGAACATGGGCCGGGGGAACACAACAGACATGCAGTGGAGACGTGGACTGCGGTTCGAACCCCAGAACGCACCGCGGCTGGGGTCAATTCCTTCCACCGCGGCTGCGGGTTTCCATTCAGAAGATACTTTTCATTCACCCCTGCTGTGGTGACCACTCACCGCACTTCTGGACCTCCTCCTGCCCCGACCTCATGAAGCGTGGTTAGCTTCACCCCGGCCGTGTTTGACTGTGGTGAACATATGGATGCGAGCAAACAGACATGCACGGTGCTTTCACCACGCCACGCATTTGACTGAGGTTGACTGTGGTGGACATTCACCACGTCACTTCTGAAATCACCCTGAGTTCAAAAGAGGTTTGGACAAGTTTCTGGAAGATAGGTCCATTAGAAACTATTAGTCAGACAGGATCAGGAAACATGACGGGAGCTGGGAGAAAACAACAGGGAATGGATCCCCCATTGTGACCTGTTGTGTGTGTCTCCCAAGTCACCGTGATTGGCCACTGTCGGAGACAGAATACTGGGCTAGATGGACCATTGGTCTGACCCAGTATGGCACTTATGTTGACTGTTACAGACAATTTCACTATGCAGCTAAGAGAGAGAATTCTGAGCAGAAAGAATTCAGTGGAAAGGGAAAGGTAAGCAAGAGAATATAAAAAGGAATGAAATGGGGTGAAAACCATGACTCAGAACATTCAATAGCAAGAGGAACAAAACTTGGAAGAAATGTAACAAATAAGCAAGACTCTGGAGGAGGTTCCAGTTTGTCCACTGACAAACTTAATAGTAACAAATCACTGGGACCAGACAGGATTCATCCCACAGTTCTGAAGGAACTCAAATATGAAGTTGGTAATTTGTAACCTACTGCTAAACTTTGCCACTGTACCAGAGGACTGGAGGGTAGCAAACGTAATGCCATTATTTAAAAAGGGCTCCAGGGGTGATCCTGGAAACTACAGACCGGGGAGCCAGACGTCGGTGCCAGGCAAACTGGTGGAAACAGTGGTTTAGAATAGAATTACTAAGTATACTGATAAACATGACTTAATAGGGAAAAGTCAACATGGATTTGGGAGGAAAGGGAAATCATGCCTCACTAATCTATTGGAATTTCTGAGGGGGTAAAAAAGCATTTGGATAAGGGTGAGCCAGTTGATATAGTTCATCTGGACTTTCAGAAGGTGTATGATAAGGTCCCTCACAAGAGACTCTTGAGGAAATTAAAGAATCATGAGATAAGAGGCAGTGTCCTATTGTGGATCCGCAACTCATTAAAAGATAGGAAGCAGAGTAGGAGTAAAGTTTTCACAGTGGAGAGAAGTAACTAGTGGAGTGCCCTAGGGATCTGTACTGGACCGGTGTTAATATATTCATTTACAATCTGGAGAAGGGAGTAAAGAGTGAGGTGATCAAATTTGCACACGATACTAAATTATTCAAGGTAGTTAAAAACCCAAACAGACTGTGAAGAATTGCAGGAGGATCTTGTGAGACTGGGCATCCCAATGGCAGATGAAATTTAATGTGGACAAGCACAAGTGATGCACATATGGAAAAATAACCCACATTATATGTATACAATGCAGGGTTGTAAATCAGAAGTTACCACTCAGAAAAAGGATCTTGGAGTCATCCTGGAAAATACATTAAAATCCTCAGCTCAGTACGCAGTGGCGGTCAAAAAAGCAAACAATGTTAGGAATCATTCAGAACGGGATAGAGAATAAAACTGAAAATATTGTAATGCCTCTATATAGAACTTTGGTACAACAGCTCCTGGAATACGGTGTGCAGTTCTGGTTGCCCCATCTCAAAAAAGACACAGCAGAACTAGAAAACATACCGACAAGGACAACAAAAACGATTGAGGGTATGGAATGGCTGCCGTATGAAGAGAGTCTTCATAGGTTGGAGCTCCTCAGCTTGGAGACGTCTGAGAGGGAATATGATAGATGTTTATAAATTCATGAGTGGTATGGATCACGTAAATAGGGAGCAGTTATTTACTCTCTCTAATAGTATCAGAACAAGGGGGCACGCCATGAAATAAACTGGCAGCAGATTTAACACAAATAGGATAAAGTATTTTATCACTCAGAGCACAACTAACTTACGGAATTTACTGCCAGAAGGCAGCCAGTAGCGTAGCTAGTTTTAATAAGGGATTGGATAAGTTCGGAGCTGGCAGATGTGCTTGGTTCTGTGTGAGCCACAACTTGCGAATTGAACCCTTGCTCATCCTGGCTGGTTAAAGTAAGCTGGGAGACAGTGGGGCCGTTGCTCGCCGGGGTGATCAACGCTTCCTTTCGGGAGGAGGTTACCGGAGTCTCTTAGGAGTGCTGTGGTCCGACCCCTACTCAAGAAACCATCCCTAGACATGGACTCCCCGGCAAGTTATCGGTCATTCTCTAGCCTTCCCCTCTTTCGGGAAGGTTATTGAACTGGTGGTGGCTCATCAGTTGCAGGCACATCTCGACTGTGTCAGTTTTCTAGATCCTTCGCAGTCTGGTTTTCACCCAGCTTATGACATTGAGACTGCGCTTGTGACCTTGGGCCACAACCTCCGAGTGGAGCTGGATAAGAGTCATTTGACCCTTCTGGTTCTGCTCAATCTCTTGGCAGCATTCAACACAGTGAACCATGAGGTGCTAGTGACTCACCTGCAGGACCATTTTTGCAATAGTTCCAGTCCTTCCTAGCAGGTAGATCTCAACGAGTAGTTCTGGGAGATTTTACATCTTCTCCCAGGAATCTCATATGTAAGTCCTGCAGCATTCCATTCTGTCCTCCCTCTTGTTCAATGTCTATATGCAGCACTTGGGAGAGGTTGTACATAGATGGGGAGTTCGCTGCTTGACAGCTGTGGTGGACTGGATGAGGTTGAGTCGATTGAAACTGAATCATGAGAAGACGGAGGTGATGCTCATTGTTGGGTCTGGGGTCCTGGATGAGGGGCTGTTATCTGTTATGAATGGAGTTTGCCCCGTGTTGGCATCTCAGGTTAAAAGTCTGGGAGTGCTCCTGGATCCACAGTTGCATCTGGATCTCCAAGTGTCAGCTGTGGCCAGGAGCACGTTCCGCCAGCTATACCTGATGAGGCGGTTCCTCCCCTACATCTCAGACTCCGACCTGGCCACTATCATCCATGCATTTGTCACCTAGAGGCTGGACTACTGTAATATGCTCTATGTGGGGCTGCCCATGGTGACAGTTCAGAAGCTGCAGCTAGTGTAGAATGCCCATCTGTTTACTGGGATGGGCCACAGGGAGCATATTATGTCAGTGCTTCGGGCACTGCACTGGCTGCCTACATTCTTCCGAGCCTGATTCAAGGTGCTGGTGCTAACCTATATAGCCCATAACGGCCTAGGCTCTACTTATCTGAGGGACCGCCTCACTTCCTGGGCAGCTCCTGCAGTCGTCAGGGGCTGCTCTTCTGGAGGTTCCCCGCTATAGACAGGTGGGGACCAAGAGGAGGGCATTCTCGGTGGCTGCACTAGTGCTGTGCAACTCCCTCACAGTGGAGGTCCAGCTCAGCCCCAGCCTTCTTATATTCTGCCATCAGTGTAAGACCTGGCTCTTTGCCAGGTGTTTTGTTGAGGGGAGGGTTAATGGCTGGGTTGGGGATGAATGTGATATTTTATAAACACACTTCTTGTATTTTAAATGTTTTTATTATATTTATATGATTTATACTAATGTTTATGTTTTTATTGTATTTTATGAAGTGGCCTGCCTGAGGCAGGAGGGTCAGCATATAAATCTATTATATTAAATTAAATTAAATTAGTCTATTAGCCAAGTGGGTTTGGGGGATGTAACCTCTTACTGTTGGGGGCTGAAACAACAGGAAATGGATTGCCCATTGTGACCTGTTGGGTACTTCTCCCAAGCGACAGGAATTGGCCACTGTGGGAGACAGGATGCTGGGCTTGATGGACTATTTGTCTTACCCAGTATGGCACGTTTTATGTTCTTATTTTCTTAAACTTTGTGACATGCAGCAGCCATGGCAAAAACTGTCATCAGATGTTGGAATGCATTTATATTCACATCTTCAACACTCCATGAGAAACTCAATAACTTAGATGTGCTATTCTAAAGTACACTAACGTCGGAGTTATAAGTATTCATTTGAGAAACAAGAGCGCAAAAGAGAAACGTAAGAATATAATGCCCTCTTCAATTTGTTTTAAACTACTTACATTTTTTCCAGTTCTGCTACTCCTTGTTACAAACTATGAACTTCATCAACCTACTAGATTCTACAAATGTCAATCCATAGCCAAAGCAAAAAAATATGTACTCAAAGAATTCAAATGTCTAAGACAGTCAATTTCATTTCCACAAATGGAATTAGTTTCTCCTTTCACAGGGACCTTCCCTAGAAGAAGTTATTCAACATGTCCTCAACCAAATAACCTTATCACTTGAGGATGCTTGAAGTTGATGAGTCAAAACAAATGCTATTCTTTCACAGCCATGTGAGATACTGAGATACCAAGGATATCATCAAGTGCAATAATATTCAAGATCTTTATTTGCCTAGGAATCATTTGAGCCCTGACATCTTCTCTTCCACTGCTCATCAAGACACCTGAATTGAGGCAGCCATCACTTATACCAAAAAGGACTTGATGAATCTTCCAAAAGCACCTGAAAGCAAACTTAAATCTCCAACCCAATAGCACAGTGAGCTAGCTAGCATATGTTTTTAAAAACTCTCAAAAATATACTTAGCCAAGTATAAAAAGAAAGCTTCTATTAACAAAATCAAATTAGCAGAAGTCCCTTAAAAGATATGTAGTCTATATTTTAAATTACAATTTGCTCTTTTGAAAAGGATAATTTGAGTTTTTCTTCAGTTTTTAAAGGGTGCCTAAGAAATCAACTTAATCAGTGTATTTTACACCAACACCAACTTTCCTAGCTATCAACTGTTATTCCATTGTATTTTGCACTTCAAATATTGCCTAAATCTCTCAACCATTATTTGTCACCGTTTAGCTGAGCCTTTCTTGACTAGTTTAACCAGTTCATTTCCATCTTCTTAATGCAATTACTGTTAGATAAAGCTCTGCTTCTCAAACAGCTCCACTGGCACAAGCCAAACTCATTTTAGTGAGCATTGCACCAGTGCAACACTTTAAGGATCAGGCTGCCTGTGCTATTTGGCAGAGGATAGCTAAAAAACTCCAGCCACTATGTGCCTCACAAAGTAGCTTGCTATTTCCATTTGTTTACACATTTCTGAAAAAAAGAGGCTTGTGCAGTAGTTATGATAACCTGAAAGGGCTGTATCATCTAGTAAATTCCCAACTTTTAGATCATTTAGTTCTCTGTCTTTGTCCAGGCTTTTTTTTTGGCTTTGATGTGGAAGGTCTAGTGAAACATCACATTCATCATGCACAGAGGCAAAAATAAAATTTCATTTCAGTCTCATCTCACCATGTATCTTTTAACAACTCTAATGAAAGATTACTGAACTCTGACACACCTGTTCCAAATTTACTGAAGGGGTGATTGGGATTTCCAGTAGCCTTCTCCAGCTGAAACAATCTCCAGGCATCATTCATTAAATTCTTCTCATGCTCAGAATCAACAGCATTCACTTCTCTGTCTTTGCAGCTTTCATCAAAAAAAGGGCACAAGAAAAACTGGGAAAACCTGTAATGAAAAATTTGCCTTTATACACTCGAGGCTTCTCCAAATCAGTATATACCGAATGCACAGAGAGACAAAAACAAACATCTAATTTTGATTTAGAGGAGGACACAAACAGCTCAAACTCGCATGTTTTTATCCTGGCTCTACCACTAGCTCACAACCTGGCTTTGGTTTAATAATTTAAAAGTCCATATATTATGGATGGGAAACTAAGTTACAGGTTGAGATTTACTTCCATACCACCCAGAAGTGTTGTGAGAATTAGTGTGTCTGCAGGGAATGGAGAGACTTATATTATTAATATGGTGACTGTGCTGGCACTTGACCAGTCATGAGTAGTGACAGGCTGCTGCCTTGAGGGGGGTTACAATTTAGGATGGACAAAGGAGGGGAGATAAGGGGGAAAAGGAAACCTAGGGAGAGACAGAGATACATTGAAGAAGTTGAGTAGCTGCAGGAGCACATAATCAGCTTAGTTACAAAGAGAGGAGGAGGAGGATCCTGAAGGATAAGAAAATGTAAAAACCACCATCAGTGAGCAGTGCATAAGGGCAAATAAGCTAAGAAAAGCCTGATAGAAGAGGCAGGTTTTTAGGAGGGACTTGAAAGTTGAAAAGGAAGCATAGCATATATGTTCAGGAAGGGAGTTCGAGGCATATGGAGCATCATGGGGAAAGGGGTGCAGGAGACTGGTGAGGGAAGTGGGAATGGAGAAACAAAATTTCCAAGTGCAAAAGTAGTGGGAACTGAGGGCAGAAAGGTTAGGGGCAGCAAGAGCCTTGAAGGTGAGGACAGAGTTTGTGCTGGATGCAGAAGGAAAAGAGGGAACAGAGGATTGGTTGAACATGTAGTACAAGTGATGCTTCTATAAAACAAGCATAAATATCTATCTAAAACTATCCAGTAAAAAATGAAAACCAAAGCACTACAATACTCTAAGGCACATAACAAAATTGATGGCCTTATGAGGACTACAGTAACCCAGGCACTATATTTTTCTGTTTACAAGCAATGCATGATACTCAGTTTCACGCATCTATTCACACACTCATTTCCAGGTACATGTTGAAAATTTCACTCATTCTTCAGTAAGAATATTTATCATATCAACAGTAATTTGTTTCATTTATCATTTATCAACAGTAATTTTTTTCAGACTCAGATTTCACCTGCTACATACATACAGCTTGAGGGGGAACATACCTGCAGATACACCTGTAGGTCTAATTAAAGTATCAGAACACTGATTTTAAGTAATGATGGGGAAAAAAACAAACCAGGATTTCCTCAACATGCAGTACCAATAGTCACACCATTCAAAGATAAAAATTAATTGATAAAAATTGTATTCAGTATTAAAACGTGATACTCCACAACCAACAAGCTCTAAGCACCTTGAAAGATAAGGCCCGGATCAGCATATGCAAAGGAAGTACTAGCTACAGATTTTGTAATTCAAGACAAGGCAGAAAACTTGTAAGGAAGAAAAGGAATATTTAAAGATCGATAAATGCGTACCTTCTGCAAAAACACAACCCAGTCACCAGAATATCAGCCTATAAAAAGGAATATATTGCACAATGCTATTTTGTCAGCATGGTGTCACATATAAGAGTAATATTATAGGTTTACCTGTCCAGTGCACCTTCTAGGTGTTCATGCGATACATCAAAGTAATAGTTGGTGTGCTCCCCACTGGTGAAAGCATTTGAACTCCCGGCATGTTCACTGAGAAACTGGCTGTACTCATTCTCTTTTGGGTACTTCTTAGTTCCCAAGAACAGCATATGTTCACAAAAATGGCTAAGCCCAGCAATATTTGGAGGGTCTGATAATGAACCTGTTCAAGAAAATATACATTAAGGAAGTGAAACAAATATATTTTTTTTCCTTCTTCCAAAAACTGGTTTATATATATTTGTTAGCTATTCCAACAACCCATTACATGGATTTTTCATAGCAATTTAACAAGAACACAAAATGCAAGTCACTTGGTGTTGTGTGGCCAATGAATGTCATTGGGTGGAACCTAGTAGAGCCTAAACTTTACTTCTCTCTTCCAGCCAGTTTAGAGCTTGCTGTAGAGCAATGTTTTTGAAAATGAGGTTGTCCTTGGACTACTTGTGGTCTGCAGAAACTTAGCGGATTCCATCTCCTCGTTCTCTACAGTGATTCTGCATAAGACGACATCTGAAGACACATTAAATACTGAGTTTGTATTATATTTCCATGTTAGCCAGTGGTTTGGTTGTCTCAATGGGTTCATATGATGCTGAGTAAAAGGAAGGTGAACTGTGCAATTACTAAAGGGGAGGAGAGAGATTGTCTGCAAGACATCTTTTAAAATGCAATCCACATTAGGAACAAGCTTGCAACCTCTACCAGAAACCCTGAAATTCAGGGAACGAGCTAAGCACTGGAGAGGTGCTAGAGAGGCTAGCTACTCTGAAGAATCTAGGAAGGTCTAGGTGGTGATTTATGACAATCTTCTTCAATGCAAGGGAAGTAACATGCGTAAATGCATACATTAGACTTTTCAGACCAAGAAACAGATTCTGTTGCTGCAGGTTGACTGTCTTCATTTTCATCTCTCACATTTTTGCTCTACATTCTAAGATTTCACAACTAAGATTTTTCTTTCTGGTGAAACATTGGTTTTCTTACCATGCTCACCATATAAAGCACACATGAAAAAAAGTCTCAAGTAGAGATCCCCAACCTTAGGTGGTTGCAAGCTACTTTCAAAGTTCAAGATTTATAATGAGCCATAACTATTTTGAAAGCCAAGTGCAGTAGTACAAATAGCTTACGATTTAACACTAAGCAAGCAGAAAATAAAAATACTATTTTTATTCCATCTTTTGTTGTTTTTATTTCTGTTTCTGTGTGTCTGTCTCTTTAAGAAGCCCTAGCCTGAAGGCCACTTCCACCCCCACTAACTCAGGGCTTCTCCCAACCCTCACAACATTCTGCCAGAGCCTGTTCTCACTGGGCTTTAGGAGATGCTACCCTGCACTTCCCCTACTGACTTCTCTCATGGATGGAGTAATAGAAAGGCAAGCAGTCACCTGATTTCACAGATCTCGGGTTTGCCTCATCAGTCCCCTTCCCCCCCCGCATCTCCTTCCTCACCTTTCCTCTAATAGCAGAACTTGCAAATGGTACTGCACACACAAGTGGAGGGGCACAAAAGCACCTGATTTTTACTTTGTCCTTGCCAGTCCTGAGTCACAGGCGCACTCTCCACCTCATCTCTCTCCCACTCCACCCCCATTCTCCCTTCCTCCCAGTATTTTGCATTTGTTTACTTATCCAAGCTATCATGAGCAACACGTTGCTTGTAAGCCTCTGGTTTGGGGAGGGCACTACTGGTCTAGATGAAGAGAGCCAGATGCAATCATGTCAACACTCTCCATTTTTTTTTTTTTTTAAATGATGGCTCCTTGAGAAAGTGGAATTGTTTGGCTACAATTCTGAGAAGGCTGACCAATGGTTAAGATACAACTAACAGACACATATTACACTGATAAAATTCAATCAGCTCTTAGTGAGGAGACATTTTCAACAGGCTAGACAGACACGTAAATCTCTATGGCTCAAAAACAATACAAGGTTTTTCAAACTACTGAGCAGACTTGTGTTGGAGGATTTTGTGCTGTGTCACTCCTTCAGTTTATTTTTAGCTACGTACTTACAACAGACAGAAAGCAGGTCAGATTTGTTTTCGCTTAGTATTTTACAGCAGTGGTTATTTGCAAAACAAAACCAATGCAACTGAAAGCAAAGTGGGTGGATTAAATACCTATATGTACATCTAGTGCTGCTGAAGACTTTTCTGTAGTGGGATCACTGATGAGCATTGCCTTAATGCCATTTGCCAGTTCTAGTCCGCGATATTCTCGCTTATCTTCGGGTGATTTCATAATTTCAGTTGCTATCCGTTTAAGAGCTGGGTCATTCATTTTGCTATAGGTATCGTTCTGAAACCTGAAATAAAACAGTAGAAGTTAAAATTCAGTAAGTATATTTGCACAAAATATAGGAGTGTTGAAAATTATGTAACGATAGAAGAGACTGCCTTAAAGTTTCACAAACAGAATACAAATTATCAATATTGCATGTCAAAACATACAAAGTAAATGTTTTTAAAACGAGACTCATACCTATTTTTAAAAATTAATTCACTTGTTCTTTTTTAACAAGTTTAATTCAGAAGTGTAGATCACTGGATTTTGCCCTAGTAAGTCTTCTTTTCCTGTACCTAGGAGACCTGAGAGATTTATTTTAAAAAACTTCCTCCCTTGTTATGGGTACTGGAAAGCTTAACTGTTTGCTAAAGGGAGCAGATTATTCCAAATCTTGAAGGCTTTCCAAATTTAAGCTTTTATTATGAGTCTGCACTATAGTTAAGACAGAGGCAGCTACCTAAATGCCAACATACATACAATCATAAGTTTATTGTATCAGCAAGTTTCGCTATAACAATTTAAAAACCAGAAATATCAATATCACATCAAGCCATATAAATCTTCACTATTAAATTAGAAAATAGTAAATGATCAATCAATTTCTATACTATTACACGCTATAGCACCAAAATATTTATCTTCAATATCGGTCAAGATTATTAGCTTAGACTAGCTATCATAATATTAGTAAAGTAGCTATCAGTATCTTATCCACCCTTGTACTTCTTCCTCACTTTTACAGCAAATTATGCACTTTCCATTGTAATAGTGTATCATCATATATCATCAACTTCCTTAATGCCAACATATTACACAGCAAGAGCTCCGAATTCCTTAAAGATCAAATTTTGAAAAGTGGTACGTTCAACATGAGGGGGGTCTGTGGCAGAGTGATATGGGTGAGTTGTGGCAGGACCAGGCCCACAGTGAGTCAGCACTCTGCCACTAAGCTAATAACTAATCAAGCATGGTGCTGAGTTGCAGGCAGCAACTGAGCTGCAACCCCAAGAACTACAAGGGGGTGATAGAGCCAGCAGCCCAAGCCAAATAAGAAGTTGCAAGGGGATAAGTGAGCTGGCAACACAAGTTATGGGGGGCAATGGAACCGATATCCGGAGCCTTGCAGGCAAGAAGGTGGTCCCAGCCAGTATAGTGTTAAGAGCAGAAGCTTGCCCCAGCAGCACCAAAGTGGGCCTAACATTATCCAGGGGGCTGTTGGGGAAGGGCAGGCTGCTATGGAGCCCCTAGACAGCAGAAATGGCATGGGGATAAACAGCTGGTAGCTCAGCCTGGGGACTAGGAGTGACGATAGCAGCAGGAGAACAGGGCTCAAGGATGAGACCTAAGGATAGCCCACTAATGAGCCAGCAGATGACTTCCACCTGTAGCCAGGGCCGGCCCCAGGGTTTGTGAGGCCATGGGCGAAGTCTTGGTGTGGGGCCTAATTTGCATAATTAGGCACCACCTAATTATGCAAATGTATACATTTACATAACACTTACTCCCTCTGGACAGGAAGGATTCCCATTTTCCACCCCTCCGAGCAACCACGGAGAAGCATGGCCTCCTAATGCTTCCCCCCTTCCCCAGCCGAGTGTCTACCACCACTCCCCAGGAGTGCTTCCACTGCAGGGGCAGCCAAGCGGGCAGTGAGGCAGGCACAGAGAGACTGACTGTGTCCACTGCCTTACTGGAGGAGGGGGTGAGCTTGGCCAGTCTGGCCTCCAGGGCCTGTTGCTTCTTGCTGCCAGTGCCGCCTGTGCCTTGTGCATGCACACGGTGCGACCAGTCCAGAGGTGCTGCTATCACACACACACAAGACACCCAAAATGCAGCTAGCTTATTAAGCGCATTATGCCATGAAAAGAGACATATAACCAGTTCAGTTGTGCCCCCATAA